>JAJJWW010014091.1:0-375855 GCA_023531295.1 Papaver armeniacum
TCGGCCAAGAAAACTCCACTTAGGGTGCGGTCTCGTAACCATAAGCCCTATAGGTATAAGGGATAAGAGGTCATGCGAAAACAAGCAGTTGTTAAGACCCGGATGGGAGGAGCTAGTCTTGTATGTCAGATGTACGCCTCCTTGAAGGGAAATAGGGGGAGATGATAAGGCGGCACCCTCCATTAGGAAAGCCGATAAGTGTCAAAAGACGCAAATGTCATGAGGCTTTATTTTCTCAAGAAAATTTAGGCTTGTCATATTTGTGCAATGATCCCGAAGAGGCATAATACTAACGCGAGGGCAAGGCAGATCAATGGGTCTTTACATGCAAGTGTAAAGACGTCCTGCTGACCCCAAATCGCAAGGCGACAATGTCATGAGGCTTCAAGTTCGCAAGAACATTTAGGCTTTCGTCATATTATCGCAACAAAAACATCATGCGGAGGCAAAAATACTAAAGAAATGATAATACAAGATCAATGGTGATTTACATGAAAGTGTAATGACGTCCTGCGATTTTGTCGCAAGACGGCAATTTCATGGGACTTTATGTTCGTAAGAATATTTAGACTTTGTCATATTGACGCAAAATGAGGGGTGGCAAAGTAAGACCTTTAACTAGGAAGGCAAAATAAGACCACACAAAAACAATGTTAAGAGCCAAGATCATGGGTCATTACATGAAAATGTAAAGACGTCCCGCGATCTTGTCGCAATGATAATTTCAACATAAACAAGGATAAGATAACACAAGAAGTCGAGTAAGCAAATAAGCTTGCGAATACGGTTATATTTCTTCATTAATTTGTAGAAAGGTTAGCAACGCAGTTGCGAAAATAGGAAGTAATATTACTTAAAGGTTATCAATATAATCTCTCATATGCAAATAAATAACGAGAGGCAAGTATGGGAATGATTATAGTAAAAATTTGTTATTTATTTCCATGTGATAGATTTCTGATGAAAAAGTACAAAGATGGAGGTTAAAGGATAAATGTACATATATCACAAAAGAAGAGAAAAAGGGAAATGGAGCTATCTCTCGTTCATTCTTCTTTAATCAATAATGATTCTTTATCGATTCTTCCTCTTCTAGCTTCACTATCAGAAACATCAAAGGAAGGTATATCTTCGAGAATTTCATCAAGAAGACAAGGATATGATGAATGAGGAATCTGTGGTCATGGCCCTTTGTCTTAATAGTTTGATTACGCTTGAACATCATTATTATTTGAAATTCGCTACGGTAGCTTGTAATTGCTTCTTCAACATGGAATACTTGTCGTTCCGAAGAGAAAGGTTCTTTGCAAGTTGTTCTTTCGGATTCAAGTTCTTCAATCCTTGTTTGATATCTCTTCTCAGCTTACGAATGAATGATAATGAGTATTAACTTAATAGCGGTTTCATAAAGAAATGGTAAAAATAAGAAAAACAGGTTAAAAACCTTCTTTATGAAATCATATCTTTAACCAAAGGCGGTATGATCGGCATGATAGACCGACATTAACACCTAAGTTATTTCGGCATTATCTAGAACTTTCGCAGCCCAAGCAAATTCATCATCATTATTTATGACAAGGAGTGAACGAATTTGATTTTCTCGCTCATTAAGTATGGCGTTTTGGCGAAGAGATTCATCTCGTTCAATTTGGACTTCAAGAAGGGTTTTTTTGGAACTTCGCTAATGCTTGTGCACCTTGATTAGCAATGCGATCCTTATCATCTATAAGGCTGCTAATTTTCTTCCTTAGAATATTATTATTCTCATGGGAGCTAAGATATAAACGTTTAAATCGGTTGGCTAAACCTAAACTAGATCTATGTTCAATTTCTAAGAGATGAAATTTTGTTCGAAGTTCATTTAATGAGAGAGAATTAATCTTGTTTGAAGAACTACTTAAAGATTCATTGAGACGAGCGAGAAGAGCATCATCATCCATAGGTTCAGGGAATGAGTGGAGAAGGATGGCTTCGTCAGAAAGATTATAAATGTCTGCGAAAACGATAAGTCAGACAAAGAGAAATAAATGACAAAGTAGAAATGAAGAAAAGATAAGGGTGTTATACCATAAAGTTGCTGATTAGCACTTTGAAGAGTAGATATTTTGTCCTTAAAGGTAGAAGACTCAACTTCCAACTGTTGAATTTTCTCATCCTTCTTGCGAGATGTCCCAACTTCAATTTCTAGTTCTTTGTTCTTCTCCTTAAGTTGAAGATTTTTCTTTTTCAAGATTGTTGCGTCTTTTCTCGAGGTCCGAGGCAACAACAAAGGAAGCTCTCCCGGTATAAAGGAAAGTAAAGAAATTGTTAAGATAAGGTTTATAATCGAAATCACAAAGAAATAAAGAAATATGAATATACCAAGGCACTAAGTGCATTTAAGAAACTGGGAGTCATTGTCCGAGAAACTCCACGAAAAGATTTATTATCCACTAACAGGGGGGCATCGCAAATATTTGCGAGAGCTTCGGCAAGTAAGCGAGAAAAAACGATCATCTCCTAAAACTTGCATAGAATCGAGAAAACACTAGACAATTGCGCCATACAGATTCGACCGAATGATTCTCCTTCGCAAAGAAGCATCAACCTCATTATTATCTTCATCAGAGTTCTCGCTGGTTTGGGAATTAGAGTGAGAAGTGGAATGGATTTTCCGTTTTTTAGAAGATGGAGCAGAAGATTTATCTTTGCGAAGAGTGATTTTATTCTTGCCTTTAGCCTTCGCAGCTTCAGGATTGTCAATTTCTTCAACGCCAACCTTCGCACACGAATGAAGATAAGAAACAGAGGCAACAATATTGTTAAAAATAATAAGGGAAAATATTTCTTACTCCGTGATTGAACGAAGTATCGCCAGAGTACTAGCTCTTGGATTTCTTTTGTAGCTCTTTCTTAATTTGATGATCTAAAAAAAAATCGCAAGATTAGATATAAGTGGAGTGAAGATTGTAAAATAAGTAAAAATTAGAAAGTATACCTCTTTTGCCTTTTAGACCCAATTAAATACCCGAGTGATAATTTTGCGAGATTAGAGGAGTATATTGGAACCGAGAAATGTAAGGTCCGCTCAAAATAGTGGAAAAGACAGACCACCTCTCATCTTTAGAGTATCGAGGAACGTTGTTCTTGCCAGAATGCCAGTCAATATCTAGCATGAGTATCTTATCGTCCCGGAAACGTTCTACTTTCTTTTCAATCGGGCTGCAAATGAGACTTATCATTTTCATGTTTATTACTTCATAATTTTCAAAGAAGTTTTCTACGTTGTATTTTGCGGCGACTATCTCTAAACTTGCGAAGTTAGGATCTTTAACGTTATCGGGATATAGAGATCCCTTACCGCCGCAATTGGCAAATTCAAGCATTAAGCGGATGCAATCACCACTTAATTGATAAATAGCTCGCGAGAATTTCTCATGAGCAAGGATTTCATAGAACAAGGGCGATTCGGGGATCGTACATATGGGAATGGGAAGACTGCGAGGATTTGACCTAGCGAGATTATGATTTTCTGACCATCACACTGATGATCAGTAAACAATTTTGCAGAAAGAATAGATGAAGATTCTTGATTGGGAATAGTAGACAAGGTGAAACCTTTCTCTTGTAATTTCTTTTGAGTTTCATCGAAAAGGGTTTCATATTTGACCCGAGATGGAGCCATTTTTAGAGTATGGGAATGATTAGAGAATCAAAGATCAAGAGAAAGAAGAAAAGGAAGATTTACAGTAACAGAAGTGCAGAAACGCAAATTGCGGAAGAAGAAAGTTGAAGAAAAGTTGTAGAGAAAAAGTAAAAAAGAAGAAGAGGAGGGTGAGAAAACTATTTATAGAGAGAAGAATTCTCGAGAAGACAAATGCATTTAATGCGAGAGGGGACGTGAGTGGTCAAGAAAAAACGGTTGAAAGAGACGTGTCAAGAAAAGAGTGGAAGAAAAAACATGTATAATAAATTCCATATAAAAGTACGGGATTGTAACGGATAAAGATGAGCAGTTGCGGCATTTCAAAATACTAGTTCTCATGATATTCTCCCCTTCGCAGAGAAGACATGAGAAGAGGCAAGATGTAGGATCAGAATATCGCGATATCAATACTTCGCGGGATCAATAAATAATAACATTGCGAGGGCGTCGCAAAAGAGTAATATAAATGACGCAATGAATGACGACAGCCAAAACACGAGAAAGGTGTGAAGACCTAGCGAAATTTAGGAGAGCCGCGAGAATGAATACTTGTACACTTGCGATATTTCGCAAGTCATTCCCGAAAATAAAGGACAGCTTAGCTGTCATCCATTGTGTACTACCCTATATAAAGAGTTGAATAAACCTGTTGTAGGGGAGATCTTTTTCGGGGTGTTAGACAAGTCATTAGGAGAGAGAAAGTGTGTGGTGATTGTAATTTCTTTTGCTCTTTCTTATCTTATCTTGAAAACATTCAAAGAATTAATCAATAAAATCATTGTTATTCATCTTAAAATGTCTTAGTTGTGTGGATTATTGTGAGGGGTGTAGTGTAGGATTTCCTGCAACTACAAACACCGTGACTCCCTGACTATACACCATTCAGAATAGATGTGACGCTTTAACTAGCTAATATCTTTTCTGCAATAGATTAATTCTGCCGCGACATTCACCACTGAATTCCCAGAATAATCTATTATTGCTCCTATTCCATGGTCGAATCCACGGCCTGATCCCATGGAATGGAAATAACAATGGCTCCTATTCCATGGTCGAATCCACGGCCTGATCCCATGAAATGTAAATAACAATTGCTCTGATTCCATGATCGAATCCACGGCTTGATCTCATAGAATGGCAATAAACTACTACATTATCTCATTATTCCGATTTCATGATCGAATCCACGGGTTGATCTCATGAAATGGTGATAGATAATTTTAATTACTTCGATTTTATGGTCGCATCCACGATCCCATAAGATGGTAATGCTTGCTTTATTATTCGAATTCATAGTCGAATCCCACGCGGTGATCATATGAATTAATAATAAACAACTATTCATTTTTATTACTCGGTTTCATGAATTATTCTCCTTTGAATTTCATAAATTAGTGATAAATACTCAATAACCGAAACATCCGGATCATCATCGAGTAAGCCCCACAAAAAAATGGTGCAAGTGTATTCGACAATGATGCACGATCGAGAACCGGATGCACGAACGAGCATCCAAAAATATGAAACAATGAGGAATCCTACTAAAACAGAGAAAACAATAAATAATAATAAAATAATAAGAGGCGCCAGTAGCGGGCCCACTGGCCGCCGGCCGTGATGCCTAGCCATGGTCGGTCCATGCCTCTTCCATTATTTTTCTTATTTTTTGTTACTTCATGAACTCATGAAAACTCCTTGGTTTTAGCAACTTTCCTTGTTTTTGCAAAAACTCATGAATCCTCCATAACTTCATGGATTCATGAAATAATGTTATAAAATAAAGAAAGGTGTGCGGGACCGGGCAACCTAGCCGGCCGGCCATGCCCGAGCCGTGGTCGGTCCCACACCTCACAATCCTTAGCTTTTATAATTATTATTCCCTAATATCATGAAACTCCTTTGTTTCAACAAAAACTCATGGATTCTCCATAACTCCAAGGATTCTCCATAACTTCAAGGATTCATGAAAAATAATATTATAAAATAGGGAAAGGTGTGCGGGACCGGCAACATAGCCCAGCCGGCCATGCCCTAGCCATGGCAGTCCCACACCTTGCAATCCCTAGTCTTTTATAATTATTATTTTCCTAAATTCATGAAACTCCTTGGTTTGAGCAAAAATCATGATTTCGTTATAACTTCTCAAATTTTGCTCAAATCATGAAAAACCAAAAAGCCAACAGGGTCACACGACCGGCTAGCCTCTCACGGCAATTTTAAATGTTAAAATACACTTATTTTAATATTTACAAAATATTGATCAATTGAGCATACATGCTCATTCCAACAAAAATCAAGAATTTCAGTCAAGATGAAACTCTTCTGAAAATTCACAACATTGCTCGAACGTACATCAGAAAATACTGAAACTCTCAGTACGGAGACACGGGCACCACGGCAACACGTGCATGCCTTCATGACCGACCAGAGTCATCCTTAAGGCTTGCACAAAGCCGGTCCCACACGTTTTCATAATTCTGACCTAATTTGCTCAATTGCTCGTATTGGGCCCAAACTATCTCCAACCAACCTGGGGATTGCTCAAACGGCCAACAACTGGTCACATGACCACCAAGAGCCAGTCCCATGCTCTCTTGGTCGGTCCCCATCTTTTATACCTAGGTTTTATCACCTAATGCTGAACCCAGCAATATTTCAGTAAATGATGAAACCAACATTTAATCATCATTCTTTCATCAATCCTCAAACTGAGAACCCTGGTGCATGCTCACTCGAGCACCGAGAACCACATGGACGCCCATCATCCCATGTGGTCGGTCCCTCTATCACTCATGACCTATTTTCGCCCGATTCATCAACTATGATCTCGAAATTAGGGTTTTGAATAAATGCTCCACGAATCATCACTCTCGAAAGACGATTCAAACACTAATAAATTTATGATGGATTCAACAACCAACATCTGAATTAATCATATAATATTTGGTAGCTTACTGATATTTTAATATTTTATTGGGTCACATCACCAATAAATGTTTCGCCGAATCGAGCAATACTTGCTCAGTTGCTCAAATATTGATCCAGCTATCAATATTTGGTAATTTATCAGTAATTTGTCGAATTGAGCAATACTTGTTGCACGACAAATTATCAACATTCAGTAATTTTCTGAATTGAGCGATACTTGCTCAATTGTACGTCAAATCATCAACATTCATTATTTTGTCGAATTGAGAAATACCTGCTCAATTGCTCGTCAAATTCTCGATATTCAGTAATTCGTCGAATTGAGCAATACTTGCTCAGTTGCTCGAATATTGATCCAACTATCAATATTCAGTAATTTATCAGTATTTGTCGAATTGAGCAATACTTGCTCAGTTTCTCGAATAATCCACATATATTCAGTAACTCATCAATATTCAACAACTCGTCGAATTTCCAATATTTGCTCAGACGAGCAACATTAACATTCATGAATCGCTGAGCATTTGTCAAACATGCTCGATTCAACAAAACCTAGACTCATTGTCTAATCAGTCAACAACTGACAAACTAAATACATGTCTCATCATGCGAGACTCACGATTCGTGAGACATCAATCACGTCAAATTGGGGGACAACTAGGGTTTTGGTCTGGCGGCCTACAGCACGTGGATTTCATCCACGACGAGAAATGAGCGTAAGTTGTGTAAACGGTTGAAGGAGTTAGCAAAGTAGTGGGTGCACGATCCGTCAAGTCTCCACACGACATGGAACTAACTTTACCACGATCTTCCACTTGCCCACTCTTCCACTGATGAAACCGTCACACTTACGAGGATCAAGGTGTTCACAACTCGACAATATAAATAAGTCTCTGAATCCATGATTGAGGACAACGAATGATCACTATCTATCAGCAATCGTCCACACAGAATTTCTCGAGTAACTACCCTCAAGAATTCATCAATTTATCAGAACTTATTCGAACTCAACAGTTCACCAATTATTCGAAACCTTCAACACATCCACAATCCTTGATCATCACTGATTCCACACAATTCTCAGCTTCCCTCCTACAGATCAACCCATCTCCCTCTTTGCGGCCGAATTGACTCTGGAACGGCCATTGACTTGGTTTAGGAGAATCCCATTCTTGTTGCCTTCATAGGTTCATCGATCATCCAACAAGTAAGCTCGAAATATTTGAAGCACATCTTCAAAGAGAAGGTTGATCCATAATAGCTTCAACTGGGGACTGAAGGAGTACACAAGAATCCTCTCCTAATCACAACTTTTACAATCTCTGAACAACCGGTCAAAGAAGCAGTTCAATCGTTAATCGAGCGTATCTGTGAAATTGCTCTATTTGTCTAAGACACAAAGGAAGGACATGTTCACAACACCAAATTACATTGTGTCAGACATCTGTCCATCCCGTAAATACTCCTTGAACCTTCATCCACAGACAAGGAGATGCACGACTGGGGACTGCTTACCACAGTCCATCTCAGAGGAAATGAATTTGGAAGAATGTTGATCGATGCTGACACCACCATCAACAACATTCCACTGAAAACCCTCAGAGTCGTAGGCATCACTCAACTAAGCTTCTACTCCTCTCTTATCTCAATCAGAGACCATGAAGGAATGCTCAGAGATGCATGCGGTTTCATCACTCTCAAAATGAAAGTTGGCTCAACCTGGACGAAACCCCAAGTTTCACATAATCAGGGAAGATCCCTGATACGACATGATACTTGGATGGACGTGGATTCATGCCGAGAAGATGACTACTGACAAAGCGTCTTTGGTTGCACATCTCTCTAACGAAGAAAGTTCTGATCCAGAAGATTTGGCGGACGTTCCATCATCAGAGCACTTGGAGGAATTTCGAACTTTGACGAGGTTGAAACAAGAACCTGCAAAATATGCATAGACATTCATCAAAAAGTCTTGCACTCAGGAAAGTCTCGTTCCTCCCATGTCTATGTCATTTATTTCCTCACATGTTCTTCTAGCATGGGGACTCAATTATGCTAGCATCTCTGCTATTGCAAGATGCTATAAGTTGTTAATCTCACTTCAGCAGTATTTTACCAAGTGGTTGAATCTGAAATTTCTGTGAATCGAGCATTGAGACATTCATTACTGAGATAATGTCCAAGCATGGCAAGGAACACTTTGGGCATTTCTCCATAGCCTTACAGGAGTGTCCATATGTTCCACAAAATCAGAAAGCTCTGATGTCTGCACAAGTGTTGAATCCCACTTCCGCAGGGAAAGGAATGCTGAATCAACAGAAGATACTCGGGGCCGAGACGATCAAGCATAAGACATTCGAAGCTTAAATACGACGCTTCAACGCTCAAGTATCTAAGAAGTCTTCAAATTGTACTCCCAATCAAAGAGTACACCTTCGATAATGGTGCCTCTGGCTTCAGCACAAATATCTCGACGATGACAACTGATTCACCACCGACACGATCAAAGTGAAACTGAACTACAATCGCTGAGTCTTCACTATCTCCATGACAAGACTTCTGAAGCAGAGGCAACATCATTCATCCATCGATGGCACGAATTCCTTCAACATGCACTGGGGACTTGATCTTATTGGACAAGATTCAAGACATAGCAAGTCATAACAACCTGATGCAATTCCATGAAAACTTTATTAACGGAATCTCTCTACATCACAAACTTTGCACAACTAAGGAACTTCTCTCTTCATCGATCACACCCAGAATGGAGACTGTGATGCAATCTGCCGCAACAACGTCGACTCATTGATGAAGCCAGTTCACGGTAAAGTCATACTGATCAGGATAATTCTGTTTGTACTCCCATTACACCTACATCTTAGGGATGCTCAACCCAACAACTAGTTCGTGAACGTGAAGGTTCACAGAGTGGAGGAACTCCACCCAGTATCGGCATCAACAAGGATATGTGGAGGAACTCTATTCATGGTCTCAGCATCAACAAGAATTTCGGAGAGAATTCAATCGTGATCTCAAGATCAATAACGATCGTAGGTGCAACATCAGTCTTCATCAACTAACCATTCTCTGAAGCATTGCTCGATGAAGAGGACTTCTCCAATCATTAATGATTCGTGTCAAGATATGTAGACATGAAAATATGTTCACATGAAAGTCTTCCCAAAGCTTGCACGACTGGTGGGCACAAGCCAAAGACTTCTACAAGATGTTCTCATCACCTCTGCAAATGAGATACAACACACTTCAGGCCATGGGTTTACAAAAACGTACCAATGGGTGAGGAATGGGATAATGCTTCCTCAACAAAAGATGTTCGTCTATGTCTCTGCTACAACATACCAAAAGGTCACATCAATCGGACATACGAGCTGAAAGATACGGCCTTTACAGTCAGGTCTACGAAATCTGAAAAGTTTATACGGGATTACAAATTACAAATGTGCATGCTTCTTTGGCTGACCTATACAACTCCAAATTGAGCGATTCTTCTCTCATGTGATAACTCAATCTCTTAGCTTCAAAATTTGGGGTCAAGCATCGAATTCCGACGTCGTATGAGGTTCCTACAGCCTTCCGAGAGCGTACAACATGCAAGCAACAATTCTTAGACGGGATTCATAACTTCCCGATCGATCAAGATCCACCGGGTCTTTCCACTAAGTACTTCATCAAGGTACCTCCAACTTCGACCACCTAGGTCTTTACATCAATTTTTCTACCTGGGTCCTCTATCCAAGTTTTGCCAGAAGAAGAGAAAGCGAAAGGAGAGATTTAACAAACTGGGGACTGACAGTCCACTGATCATGACGATCAGTTTCACAGTCCAAGACCCGTGGCACCATACTCTCATCATATAAGGAATGCTACCACCGGGACATGAAACCATGGTCATTAAACCACCCCCCTCTTGAGAGCAACCTCAGTTATGGTCCCGTGACCGTGGTTTCGAAGTGATGTTTCTATGATCGAGAAACAAGATGGCTGCAAGCACCATGCTCATGTATCAATCAAGGGTTCCCGATCTCAAATGAATCAATGGAATTGAAATCCGTCACCAACCCTTCAAAACACAAGTGAATCATCCAATGACACAACAGGGGTGTTTTACAACAAGCTCGTCGGAGACAATTTTACACTGTCTCGTACAAAGAAGCGATCTGGGCGAAGTTGGTGAAGAATCCAGGGATGGGTCATATACCATTCTCTTCGTACGGATGTACTCTACAACATATCCAAAATTCACAAAAATTGGAGAAACGAGCGAAGAGTTGTGGCCAAAACATTGGACTACATGCCTGCTGAATTTTTTTTTTGAAGGTCTCCTGGAAGTTTCTTGTTTTGTCGATTTCGACCCCTACACGTGCTCAAAACTTAAAAATCTTCTTTGAAAAAGCTTAGAAATTTCCTGGGCATAAGGATACATGGGTAGGTCGCGAAAAACTGATATCGGATGAAGATTTTATGGCGTTTTTGCTAAAAGGCTGAGTTCTGAATTTTCTGGTGACGTATTTCGGTAAAGCTTTTCACTTATTCATGAGAATCTTCATTCATTCATCAAAAAAATCAGCAATTTCATACTTCTATGAAGAAAATATACAATGGGTACTTACTGGAGTAGTCCCTAAAGTGCTCAAGGGACCGGAATTACCAACATCACCATTGGAAACATCATTGCTTTCACTCGGTTTCGAAACGGGGTTTTCTTCTTCACCATCCTCCGAAGACGAATGGGAATCATCGCACTCCCTTGTTCCATGGAAATCTCCTCCTGAATACATCAACAACAATTAGTGGTATTTCATTCAAGGAGTGTCATGAACGATTATACGAAGAGGTACTTACATCAAATTCTTTTTTGACGCTCGATTCAGAAATTGTTTGTTCAGCAGCAATGAATTAGAGACCGTCAAGGATCGATGGAGTAAAGTTCTGAAACGAAGTAACAAACATTGGTTTCATGATCCTAATTGCACGGACAAGAAAAAGTCATGATATAAGGAGCGCTAACAACTCACCAAATAGACAGCCGGGGACTTTACATTGTTCGATATCATTCTATGATCCTTATTTCTGGATTCTCCACTCCGAATACTTACTGCTATTTCTGAGTAATCTACATCAATCGAACAAGGGCCCATTTGTCGAGCTATTTTATCGATGTTATATTCCTCCATCAGAGACTTCCCGTGCATTACTGATACTAAATAATCAGGAGTACAACTCAGTATGAAGGATCTCTCACCATCACTCGAGGTCCTGAAGCACCATTTCTTGAAGCCGCATCTCGTAGTGATATCATCTTTGGAAGTATCATTATGGGAACCAGTCATTCTTGCAAAGTTGTTGTGACGTCCATACAACATTCCTACTTCAAGATATCATCCGTAGATGCAAGATTTCATCAAAGCGGTGGAATTAAAGCACAACAAAAATAATTAGGATGCTCACATAAGCGTCTACAAAATGGTAACTCTCAACTCTTGCCTATTTACGGTTTCACGAACTTAGTGATAATAACGTAAAATTTCAAAAAATCTTGCTCGCTCCATCAAACCGACAAACACGAGCAACACCCATTACTTAAAAGTCTGACACCTGACTTTTCGCGAAACTATGAATAATTCACATAATTTTCCATGTGAACATTCGTTGATTTTTACGTGTACATACACTATAAAATCACTAAACTCATACATACACTACTAATTCATCAACTCATAAATTGTTTGCTTTCAACAATTTTTCATAAATCAAAGCTTTATTTATATTTAATAAAACGTGAATAACTCACTGATCGGTTGTCAGCCGAGAAAAAATAATTTCACTTTCTCACTCTACTAAATATAAATGAAGTACGTGGTAAGAAAGAGTTCGTTTCCCAGAGAGGCTTTTGTTGTTATAGAATTTCAGTTTCTTAGTAACCAAGGGGGGATTTTTGTTTTATCTAAGCAATAAAAGTAATTGAAAGCAATAAAATAATTTGAATAATCAATAAGGAGAAGATATTGGTCACGGGATAGTATCATTCACAAACATGTATTTTCATCAATGACTAGAATTGGTATTTTAATCTCTCATTTACTAAAAGTCCTAGGATACCTTGATCGCAAGTATATCCCGCTAATTCCCTGATTTCATCACAACCACATTAAAAGATGCATATGTGAATTCTTCCTAGAAAGCAACCTAAAGTGTAAAAGCACAATTAAGTTTAACTCCCTCAAAGCACTAAGTTCTATGGAATAAGACTAATCAAGGCAATCAAACGTGTAAATGCACTAATTCAATTTAACCAAGGTTATGATTCATATGCAATTATAAAGATGTATCACTACGAGTAATAACCACACTATGCTACTTAGAATCGTGGGATAAACAACTATTTCGTATTGAAAACCCTAATCTAGCAATAGAGATGAATGTAAATCGGATTGATTCCGACTCAACCAAACAAATAATCAAATCATATGACAATATTAATAATGAATCATAAACAATAAAGTATTGAGACAAAACCAATTCATAGATTCAAATAACATGTTGAGAAATCAACTTTATCCCATAACCAATAATATGTGTTTAGCTACTCATAGCTATGGAGTTCATCATAAAAATATTAATTGAATGGAAGAAGATGAACAAAAGCAAACCCTAGTAGCGTAAACAAAAGCGGCTCTCTTCAAGTTCCAAGAAAATCCGTCCTCTAAGTTGTAGAAATCTTTCCTTTAAATAGTTTTGCTTTCTAAAATTAGGTCAAGTCTCAAAGGTCCAATAGATAGAAGTACACCAAGCCCATATGTGAGAAAAACCCATGTAGAAAATATGCCCCAAAAATTGTCGCCGGAAAACTGGTATTATGGCCGGAGAAGTGACCGGAAAGTAGCTCAGGTGACCGGCAAAGTCCACCCGGTCACCGGTCAACGAATCAGCTCGGTCGGGTCAACTCAGTCAAAGTCTCTGAGTCAAACCGGGTCAGATCATGAGTCAGATGCGAGTCAGCTGGCTAGTCAGACCTCTAGCTGGGTTGAGTGGCTTTGGCCTAGGTCATTTGCAGTCTTGTACAAGACATAATCAGTTAAGCGCCATCTTGGCCTTCACGGCCTTCGATTCTTCCTTGCTCCAATTGCAATGCCTCTCAAGTTGCTTCGTTAGCGCCTTCCGTAGCTCAACATCCAACCATCGAACATCACCAATCCACCCGCAAATAATATTCTCATACCAACAACTCAACTCGCATTGCAAAGATCAACAAAGCCGCACCTACAATTTCCAAACATTCCATCTTCATACTCGATTTGCACAAGTCCCGCAACACCGCTAATCTCAATACCACCAATTCCTCCATCCGAGATGCAACCTCGCCTATTGTGTAGTTGCAGAAATCCCACAATACACCCCTCACTATAATTCACTTAACTAATTCATTGAAAGACGAATAACTAAGAATGTTTATTAATTATCTTCTTCCGTTTACACAGAAAATGTAATTATACTTAAGGATTACAAAACACTCTCCAAGTTTCTCTCTCCTAATGACTTAATCTCCCCTTCCAATGAGACTTCTCATCCCTTTATATAGGGTAATACATAGTGAATGACAAAATTAAGTTGTCCTTTATTTTCGGGAATGTCTCGCGAAGTGTCGCGAATGTATAAGTACTCATACTCGCGACACTTCCTAACCTCGTCGATTTCATATCTTCCCCGTCGTCATCCAATGCGTCATTCCTTTTGATTCCTTGCGACTCCCTCGCAGAGAGTCGTCGTTTATTATCCTCGCGAGTTTTGTACGTTGCGATATAATGATCCTACATCTTGCCTCTTTTTCCTTGAATATTGCTTGAAGAGCATTCTTTAAGGAAAATCCGTTGTCGATGTAATCTTTGATCTTTGTTTGATGAAGGAACGAGCGAAAGAATATTTTTCTTGAAAAGTACGTACTTGCCTCTATTCTTTGGCGAAGTTCAAGCTTTGAGAAGTACATATGAAGTATCATTTTTTGCCTCAGGTGTTATGAAAGTGATAAATTTCGCGAGCTCATCTCGCAAGTTAAAAAGAGTGATGAATCATGAGAATTTATGCCTCTTGAACCTCCGCGATTGTTCGTTTTCCACTAAAAATCTTCTTCACAGATAATTCCGTGAATTTAGTAATGACCGTTTACACGTGTTTAAAACTACCCTTTTACTGGTGTATTTAATGTTAACCGGTCATAACGTTTTCTTGTCTATTTATAGGAGGATCCTTTGTGAAGAATGCTTCTTTTCTTTTACTTCATCTCTTTCATCGTCTGTAATTGTCTTTCTCGCTTTTTTTTCTTCATCGTCTTCTTCACCGTTTTTCTACTACTTCCTATCTCGCTATTACTTCCATGGCATCCAGGTTTGCTATTCTTGATAAACTCGATCGATTTGTGATTGATTGATTTTGTGATTGATTGATTTTGTGATTGATTGATCTTGTTGAAATTATTTTATTCTCGATTTCTCTTTTAACCTCTTTCGCCATTTTTGCTTCAAAGAAGAACAAACCCGCACCAAGTTCACCGTGAAGAACCCCCTTCTTTCTTTGGATTCGCAATGAAACCCACTTCTCAACAGAACCCGTTCGCAACCAAAGTCCTCTTTGCAAGCAAAATCTACCGCTTCTAAAAGAAAGCTGCGAATGACAAGGTATTTAAGAAATATTTACCTTTTTTAATAACAATATTGTTGCCTCTGTTTCTTACTTAACTTGTCATTCGCAGATGATAAAACTACCGATAGAACCCCAAAAGATCTCGCCAACCTAAACCCATGACTCCCGATGTTCCTTTTCCCTCCTTTATGCCTTCGTCTCTGTTGCGAAACTATCGCAGGATAATTTTATCACTAATGACAATATTCCTTTGCCTCAACTCCTCATAGACCAAGTTCCTCATAATAGTCCTACTACAAATGACCTTATTCCTTCTCCTATCATCGATGCCCCTGTCATTCCTCCGATCACTACCTTTCCTGAAATCTCCTCTTCCCATGATGTTCCCTTGGCGAAGAATGATTCGTCTCTACCTTCTTCCACCGAGCAAATTCCTCTTCCGCAGAAAATTTGGAAGGGATAGATGTGGCTTTCAAAGTTCTCTCGGACCTTGTAGATGACGCCAAGAAGACTTCGTCGACCCCGTCAAATCCAATGTCTGCGAGATTTTAAGTAAACATCTTGGTCCTGATAAGATCTCGCAAGCATCCTTAGTTCAAGAAATTAATGTGTTGAAGAGTGATCTCCAAGCTATGACTGCGAGATGCAATAATCTCCATCTTGAAAATCAAAAATTTCACAACATCTCGCTAGATCGTGATAATCTTCGCAGGAAGAATGAGGAATTAAAAGGTAGACTCTCGCAACCCCTCCTTTTTTTTTTTTTTTTTTTTTTTTTACGACTTAAGCTCTTGTTCGCCCTTCAAGCTTTAAATCAGAAACGAATAATGGAGATATATCAGTTGGAATCAATTGTTGAAGAAGTTCGAGTTGAAAGAGATGCTTGGATGGAGCAATATAATCTTTTAGATAATCTTCATACATATGCTGCTGATCAAATAAATAATTTGTCTAAAGAAAATTTTGATTTAGCTCAAAGATCAAGACTCATTAAGTAATGACTTATCTCGCCTCTCTTATTCTTTAACTAAAGCTAATTTGGAGTTGGAAACTTTATCGATGAGAATAGAACTCTTTCTCAAGAGAAGCGTTTCTCGTTAAACAAGGTGGCGATCTGTTCGCAAATAAAGATGATGCTTGTCAAAAATTATGTGAAGAACAAGAACAATCTATTCATACCCCGAGAAATCGGCTTGAAGAAGTTATCACGAGAGAGATAAACTTATTCAGGGTAGGATAACCTTGAGTTTAAAAGCAAGCCAATTCAAGGATCAATGTGCCAAATTAGAAAAATCCAACTCTTCTCTTGCGACCGAAAATTCCATACTTGTTTCTAATGAAAAAGCTTGCGATCTCGTTTGAAAGGCTTAGTTGGAGATACATTTGATGATGCCATGGACTGTTTGGGGAATAATTTTGCGGCTTTAATTCAAAGATCTTACTTCTCAAAAGGAAGGTAGTCATAATGGTTGACTACCTTAATTCATTTATGTATTTGAACATTCCAAAGATCTTCTGTAAGAGTCTTCTTTAATCTTTTCATATGTATTTGTGATGCAGATTCCGAGAGAAAGCTTCGCTCCGTTATGTCTACCCTCAAGTCAGATTATACTAAAGTTCGCAAAGAAAATGGGTTACTCATTTCGCTTCCCTCGCGCGTTCTCGCGAGCGTGCAAAAAAGAAGATTTGAGTACATGTCCGATCTGTAAAGACATAGATAGTAAAAATCGTCAAAAGGCGCCGCTTCTTCAATTTCCCCTCAAAGTCAAGTCCTCGTGAATGAAATTTTATTGTCTAAATCTCTTGAACCTATTCATGTTGACCCTTTGGAAGTAAGTGATGATGAAATCCCCAACTCCCCTGATAGTGATTATGACTATGAAAGTTGCGAAGATACCGCTAACATCGAAGTTGTCAACAAAGATCCGGTCGATAAAACTTCGATGAAAATCCACCAACCGGCGAAGGTGAATCTGTTGAAAGAGTATCCGAATGTAATCTACCGACGGTGAAGGTGGAGCCGATAAAGATATTGAAAAATCTCTACCAACTTCGTAATCGATGATGTTGAGAATTAAACTGTTTTTGTTGCTTCTGTCGAAATTTACTTTTTGCTTGAAAAGATTAAATCTTTTGTTATTGTCTCCTTCTTCCTTATTTAAAGAATTTTGGATGTAATCTTGCAAGCATGTTCGCTTACATTTTTGTGTGACCATTTATGTTCCCAATTAAGGGCCTTACTTTGTCTCTTCTCGTTGCGACAAGATCGCAGGACGCCTTTGCATTTTCATGCAATGGCCCATTGACCTCGCCTTATCATATTTGGTGGTCTTCTAAGCGCGACCTTCCTAATTAAAGGTCTTGCTTCGCCACCCTTTATTGCGACAAGGTCGCAGGACGTCTTTACACTTGCATGTAAAAACCCATTGACCTTGCCTTATCATTTTCCAAGTATTTTTGCCTCTGCAGGATATTTTGCTTGCGACAATATGACAGGCCTAAACTTTCTTGCGAAAATAAAGCCCCATGACATTGTCGTCTTGCGACGAAATCGCAGGATGTCCGTACACATTCATGTACAGACCCATTGATCTCGCCTTACCCTCGCGTTAGTATTGTTGCCTCTTCAGGATCATTGCACAAATATGACAAGCCTAAGTTTCCTTGCGAAAACAGAGCCTCATGACATTTGCGTCTGTTTTGACACTCTCCCTAATGGAGGGTGTCGCCCTTATCATCTCCCTGGTTGCCCCTTCAAGGAGGCGTACATCGGCCATACAAGGCTAGCTCCTCCCATCCGGTCTTAACAACAACCAGTTGTTTTCGCAGCCTCTTATCCCTTATACCTATAGGGTTTATGGTTACAAGGCTGCACCCTAAGTGGAGTTTTCTTCGGGCGAGTGCAAAGATGCGCCAAGACTTGTCAAGAGTGGTAAGGAAGTTCCATGCTCCCGCACTCTTGACTCAACCGTGTACCTCGGCGCCTTGATCATACGCCGACTCCTTGAAAGAGACCCTGGCCGCCCAACCAGGGTATAACCTTATATATATAGTTGGGAATCCAAGGTACCTCTTAGGATAGGCTTTCATGGGCCCCAAGTCTACATGACCCAGGTTCCGGGCGGTGTAACCTTTTCCCTGAGCCATGTTAAGAGATACCCCCTTATATGACGCACTTTAGGTCTTACATTTGCCTCTTACGAAATATCATTCGCGAACTAGGGTGTACGCCATAAAGGTTCGTCCCATTCATTCATTCTTTCAATTATGTTTATTCATTCGATCGTTCAATTTTTCTTACTATTCTTCTTGCGAGATATTCGCCGATTTTCTCTCGCATTTTATTGAATTCCGCAAATCCTTTGCATTGAGATATTTCATCTTGATTCATCTCATCTCACCCCTTTTTTATGGGTAATATTTCTTTAGATACAACTGTTCCATGGTCTGCCCAATCTTTGTCCCATATCTTTGCCTTCGGGGTCCATCAATCTATATGCCCCGTACCAACTACTTCTTTGATAATATAAGGTCCATCCCATTTTCTCGCCAGCTTGCCTCTCGTTTTCTCGCCGATAAATTGGTGTTTCTCGCAAGCACCAAGTCTCCCGGTTGAAACTCACGTATTTTAACACGCTTGTTATATTCTCTAGCCAATCTTCGCTGATAATTTTCCATATGTCGTAATGCCTTTTCCCTTTTTTTCCTCTAATTCTTCCAACTTAATTAGAATATTACATGCACTAAGATTTTTCTCCCAAACCTCTTTTTTGGTTGTTGGGATCACTACCTCTGTTGGGAGCACAGCTTCAACTCCATATGTTAAGCAAAAGGGTGACATTCATGTAGCCTCTCTTCTAGTTGTATTATATGCCCACACTGCACTGGGTACTGTTCGCACCATCCCTTATTGTGTCCTTCTAATTTCTTCTTCAATATATCTCGCTATTGTTTTGTTTGTTGCCTCTCGCACGACCATTAGCTTGTGGATATAATGGAGTTGATTTTCCACACCTTATCTCGGAATGCATTAAGTAACAGTTCTATATTTTGCCCTTCAAATTGTTTCCCATTATCGATACCAACCGTATGTAAGGGATCCCAAACCTCGCATATAATATTCTCAAATATGAAAGTAAATACGTCTTTGTCGCGGATGTGTTGTACCGCTTTCACTTCTCGCCCATTTTGTGAAATAATCCGTTGTGACAATTAAGTATCTTCTTTGTCCTGTCCCTTAAAAATGGTCCCACAATATCTAATCCCCATTTTCCAAAAGGCCACACACTTTTCGAAGAATTTAACGGTGCTCCAGGTGCATGTATCTTCTTCCCATGTCTTTGACAATCTTCGCAGCGCCTTGATATTGCTTTCGCGTCCTCATGCATATATGGCCGTAATATCCTTGCGTTTTTGCTTTATATGCTAAAGATCTTCCGCCGCTATGATTTCCAAAGATCTCCACTGTGCAACATCTTCAATATGGTTTCTCCCTCTTCCCTTGTTAAGCATCGAAGCGAAGGTCCATCAAAAGATCGCCGATAAAGTACACCATCTCTTAATTCATAATTCGTTGCACGACTTTTCAATTTGTGTGCCTCTAATCTATTTCTTGGTACTTCCCTTTTCATCAAGTATGCGTGAAGTTCTGTTCTCCAGTCTTTATCGCGACATTGCGGTATGTCTTCTACCAACATTGCATCTGCTTCTTGTTCTTCCTCTTTATTTATTGATGGTGCCAGAAGTGTTTGTATTTTGATATCCCTCGCAGTGGGGTCTGTCATCATACTTGATATAAAGGCAAAAGCGTCTGCGAGTCTGTTATTTCTCCTTGATATGTGCCTCCATTTCATTTTCAGATCTCTGTGCCGACAATTCTTCGACTAGCTTCCTATACTTTTGCAAAGATGGCTCATTCGTGGCGTACTTCTCGTTATCCGGCGAATTGCTAATTGCGAGTCACTTGTAATCCTCACGTTTTCCGAGTTTCATTTCTATTGCGAATCGCAAAGCATGTATTATAGCTTCATACTCCGTTTCGTTATTGGTGGATTCAAACTCCAACCTAAAAGAGAAAGCTAATTTATTGCCTTCTGGCGAAATCACAACAATTCCCACTCCATTACCTTCTCCATTTGATGATCCATCCACTAATATTTCCCACCTATCTGGCTCAGTTAGCAGATCATTTGGGTCTCCATGCTCTTCTTCTACATCCATCATTTCATCCACTGCTTCATCTTCCTCCAAGGGAAATTTCGCTAAAAAAATCATGCGACAACCCGTGACTTGGTTGAAGATAATATTTCATATTTGAGTTTACAATGGCTTATTTGAGCATTCTATCTTTCAACTCTTCCTGATCTCTTTGAATTTTTCATTACTGGCTCGATTGGTATTTTTGTTACTACCCTGACAAAGATGTGCTTGAAAATATATGCTAAGCTTAAACGTTGCATAGACTAACGCCAGATTAGTTTTTCAATCTTTGAATAGTTCCTTTCGCGGCATTAAAAGTTTTACCGATGTAATAAATTGGTTTTTCGACTCGCATCCATTCGCAGCAATATCGCGCTCAATGCGCGACGTTGTCGCAAGGTATATTAACAATTCCTCTCCCGGTTCTCGCTTTTTGCATAATGGATATTTCCATTAGATGTTCTTTAATTCCTTGTAAAGCCTTCTCACATTCGTCTCGTCCATTTAAACTTCGATCCTTTTTTAGGACGCCGAAAAAATGTTTGCACTTATCGATGATCGCGAAATGAATCTTCCTAGTGATGCTAACAACCCATTTAGCTTTTGAACATCTTTTACCGTCGCAGTGTAGGCATATCGCGAATCGCTTTCACTTTTTTTCTCGGGTCGACTTGTATCCCTTCTTTTGATACGATGTAACCCAAAAACTTTCCCGATGCGACTCGAAGGTACATTTTTCTGGATTTACTTTGATGTTGAAACGCCTCATCTGTTCAAAGATTTCTTTCGGATCTCGTACATGATCTTCTCTTTCTTACTTTTTACGAGCATGTCATCCACATATACTTCTAGTGTTTTATGTATCCACTCTGCGAACACTTCTTCCACCATTCTTTGATATGTGGCTCCAAAGATTTCGTAAACCGAATGGCATTTTTGTATAGCAATATAACCCTCTTGGAGCGAAGAAAGCAAGATGCTTTGATCTTCCTCTACGAGAGGAATCGGTTGTAACCTTTATATCCATCCAAGGATGATATTCTTTCATTTCCCGCGCCGATTCGATTAGGTTGTGGGAATATCCGGCAATGGAAAACTATCTTTAGGACAAGCTTTGTTTAAATCAAGTAAAATCTATGCAAATTCTTATTCCCTTTTTCTTCTTTGGGACTATAACCATATTTGCTATCCATTCAGATACTTTTTCTGGCCTAATGATCCCCGCATCTAGCATTTTCTGCAATTCTTCCTCTATTTGGGGATGATACGCTGTTGCGATCTTTCTAATTCTCTGCTTGAATGACTTCACCCTTTTGTCTATTTCTAATTTGTGGCAAGCTATCGATGGGTCTATACCAGGCATATCATCCATATTCCACGCGAAGATATCTTTATAGTCTCGCAGCAAATCACAGTCCTCTTTTCCTCATCCGCTTCTATATTGGTCCCAATTTTTAGCATCTTGGGCTCTTCGCTGGTTCCGACGTTCACTTCTTTCGTCTCGCTCGCGACATAACTAGCCTTCTGGTTCTCCCATTGGGGTCGGTCCTTTCAGCTCTTTCGCGAGTTCATTTTCTTCTTCCGAGATCTCGCTAGGTATCCCTCTTCCTTCCTTTGCTCTTATCATGTAAATTCGAAATTCTTCTTCTTTTCTAATCGCTTTTGCCATTTTTTCTGGGTACTTTCTCTTTTTGCTTGCTCTTCATAATATTTCACCTCAATTTGATAATATATTCTTCCTTTATCAACATCCCCTCTAATCTCGCCAATTCCACTTGGTGTAGGAAATTTGATACATTGATGAAATGTTGATGCTCTCGCTTTTATCGCATGCACCCATGGTCTTCCTAGCAATACGTTGTATGGCGACTCCATGTCCACTACACACAATGCTACCTGTGTCTCGATTTCTCCTAACAGAATTCGCATCTTTACCTCTCCTTTAACTTTGGTTATGGATTTACCAAAACCATGGATATTGTATGCCGTAGAAATCATCTCTTCATCTTTGTATCCCATCTTCTTGTAAGCATGATAAAACATGATGTTCACCAAACTTCCAGTATCGATTAGGGTCCTGTTTACCGTCCATATTTTCTTTTCCTTTGCTAATTCTTCTCCTTTGCACATATTTACTGTGATTACCAGTGGAGATGTGTGATTCAAATTTTCCTTAGATATTTTCTCTTTGTGAATGTTATCTTTTGCTTTTCCCATTCTTCTAAAGGTAATGTCACTTCTCTATCTCGTAATTTTCTTTCCTTCAAAATCCCGCTTGTGTATTCTTCCTTTGATATTTTCGTGAAACTCATTAATCATTGCCTTTGTGACCGAACTCGTACTCCATATCTTTCTCCTCTCCCTCATCTAATTTAACATTTTCTTTTCTCATTTTCTTGATTTGAATGATTTCGATTGCAATCTTCTTTTCTTCAGTCCCTGCTTCTAGCGCCAATATGTAGTTGCAGGAAATCCCACAATACACCCCTCACTATAATTCACTTAACTAATTCATTGAAAGACGAATAACTAAGAATGTTTATTAATTATCTTCTTCCAGTTTACACAGGAAAACAGAATTATACTTAAGGATTACAAAACACTCTCCAAGTTTCTCTCTCCTAATGACTTAATCTCCCCTTCCAATGAGACTTCTCATCCCTTTATATAGGGTAATACATAGTGAATGATGCCTAAGTTTGTCCTTTATTTTCGGGAATGTCTCAGGAAGTGTCGCGAATGTATAAGTACTCATACTCGCGACACTTCCTAACCCTCGTCAGATTTCATATCTTCCTGTCGTCATCCAATGCGTCATTCCTTTTGATTCCTTGCGACTCCCTCGCAGAGCTGTCGTTTATTATCCTCGCGAGTTTTGTACGTTGCGATATAATGATCCTACATATTGCAAAGCACTATTTCCTTGGCTATAAACACCACCATGAGCTACCATCAATTCCTTGTTTTTTTGTAACTTCACACAATCCACCAACACAACGTTAATTGCAATAGCGAGTAATCAATAGCACATTTCATCATTCAATGCTAGACACCACCAGTTCCTCAAGCACACAATAGCAACACCAGTGACCCATAAATCATCAAGCCTTCACTGTAATATCCTAGCATACATCTAATACACTCTATTCTCATTGCAGTGCATCAGTCCATAGCATCTTTGCAATTCAATTCCTCCTTCAGCTTAGAGCAACAGCAACCCCTCTGTCTGACCGCAATCACGGCTACGACTTCAGTTCAAACACACAGTCTTATATTAACTGCATCCAATAGCAGCTCCACCTGCAATTCCCTGTCAAGCACTAACCCCACAGTTCCATTTGCAATCACCATCGTCAAAACCTGCACCTGAGCTGCCTTATGTAACATCAGTTCATCCATCACTCCTAGCCAACATCAGTTTCTATAGCATAGCCATTGTTGCACCTGAAATCTTTCGTACCACCAGTAGCTGCAACCATAACATTCAGCTTCATCTCCACTTAGTAAATCAACCACTGGCACTTGAGACCTGCAATATCCTAGCCATTACCACATCCTTCTAATTTGTAGCAACAACAGCTCAAACAAATCATCAAAACATCCCAGACTTCTTCTCTGATTCTTCGCAGCACCAAGACATCTGCACTTCTCTTGCATTCTACCAACTTCAACAGCACAGCTCAATTCCCTGTATATTCAATACCAGTATACCAAACATTAGACTTGAGCACCACCATCAAACCCAATTCGACACAGCAAACCTGCACAACCCCTTGGTTCCTTCCTCACTTGCAATCTAAGCTGCCAATCTACTCCTGCATCATTCAGTCACAGTAACCACCAGAACCAACAGCAACAACTACCAATTTCAGATTCATACAAAGTTGAACCATCCATCATCAACACTGCCATCAACTCATCAGCTGTAGCTCAGATTCACCTGTAACTTCAATGATTCATTTCAGTATCACATCTATCCAAGGCAACAACTCCTCATCTTGTTGTATTTGAGCTCAATACCTTTGTTCTGCACCACCAATAATGGCTAGCTGACTGCATCTCAAATCTGAGCCATGAACCACCCATTCCACCTGCAAAGAGTTACATTCACATTGACAACAAAACCCATGGCATCAACTGAAGCACCATCAACAACACAGAATCACCATTTCTAATCTTCCATTCATCCATCAGATTCGAGCATTCTCAATTCAGTTTCAACCCTGATTTTCTCATCTTTATAGCACCATCATCTCAAAATCAAGCCATCTACATACCCCGTAAGTATCAGCGGCTCAAATTCATCCCAGATCTTAATTCAAACATATCTGTGCAACTTTGTTGGCTCAAATTCTCGAATTCCTCTCACTGTAACTCAATTCCAACACATACCCATGATCATCAACACCTTAATCAACCCTAACCCCATCGAATCAACATCAGAACCACTTTCAATTCATAATGATCTGAAACACTAACTTCCATCAACAACATAAATTCTTCAACGAGATGAGACATAAGTGTTTTCTTGTACTAACCCGTTCTTCTCATTCAATTGAACTCTCCCTCTCTCTGTTCTGCTTCTCGATCTCTCTCGGCAATAACAACAATGTTTTTCTCAAACTCTTAGCAGTAAGAAGAAAATGATTAGAGAAATAACTTCTCTGATTTTCAGGTATTCTGTAGAAAAATACAAGCGGATATAACCACCCATTTGAGCTAGATAAGGGTCAACCAGAATGATTCTAAGCACCCAACAGATTAATACAGGCCACCCAGTGACCATTTGGCCTGTCAGTCTCAGAAAACTGACAGTTCATACTTCACTCCTTGCGCAACCTTAGCCGGTTCCAAATGTAACTCGCATGTGAATTGCTCTTTTTGCGTTTTACACTCCAAATGGACGATTTCTCCTTCTTTTGCTCCCAAAGACTCCATTGCACCTAATAACTCAAAACTAAACATAAGAGATGCATATTTTACAAGAGATATAGCAAAGAAAGCATAAATACTAGTTATAGAATTAGGTGTTTTAGACACCTATCAAATTCCCCCACACTTAGACTTTGCTAGTCCTCGAGCAAATCAAACAAAACAAACTCTAAAACATACATACAACTCCGTGTCGTCGAGGCTACGGTCACACTTAGCATGAATAACAAGCCTTTAAACCCCTAGGTGTCCCTAGTGGACGATTTATAGTCTCGTGAGGGTTTACTAGAGATATACCCACAAAACCTACTTTTCCAACTTACTAGTTCTCCGTAATAATAGCATCCAACGCGCTAAGAAGACATAGAAATTCTGCACACTAGTCATAAGAAGTTAGACACATAAATGAACACAATCTCATCCTTAAAAGTTGAGAGAGAAATAACCATCCCTTATCGAAAGAAATTCGGGTTGAGTGATCGAAAGTCTCGACTCGCCTCACAAGAAAGGGTTTTATGAAGTTGCTCTCAATAATAAATAGCTTTTTATGGGTCACACATGTGTCCAGGTAGGAATGAAGAGAGAATCTGCGACACGTTGAATAGTAGGAAGGTAAAACCCTCCGAATCGTTTTGAAAACCCACATCTTTTATCATTTTTAAAAACCCATTTTTCTGACGATCTCGAAGAAAGGAAATCAACCACTTAACGAATGTGGGAATATGCTTACTTACCTTGTTATCCGTTCGGCGTGCAATTAGCACCACTCTCACAGCATCCATAGAAAACGTCTTCGGTCTTCAATCGGTGTCTTCATCTTCGTCTTCGGTCTTCAACTCTTGATGATAACTCTTGAACTTCGTAAAATCTTGACAATGTAACTCTTTTCCTCTAAATCCTTATTGCTTGAAACTTCATTATGGATATTTCTTCTTCCATTGGCTTTATTAAAAGAACAAAACTAAAAACGAACTATACAAACCCAAAATATGATACAATGAATTTTTCTTCTTCTTTTTTTTTTTTTTTTTTTTTTTTAAGACAAAAGAAAGTAAAATACAAATAAAATAAAAATGGAAGTACAAAGGCCATGGTGTAAGTACTTTACCGCTTGATTCTTCACAACTTGTATGTCTTGATATAATAAACTTCTCGAACTCTCATCCTTGATAATCTTCGCTCTTGTACAATAGTCTTCAACTTGTTAAAATTCTCGCTCCTTGTCTTGTTGCTTTACTTGAATATGAAATCTGCTCATTTCGTACCGTTGCTTGTAAACCTTGAACGTCTTCAACTTCTCTTCGAATTTGTGATGCTCCTCTTGTTGATGATGATGGTGTTTCTATGGACCTGTTGGTGTAGAGAGAGATAAGGTGGATGGTGCTAACTGCGAACAAGATTACAAGTGGTATGTAAGTTAGCAATTCGATGTCACCATCATGATTGATAAAAACATCACTCAAGAGATCAAAATAGTGCTTCTATGGTGGGAGGTTGGGCAGCTCACCATTCTACCCGGAATTTACGTACGGTGACACACACTCTAAAAGCACATATTTAGACGGTACAAAGAATTGAAGGTCGGTGCCTCTCATGATGTAACATAGGTAGTCTCCACTATAGGGGACCACTACTCTAATACCGAATTCGATCCGCACCTTATTTGCCACCGGCATGGTTAAATCCAACTTTAACTCTCATACAATTAAGAAACCCGATCATGTTCTCTGTCATCTCTAAGTTCAGTCACTCTTATGAGAATCTCGATGTAATCTTAGCGACATGTATACTATGTGACTCTAAACTAACCACAAGTTGGAGTATTTTTATTCACTAGTTTACACAAAAGTTAAAAATTTCATGAAAATTTTACAATGAAAATGCTTAACCACTCCCCACACTTAAACTTGACATTTTCCTCAATGTAAATTGAATCGTCCAAAGTAAGTCAAGGTGGGAAATTCTAACATGAATCTGACAAGAAATCAGAAAAAATAAAAACAAGACTAGAAAAACTAAAAACAAAACAAGAAATAAATACAAGACAAGAAATACTCATCCGATGGGTTGCCTCCCATTTAGCGCTTGGTTTAAAGTCATCAGCCCGACTATCTCCTTGCTTTCTATGACTCCTCCAGAGGGAGTACTTCCACAAAGTTAACTCCTTCCACCACTTCGGAAGTGAAATTCTCATAATATGGTTTCAACCGGTGCCCATTAACTTTAAGTTCTTTTCCTGTAGCTATGCTACGAATTTCCACTGCACCATGAGAAAACACATTAGTAACAATAAAAGGTCTGATCCATCGTGACCTTAATTTACCCGGAAATAAATGCAAGCGAGAATTAAACAAAAGCACTTTTTGCCCAATGCAAAATTGTTTCCTAGAAATCATTTTATCATGAAATGCTTTCGTCTTTTCCTTATAAATGCGTGAGCTTTCAAATGCATCATTGCGAAGCTCCTCTAGCTCTTGGAGTTGTAACTTCCTTTGCTTTCCAGCCCCATCCATCTCCATATTGCATTGCTTAATAGCCCAAAACGCCTTATGCTCAATTTCAACGGGTAAATGACAAGGTTTACCATACACAAGCCTAAAGGGAGACATCCCGATAGGTGTCTTGTATGCGGTTCTATACGCCCACAAAGCATCATTAATTCGCATGCTCCAATCTTTCCTTGTTGGGTTTACCGTCTTCTCTAGTATAGACTTCACCTCTCGGTTAGAAACCTCGGCTTGTCCATTTGTTTGGGGATGATAAGGTGTTGCAATCTTGTGCGACACATTGTACTTATTCAACAAGCTTTGTAAAATCCTGTTTTTGAAGTGAGAACCCCCATCGCTAATTATGGCTCTTGGAATTCCGAACCTTGCAAAAATATTAGCTTGCACAAAATCAAAACCACTTTAGAATCATTAGTTGGGGTGGCCTTAGCTTCCACCCATTTAGAGACATAATCAACAACAATTAAGATATAAAAATTCCCATGGAGTTGACAAAATGACCCATAAAATCAATACCCCATACATCAAAAACTTCAATAAATTGAATAAAAGTTTGTGGCATTTGATTTCGGGCACCTAGATTGCATGTTCTTTGGCACCTATCACAAGTTGTACAAAATACATGTGCATCCTTAAACAAGGTTGGCCAATAAAAACCGCTTTCAAGTACCTTGTGAGTGGTTCTCTTACTCCCAAAATGTCCTCCGCAAGCATAAGAGTGACAAAAAGACAAGATAGAATTAAATTCGATTCGGGAACACACCTTCGTATTACTTGGTCACTACAATGTTTCCACGAGTATGGATCATCCCATATGTATTGGTTCCCCAACTTCTTAAGTTTGTCCCTCTCAAAGACGAGACAAGTTCTTTGGGATTTGTTTAGACACCAAGTAATTGACAATATCGGCATACCATGGTTCTCCAAAGGCAATTGAGAATAGTTCCTCATCCGGGAAACTTTCACGCAATGGGATAGCTTCCTTGTCCACATCAAGACGGCTCAAGTGATCTGCAACGGTGTTCTCAATCCCTTTCTTGTCCTTGATTTCAATATCAAACTCTTATAAGAGTAAAATCCATCGCATGAGCCTCGGTTTCGCTTCTTTCTTCATTAGCAAGTACCTAAGTGCGCATGATCGTAAAAGACAATAACTTTTGTACCAATTAGATAAGAGCGAAACTTTTCCAAAGCAAAAACAATGGCTAACAACTCTTTTCAGTGGTTGTGTAGTTTTGTTGGGCCTCATTTAACGTTCTAGAAGCATAATAAATGGCATGAGGTATCTTCCCCACACGTTGCCCAAGCACCGCACCAACCGCAAAGTCACTTGCATCACACATGAGCTCAAAAGGCTTGCTCCAATCCAAGTGGTTTAATGATAGGGGCTGAAATCAAAAGTTCTTTCAAACGATTGAATGCCGCCATACACTTTTCATCAAAGTTAAAAACCACATCTTTTTGCAATAAGTTGCAAAGTGGTGATGCTATCTTGGAATAGTCCTTGATAAATCTACGATAAAAACCTCGCATGACCAAGAAAAGAGCGTATCTCCCACACCGTTGTGGGAGGGGTTAAAGCACGAATAAGGTCTATCTTACATTTATCAACCTCCAAGCCTTTAGAAGATATTATATGGCCTAAAACTATGCCATGAGTTACCATAAAATGTCACTTCTCCCAATTCAAAGACAAGGTTTGTTTCAACACATCGTTCAAGGATTAGAGACAAGTTGTTCAAGCAAAGGTCAAATGAATCACCAAAGACACTAAAATCGTCCATGACAACTTCGATTATGTTTTCAACATATTATGAAAATATACTTACCATACACCTTTGAAAGGTAGTGGAGCATTGCATAAGCCAAAAGGCATCCTTCTATAAGCAAAAGTACCGAAAGGACAAGTGAAAGTGGTTTTTCTCTTCCTCCTCCAGCGCTATCACAATCTGATTATAACCGAATAACCATCAAGGAAGCAATAGTAAGAGTGTCCAGCCTAAACGTTTGTAGGATCGAATATCGCGACATCAATACTTCGCGAGATCAATTAACAACAAGATTGCGAGAGAGCGCAGTAAGAGTAATATAAATGACGCAATGAATGACGACAGCCAAAACACGAGAAAGGTGTGAAGACCTAGCGAAGTTTAGTAGTGTCGCGAGATTATATACTTGTACACTTGCGATATTTCGCAAGTCATTCCCGAAAATAAAGGACAGCTTAGCTGTCATCCACTGTGTACTACCCTATATAAAGAGTTGAGCAAGTCTATTGTGAGGGGGATTCTTTTCAGAGTGTTAGACAAGTCATTAGGAGAGAGAGAAAGTTTGTGGTGATTGTAATTTCTTTAGCTCTTTTCTATTTTATCTTGTAAACATTCAAGGAAATAATCAATAAAATCATTGTTATTCATCTTCAAATGTCTTAGTTGTGTGGATTATTGTGAGGGGTGTAGTGTAAGATTTCCTGCAACTAAATATTGGCGCTAGAAAGGGCTGTTTGAGTCAGGATTGACATCGTGATTTGAAAGAATTTGGATTAGTAGAGAATGAATTTCATATAATTCTCAACAGTTTACCAAAATTAAGAAATGACTAGAAGGAGAAATGCATCTGAGCAACCAACAACTGTTATGAGGAGTAGGAGACTTGCCGGAGAAGAGAGAAATGAAATGGGAGAATCCTCAAGAAGGAACACAAGGAATGATGAAGAAAATCAAATTCAATCACTAATTCAACCAGTAGCGGATAGAACTGTGGATTATGATAGAGTAAGCGCACATACTTGGAGATCAGACTCTGTGGACGAAGGGGAAGAAGAACAACAATTGGTAAACAATGGACAAGAGGGGAGAGACCGAGAAGGGAATGAAGAAATAATTCATGGAAATGAAGAGATCGCAGCATTAGAGGCGTTGAGGCAAACAATACATTAAGAGAGACGATTAGAGGCAGAGGAGCGTGCAAACTTGACAAGACAGAATCATGAGCTGAGGATGGAAAATATCAGATTACAAAATAGAAGGTCGAGAAGCACTACAAGGTCAAGTTCAAGATCGGTTAGAGAGGAAAGAAGGAGAATCTTACCTACGAGTAAAATGCTGATGAAGAAAACCATGAAGAAGCGCAAAATCAAGGCATAAAACATTGCAAGGGGAGAGAAATGATGGAAGATCGTTATATTCCACGTCCCGAGACTTTTCAAAATGGGCATAATGGTGGAAACCAAGGAAATAGACAGTGTCAGAGGCAAAATAATCCAGTTGATGAAGAAAATCAAGAAGAAGGAAGAAGAATATTGCATGGGAGAGAAGCACAGAGGAAGCAAAAAGAGATTGAGGATGAAATTGAAAGACATTATGTTGAACAAGCACGTCTAGATCGCGAGAGAGAAAGATTGAGAGCAGAAAGGGAAGAACAGGAGTTGGAGGAGGCATTCGCTGAGAATAATCATGATAATCGAGAAAGAAGGCGAGAACAAAATCGCAACAATGATAATATTGATGAAGAATATGAAAGAGCACAAAGGAGAGCTGATAGACAACAAAGAAGGGAGATTGATAGATATAACGGTGTGCGGATTCGTGAAAGAAGTGAAGGAGAAGATCGTAGAGAAAGACGAGAAGAGAATGATGAAAGTCAAAGCAGACATGAACGCAGGAGAAGAGAGGCGAAACTAAAAATACCAATAGATTCAAGTTCTGATGTAAATGAACAAATTTTGAGAGAGTTGGCAGAAATGAGAGGAATGATGCACAGTAAAAGGGGAGGAAGGAAGAGACAGTTGGATGAAGCTATAGAAGAAGCTGCGAAAACTCTGTTCACACAAGAGATACAATTAGGAGGAATACCACCGAAGTGCAATTTACCGACATTAACCAGCAGTTTCGATGGAACAACATGTGCAATACAACATATCAAAGCTTATATGAGATGTATGTTACAATGGGAGAATCATGATGCTATATTGTGCAAATATTTTGCATCAAGTCTGACAGGAGAAGCTTTTAAATGGTTTGAAGGGCTACCGAAGAATACAATAACATCTTTCAATCACTTGCAGGCTATATTTTTAGGGGCATATATAAGTAATAATTCCTCGCGACCAGGTATTGAAGATGTATTTGGGTTGAAACAAAGGGTTGGTGAAAGTTTGAAGCATCTAACTGTGAGGTGGAAGACAATGTGTAGCGAAATGGCTGGCCATGTGGAGGAGAGATATCTCATCTTATCATTCATTAATACTATGTTCGCGACAAATCTGTTGTATATTCAAATTTTTAGAATCAAGAATACAATCACCATGACTGAGTTGCGAGAGCTTCAGGAGGAGTATATTGCTTTAGAGGAAAAGCAAAATGAGATGGAATCATACCCTGTTGCGAATACAAGTTCAGGAGCTGCGAATGAAAGTTTGTTACCTAAATTGATAAACACTGTGGCGAGTAACTCGCAAGGTCAACAAGGAATGAGGATACCAAATGATGGTCAACAAAAGTTGGTAGCCATGGGAAGTCGCGATCAGGAATAATTTGAAAGAGAAAGAAATTTCTACAACCGTGGCGGAAATAATAAAATTCAAAGACTTGATCAGCCTCAAGAAACCTATGGAGGTCAGAGGCATGATCCGCAAGATACTTATGGAGGCCAGAGGCAGAATTATCATAGAGGGCAGCGAGGTCATAGAGTCGTATGGGAAGAAATCAAGATGCCACCACTGAACGCTAGTGTGTAGAAGATATGGGAAGCTATAATCCTGATGGAAAACATACCCGCACCATGGAACATGGGGAATGAACCACCTCCAAGTGATAGAAGTCATGAATTCTGTTCCTATCACCATTTTCATGGACACCAAACGAATGATTGCAGGAATATCAAAAGAATCATCCTTAGAATGATAGACCAAGGGAAACTAAATCAATTCTTAAAATGTGAAGCGAAGACTCAACCATTACCAACACCTTCAGAAATTCACAGAGTAAATACAACAAAAGGGAAAGAAACATTTGTAGTGGAAGTTGGAGCGAAGGCCAAAAACTTGTTCTGCAATTCTATTGTACATTCGTACAAGACAATCGAAGATTTTCATGATAGTGTTCTCAGTAGGGTTTTCGCAAGGGACGCTGACAATAGAGAAGTAATGAACATCGCGAAGACATCGCCACTGAAAGAATGGCAAACACAAATTATTTCTTTTACCGCAGAAGAGGTACATGAGGGTGGCGAGATGCATGACAGTCCATTAGTGGTAAGATTGGAAATTAACCCAAAACCTGTTGATGATGAAGGTGATGGGGCAGAAAATTCATGGGTTATAAATAGAATCTTAATTGATACTGGAAGCTCTGTAAACATCCTTTTTTACCACACTTACAGGACTATGAGTGGGAAAGACAAAGACTTGATACCTTCATCCTATAAGATTTATAGTTTTAATGGTACTGCCAATACCCAAAGGAGAAACTCGCATGAGAATACCGCTGAAAGGATTAACAACTGAAATCTTGTTTTGTATAGTCGATGTGGAATCCCCTTATAATGCATTAATTGGGCGACCCTGGTTACATGAGATCTTGGGTGTAGCATCAACTTACCACCAGTGCATCAAATTTCCACATCCCAGTGGTGTTGGAGTTATAAAAGGAGATTGGGCTGAGGGACAAAAATGCTATGAGGTCGATGTGGAGTCTTGCGAGGAAAGGGCTGCTCAACAGAAGAATTGTAAAAGGAATATCAAAGAAGAACAAAGAAGAGAAAGACTGATGGTGGACACAATAGAAGTGAGAGATGAAGATATATTGCGAAATCAGTGCTTGAAGACAATTGAAAATTGTGATGGTCTCGCAAAAGGGAAGGAAATATCTGGAAATATGAATGAAGAAACAGAGAGCAACATGAGTAAGAAGTGTAAGAAATAAATAATTGATTTTAGAGTTGTGTAAAAAAAAAAAAAATGTGTGATGATGATCGAAGAAGGAGTGCGCGAAATCTCGCGATATATGAAAATGATGAAAGTTTGGTTAAATAATTACAGCGAGATCTCAGAAAATGAAGCAAGGCTATGTGATAATTTCGCAAAGAAGATGAGAAGAAATAATCAAAAAGCAATGAATGATTACAAGAATTGATAGAAATGAAAGAATGAGTGAATGGGACGAACCTTTATGGCGTACACCCTAGTTCACGAATGATATTTCGCAAGAGGCAAATGTAAGACCTAAAGTGCGTCATATAAGGGGGTATGTTGTAGGATCATAATATCGCAACGTACAAGGCTCGCGGGATTAGTGAACGACGGTGTCGCGAGGGAGTCGCAGGGAGCTAAAATAAACGACGCAATGAATAACGACAGGCAAAACATAAAGAAGACGTGAGAGCTGGCGAGGGTTAAGAAGTGTCGCGAGGGTGAATGTTTGTGCATCTGCGACACTTCGAGGGACATTCCCGAAAATAAAGGGTAGCTTAGCTGTCATCCACTATGTATTACCCTATATAAAGGGCTAAATGAGTCTGTAAGGGGGAGATCTCTTTGGAATTGTTGGGCAAGTCATTAGGAGAGAGAAAGTTTAAGCATGCTTTAATTTCTAAGTGTAATTCTATCCTCCTATGTAAACATTTCATGAATTCAATCAATAAATATTCTTGATCTTACATCTTTCAATGGATTAATTAAGCAAAATCGAGTAAGGGGTGTAGTGTGGGAAATCCTGCTACTACATATGCGCTAGAAACAGGGAAAGAGCAGAGATTGACATAGAAATTGGAAGGAATTTGGATTAACAGAGAAAAGATTTGGAAAAGATACTCAAGAATTCATTGAAAAAGAAAATGGCTAGAAGAAGAAATGTACAAGAGCAACCAACGATTGTAAGAAGAAGTGGGAGACTTCTTTGGAGAAAGGAGGAATGAAGTCTGGAGAATCGTCAAGGATGAATATGAGAAATGATGGAGAAGATCAAAATCAACCACCGGTCTCCCCCGAGAGCAAACGCGGCCGTGGATTATGATAGAGTAAGTGTGCATACTTGGAGGTCTGATTCTGAAGATGAGAGGGAAGAGGAGCAGCAGCTGGTGAACAATGGACAAGAAGGAGACGAGCAAGGGATAAATGGAGAAATGAATCCAGGAAACGAAGAAATGGCAGCGTTAAAAAGATTGAGACAAACAATACACGAAGAGAGACGGCTAGAGGCAGAGGAACGAGCAAACTTGACAAGACAAAATCATGAATTGAGGATGGAAAATATGAGGTTGCAAAATAGGAGATCTAGAAGTAGCGTGAGATCAAGTTCAAGATCGAATAGGGAAGAAAGAAGGAGAGTTTTACCAACAGAAAGTACCGAGGAAGAAACACAAAATCCGAGTACAGAGCATGGCGAGAGAAGAGGGGAAATAGAAGATCGTTATATTCCTCAACCCGAAAATCTTCAAAATGAGCGGAATAGGGAAAATCAAGGAAACATGCAACTCCAAGAACCGAATGACCCAATTGGCTTGAAGGGAGAATAATCTTGCATGGGAGAGAAGAACTGAGAAGAAACCGAGAGATTGAGGATGACATTGAGAGACACTACATTGAACAAACGCGGCTAGCTCGCGAGAGAGAAAGGATAAGAGAAGAAATGGAAAATCAAGAGATGGAAGAGGCAATTCGGCATAATAACCATGACAACCGCGAAAGAAGAAGGGAACAAAATCGTACCAATAGAAATATTAATGAAGAATATGAGAGGGTGCAGATGAGAGCTGAGAGACAGCCAAGAAGAGAGAACAACCGATATAACGGTGTGCGAATTGATGAAAGAAACGAAGAAGAGCGTCGCAGGGAAAGAAGAGGAGAAAATAACGAGCAGGAAGGTCAAAATAGGCACGAGCGAAGAAGGAGAGAAGCAGAGTTAAAAAGACCAAGTAGAATCAAACTCGAGGCAAATGAACAAATCTTAAGAGAATGGTTTGAAATGAGAGGATTACTGAATAATAAAAGGGAAGGAGGAAGGAGACAATTAGACGAAGCCATCGCAGAAGCTGCGAAGAATCCCTTCACGTTAGAAGTACAGATGGGAGGAATACCTCCTAAGTGCAATCTACCTGCGTTAACCAATATCTTTGATGGAACAACCTGTGCGGTACAACATATCAAGGCTTATATGAGATGTATGTTGCAGTGGGAGAATCATGATGCCATCTTTGTGCAAATATTTCGCATCAAGCCTAATAGGAGAAGCACTAAAATGGTTTGAAGGCCTGCCAAGGAACACGATCACATCATTTAACCATTTACAAGCCACATTTCGGGAGCATACATAAGTAACAACTCTTCGCGACTGTGTATTGAAGATGTATTCGGGTTGAAACAAAGGGTTGGCGAGAGCTTGAGGCATTGACAATAAGATGGAGGACCATGTGTAGCGAAATGGCAGGACGAGTTGAGGAAAGATATCTCATTCTCTCATTTGTGAATGCTCTCTTCGCGACTAACTTGTTATACATTCAAATTTTTAGAATTAAAAATACGATCACGATGGCAGAACTGCGAGAGTTACAGGAAGAATATATTGCCTTAGAAGAAAGACATAATGAAATGAATTCTTATCCGATCGCGAACACAAGCTCGAATGTTGCGAATGCAAGCTTGTTGCCTCAATTCATAAATACAAGGTGGCGAGTACTTCGCAAGGACAACAAGCAAGGAAAGTCGATGAGGGACAACAGAAGATAGTAGCCATGGGAAGCCACGATCAAGAGGAATTTGAATGAGAAAGGAACTATTACAACCGTAATAAAGAATAATAAGATTCAGAGGCTAGATCATGTGCAAGAAACATACGGTGGACGAAGGCAAAATAACCGTGGAGGGCAGAGAAGTCGCAGGATAGTATGGGAAGAGATTAAGATGCCTCCACTGAATGCTAGTGTGGAAAAGATCTGGGAAGCTATACTTGTGATGGAAAATGTACCAGCACCTTGGAATGTGGGAATGGAACCACCGCCAAAGCGATAGAAGTCATGAATTTTGTTCTTACCATCGTTTCCATGGGCATCAAACAAATGATTGTAGAAACATAAAGAGAATTATTCTTAGGATGATTGATCGTGGGAAGCTAAATCACTTTCTAAAGGGAGAAGAAACAGCGAGACATTACCACCACCACCGAGAGATGCACGTAATAAAGTGTCGTGAAAGGAAAGGAAACATTTGTTATAGAAGTTGGAACAAAAGCTAAAAATTTGAATTGCAACTCTATCGTGCACTCCTATCGCACAATTGAAGATTTTCATGACAACGTGCTCAGTAGAGTCTTTGCGAGAGATGCTAATGATAAAGAAATAATGATCCTGGCGAGAATGACGCAGTTAGAAAAGTGGCAGCTGAAGACCATTTCTTTCTCTGCAGATGAAGTACCAAAAGGAAGAGAAACACATGATAGCCCGTTGGTTGTGAAACTAGAGATTAACCCGAAACCAGTTGATGGAGAAGATGATGAGGCGAAGCTTGTTTGGGCGATCAACCGAATCTTAATCGACACCGGAAGTTCGGTGAATATTCTCTTCTACCATACTTACAAGACGATGGGAGGAAAAGATGAGGATTTGATCCCCTCTACATACAAGATATATGGCTTTAATGGCACTGCAAACAAACCAAAGGGAGAGGTTCGCATGAGAATACCTCTACAAGGATTATCAACTGATATTTTATTCTGTGTGGTTGACGTGGAATCTCCATACAATGCGCTGATTGGGAGGCCATGGCTTCATGAAATCTTGGGAGTCGCATCAACATATCATCAATGTATAAAATTTCCACATCCAAATGGCATTGGTATTATACAGGGAGATTGGAAGGAGTCGCAACAATGTCATGAAGTAGATGTAGAAAGCTGCGAAGAAAGAAATGCCAAAAGAAAAGGTTGGAAACAACATGTGAGAGATGAGCAGAGAAAGGAAAAATTGATGGTGGATGCCATAGAAGTAAGGACTGAACATACCTCGCGAGGTGAGTGCCTAGAGACAGGCGAATATTATGGTAATAATGAAGCAAAGGATATGAGGAACAAAAGGCATAAGAAGTGAAGAATCAACAAAAAGTAATGATGTGCGAGAATCTCGCAGCCAAGAGTATATGGGAATTCAGTTAAGAAAGAAAAATGAAAATACAGAATTGTGCGAATACTTCGTAAACAAGTATCAGCAAATAATGAAACATGAATGATTGAATGATTTAACAAATATGAATGAGTAAAAGAATGGGACGAACCTTTATGGCGTACACCCTAGTTCGCGAATAACATTTCGTAAGAGGCAAATGTAAGACCTAAAGTGCGTCATATAAGGGGGTATCTCTCAACATGGCTCAGGGGGAAGGTTACACCGCTCCTGAAGCCTGAGTCATGAAAATTTGGGGCCCATGAAAGCCTATCCGGGAGAGATACCTTGGATTCCCAACTATATAAGGTTATACCCTGGTTGGGCGACCGAGGGTCTCTTCCAAGGAGTCAGTGTATGCTCAAGGCGCCGAGGTACACGGTTGAGCCGGAGTGCCCGGGATGGATGAACCTACCCTGGCCATTCTTGGCAAGTCTTGGCATATGTTGCACTCGCCCGAAGAAAACTCCACTTAGGGTGCAGTCTCGTAACCATAAACCATATAGGTATAAGGGATAAGAGGCTGCGAAAACAACTGGTTGTTGTTAAGACCGGATGGGAGGAGCTAGTCTTGTATGGCCGATGTTTCGCCTCCTTGAAGGGGCAACCGGGGAGATGATAAGGGCGACGCTCTCCAATAGGGGAGTGTCAAAACCGACGCAAATGTCATAAGGCTATGTTTTCGCAAGAAAATTTAGGCTCGTCATATTTGTGCAATGATCCTGCAGAGGCAATAATACTAACGCGAGGGTAAGGCGAGATCAATGGGTCTTTACACGAAAGTGTACGGACGTCCTGCGATTTCGTCGCACGACGGCAATGTCATGGGGCTTTATGTTCGCAAGAATATATAGGCCTGTCATATTGTCGCGACTAAAACATCCTGCAGAGGCAAAAATACTTGGAAAATGATAAGGCAAGATCAATGGGTCTTTACATGCAAGTGTAAAGACGTCCTGCGATTTTGTCGCAATAAAAGGTGGCGGGGAAGACCTCTAATTAGGGAGGTCTAACTCGGAAGACCACACAAAAATGATAAGGCGGGTCAATGGGCCCTTACTTGAAAATGTAAGGGCGGCTTGCGACCTTGTCGCAATGAGAAGAGATAAAATACATTTATGAAGATAAGGCAAGGCAAGTAAAATTCTTGATTTATGAAGATACCCGCGACCCCGTCGCCACAATACATTTCAATAACAATAAAATTATTATTCAACCATATACATGATGACAACTAAAATCTTCCATCTGAAGATAAATAACAGAGGCAAGTATGGGAATGGAAAAGATGGAATATTGTTATTCATCTTCTGATGAAAGAGTTATACATCAATAATGTTAGCCAATTATATTACAAGGAAGAACTACCAAAAAAGGGGGAGTGAAGATTGAATTCAGGGGGGAAAAATCCAAGAAATACACTATAGTAAGGATACAGAAATATACAGATATTACAAGCAGAGAAAGAAAACAAAAAGAGTTATTTCTTTGGTGATTCTTCTTCTTCATCTGATCCTTCAGTCCTATTATTCTCATCGCCAGAATTTTCTTCTTCGCCAGCCTCACTATCAGAAACGTCTGAGACAGGCAGATTCTCAGGAACCTTTTCAAGGAGCCAGGGATATGAATGTAGAGGGATATTGTGGTCCTTACAAACATACTCCATGCCTCCATTGCGAAAACGAACAACATCATTATTAAAGTTCTCCACTGTCGTCAGAAATTGTTTCTTCAACTTGGAATATTTATTCTCGCGAAGGGAGAGATTCTTTGCGAGTTGTTCTTTTCGGTTTCGAGTTCTTCAATTCTCATTTGGAAAATTCTTGGCGGGTTGTTCTTTTCGATTCAAGCTCTCTAATTCTAACTCGAAGCCTCTTCTCGATTCTCGCAAATAAGTAACAACAAGTTAATAATTTACAAGCAATACTACGTAGTAAGAAACAAGTAAGGTATAATAAGTAACCTTCTCTATCGGATATCATATCTTTAATCAAGGAAGTATGCTCGGCGTGAAGACTAACATCAACACCTAGGTTATTCCCTGGCATTATCTAAAACTTTCGCAGCCCAAAGCGAATTCATCATCACTATTAATAACAAGAAGAGAACGAACTTGCTCTTCTCATTTGCTTAAGCATGGTATTCGATGAAGGAGTTCATCTCGTTCAACTTGCACACCGAGAAGAGATTTGTGGAATTCTCGCTAATGCCCGTGCACCTCTCGTTAGTAATGCGATCGTTCTCATCTATGAGATCACTAATTTTCTTCCTTAAAATCTTGATTTTCTTCTCGGAATCAAGGTACATTCGTTTAAAGCGATTGGTTAAATTCAAACTAGATCTGTGTTCGATCTCTAAGAGATGATATTGGGATTGAAGATCCCTTAATGAAAGGAGGTTAGTTTTATTTGAGGAACTACTTAGAGATTGATTAAGGTGAGCGAGAAGAAGGTCATTATCCATAGGTTCAGGAAATGTATGGAGAAGAATAGCCTCATCGGAGAGATTATATACATCTGCGAAGGTAATAAGTTAGGTAGCAATATGCGACCAATAAGATAGAAATAATAAAAGGAGGAAAAATCTTATACCATAAAGTTGCTGATTAGCGTTCTGAAGAGTGGACACCCTATCCCTTTGAGAGTCAAGTTCAGTATTTAACTTTTGAATTCTCTCGTCTTTATCGCGAGATGACGCAGCTTCAGTCTCTAATTCTTGAATCTTCTTGCTCAATTGCGAATTCTTCTTTTCAAGATTGTTGCGTCTTCTCTCGAGATCCGAGGCAACTACAAAGGAAGTTCTTCCAACCTATAAAAGAAGATAGAAAAATCATTAATATATATATGTATTTAAAAATTTAAAATTAACAGGGAAATACGACTGCATACATACCAAAGATCCAAGTGCATTCAAGAAGTCAGGAGACACAATTCTAGAGGCTCCATTGAAAGAATTATTGCCCTCTAATAAAGTAGCATTACACACGTTTGCGAGAGCCCCGCAAAGAGAAGCTAGGGGAGCATCTCTCATTCCTTGGAAACAGTCTGAGAAGATGCTAGACAACTGATCCATAGAAGAACTGGTCGACGGAATCTTCTTGGCAAGAGAAGGATTCGAGTCATGGTTATCCTCATCAGAAGATTCAGAGCTTGAGCTAAGGCGAGAAGAAGATTGGACCTTTCGCTTCTTAGTTAATGGAGCAGAAGATTTACCCTTGCGAACGACAGTTTTACCCTTACTTTTAATCTTCGCGGGCAATGACTTCTTCAGCTGAAACCTTCGCATACGATTAAAGATAAGAAACAGAGGCAACAATATTGTTTCAAATAACAAAGGAAATGTTTCTTACTTCACTCGTAGCGATCGAAGTATGGTCAGAGTACTCTCCAACGGATTATCCTTGTACTTTCTTCTCAATTTGGCGATCTGAGAAATTTTACAAACTCAACATATATAAAAAGAAAGTTGCAAAGGCAAGCTTTAAAATGGGAAACATACCTCATCCGCCTTATCGTGCCATTTGAATTCCCAAGGATGATACCTGCGAGATTCGCAGGGGAAGAACGTGCGAGCCCGCGATATAAGGGCCATTTAAAATCAAGGGTACAACCCACCACTTCTCATCTTTGGAGTGGCTAGGAGTAGTATTATTGCCCGGTGCCAATCAATATCCCGCATGAGCAATTTATCCTCGGGGACATTATCCTTCTTTTCGTGCGAATGCCCCAAACGAGATTTCGCATTAATCATCTTTATCACTGAATAGTTTTCAAAAAAGCTCTCTACAGTGTACTTCTCAGCAGCTATTTCCAAGTCTGCGAAATCGGGGTGTCTAACAGTAGTAGGGTATAAAGATCCTTTGCAAAGACCACGATTCGCGAACTCAAGCATTAGGCGAATGCAATCGCCACTCAATTGATAAACAAACTGAGAGAATTTTTCATGGGCCAAGATTTCATAAAATAAAGGCATCTCAGGATTGTACAAGGGAATGGGAAGTCCCGCGAGAAGCTGACCTAGCGAGACTATAATCTTTTGATCATCACATTGATGATCAGAAAATAACTTTGCAGAAAGAATAGATGAAGATTCTTGATCAGGAATGGTTGATAGAGTGAAGCCCTTCTCGAGCAACTTCTGTTGAACTTCATCAAAGGAAGCTTTGTATGCACGACTAATGGAAGCCATTATCAGTATGGGAATGGATGGGAGATTAAAGGTTAGGATCAGCGCTAGAAAGGACGAAGAAAAGATTTGCAGTAGCAGGAGCGCAAATTGCGGAAGGAGAGAGTCAAAGAAAAGTTGCAGAGAGAAACTAAAAGATGAAAAGGAGGGGAAAAGAAAACTATATATAGGGAAAAAGATCCTCGAGAAAAACGAGGTCATTTAATGCGAAGAGACATGAATGGTCAAGAATAAGCGGTTGAAAGAGACGTGTCAAGAAAAGACATTAATAATCAAAATCCGTGTAAAAGTACAAAATCGAAAACAGATAAAGATAAGCATCATGAAACTATATTGTAAAAATCTCATGATACTCTTCCCCTCGCAGGAGAAATATGAGGAGAGATAGGAGACGATACTTCGTATATATCTCAAAGAAGCTTCGGAACTTTGCAAAAGAATAGAGGCAAGTACGTACTTTTCAAGAAAAGTATTCTTTTGCTCGTTCCTTCATCAACAAAGATCAAAGATTACCACCACAACAGATTTTTCCTTAAAGATTGCTCTTCAAGCAATATTCAAGGAAAAAGAGGCAAGATGTAGGATCATAATATCGCAACGTACAAGGCTCGCGGGATTAGTGAACGACGGTGTCGCGAGGGAGTCGCAGGGAGCTAAAATAAACGACGCAATGAATAACGACAGGCAAAACATAAAGAAGACGTGAGAGCTGGCGAGGGTTAAGAAGTGTCGCGAGGGTGAATGTTTGTGCATCTGCGACACTTCGCGGGACATTCCCGAAAATAAAGGGTAGCTTAGCTGTCATCCACTATGTATTACCCTATATAAAGGGCTAAATGAGTCTGTAAGGGGAGAGATCTCTTTGGAATTGTTGGGCAAGTCATTAGGAGAGAGAAAGTTTAAGCATGCTTTAATTTCTAAGTGTAATTCTATCCTCCTATGTAAACATTTCATGAATTCAATCAATAAATATTCTTGATCTTACATCTTTCAATGGATTAATTAAGCAAAATCGAGTAAGGGGTGTAGTGTGGGAAATCCTGCTACTACATATGTCTTGACATGGCTCAGGGAAAAGGTTACACCGCCCCTGGAACCTGAGTCATGAAAATTTGGGGTCAATAAAGCCCATCCGGGAGAGATACTTTGGATTTCCAACTATATATATAAGGTTATACCCTGGTTGGACGACCGAGGGTCTCTTCCAAGGAGTCAGTGTTTGACCAAGGCGCCGAGGTACACGGTTGAGCCAAGAGTGCCTCGGGGCATTTGAAGTGTCTCGGCCATTCTTGGCAAGTCTTGGCACATGCCGCACTCTACCAAGAAAACTCCACTTAGGGTGCAGTCTCGTAACCATAAGCCCTATAGGTATAAGGGATAAGAGGCTGCGAAAACAACTGGTTGTTGTTAAGACCGGATGGGAGGAGCTAGTCTTGTATGGACGATGTACGCCTCCTTGAAAGGGCAACCAGGGAGATGATAAGGGCGGCACCCTCCATTAGGGAGCTGATAAGTATCAAAAGACGCAAATGTCATGAGGCTCTATTTTCGCAAGAAAATTTAGGCTTGTCATATTTGTGCGATGATCCTGAAGAGGCAATAATACTAACGTGAGGGTAAGACGAGATCAATGGGTCTTTACATGAAAGTGTAAAGACAACCTGCGATTTCGTCTCAAGACGGCAATGTCATGGGGCTTCAAGTTCGCTAGAACTATTAGGCCTGTCATATTGTCGCAACAAAAATATCCTGCAGAGGCATAAATACTAAAGAAATGATAAGATAAGATCAATGGGTCGTTACATGAAAGTGTAAAGACGTCCTGCGATTTTGTCGCAAGACGGCAATGTCATGGGGCTTTATGTTCGCAAGAATATTTAGGCCTGTCATATTGTCGCAAAAATGAGGGGTGGCAAAATAAGACCTTTAACTGGGAAGGCAAAATAAGACCACACAAAAATAATGATAAGGCAAGATCAATGGGTCATTACATAAAAATGTAAAGACGTCCTGCGATCTTGTCGCAATGATGAATTTCAACATAAATGAGGATAAGATCACACAAGAAATTGAGTAACCAAACAAACTTGTAAAAATGGCTATATTTCTTCATTTATTTGTGAAGACTTAGCAACAGCAGTTGCGAATCTAAGAAGTATTATTACTTAAAGGGTATCGATTTGATCTTTCATGTGAAAATAAATAACAGAGGCAAATATGGGAATGATTAGAGAAAAAATTTGTTATTTATTTCCATATGATAGATCTACAGTAAGAGATTACAAAAATAGAAGGCTAGAAGGATAAATGTACAAGTATCACATGAAGAGAAAAAAAAAATGGAGCTATCTCTCGGTTTATTCTTCTTTTTCATCAGATTCTTCTTCTTCGCTTGCATCACTATCAGAGACATCTGAGGAAGACATATTTTCAGGAACTTCATCAAGAAGATAAGGATATGAAGAAAGAGGAATGCGATGGTCATTACAAACTGTCTCAATAGTTTGATTACGAAAACGAACATCGTCATTATTGAAATTTGCTACTGTAGTTTGTAATTGCTTCTTCAACCTGGAATATTTGTTGTTGCGAAGAGAGAGGTCCTTTGCGAGATGTTCTTTTTCTGATTCAAGTTCTTCAATCCTTGTTTGATATCTCTTCTCGCCTTCGCGAACATATGATAATGAGTCAAGAATTTAATAGCAGAGTTTCACAAAAAGAAGTGGTAAAGTAAAAAGAACAAGTTAACAACCTTCTCTCGTCGAAATCATATCTTTAACCAAGGCAAGTATGCTCAAGCATGAAGACTGACGTTAACACCTAAGTTATTTCTGGCATTATCTAGAACTTTCGCGGCCCAAGCGAATTCATCATCACTATTTATGACAAGAAGTGAACGAATTTGATTTTCTCGCTCATTAAGCACGACATTTTGGCGAAGAGATTCATCTCGTTCAATTTGGACTTCAAGAAGAGTTTTTTGGAAATTCGCTAATGCCTGTGCACCTTGATTAGCAATGCGATCCTTGTCATCTGTAAGGCTATTAATTTTCTTCCTTAGAATATTATTATTCTTGTGGGAGCTAAGATATAAACGTTTAAATCGGTTGGCTAAACCTAAACTAGATCTATGCTCAATTTCTAAGAGATGAAATTTGGTTCGAAGTTCATTTATTGAAAGAGAGTTAATTTTGTTCGACGAACTACTTAAAGATTCGTTGAGATGAGCAAGAAGAGCATCATTATCCATAGGCTCGTGGAAATGAATGGAGAAGGATGGCTTCTTGTAAAGATTATAAATGTCTCGAAAATGATAAGTCGAGGCAAAGAAAAATAAATGACAAAATAAAAACGAAGAAAAGAGAAGAGTTTTGTACCATAAAGTTGTTGATTAGCACTTTGTAGGGTAGAAATTTTATTCTTCTGAGTAGAAGATTCAGTTTCCAGTTGTTGAAATTTTTCGCGAAGAGAAGCAATTTCATTTTCACTCTTCTTGCGAGATGTCGCAACTTCAACTTCTAGTTCTTTGTTCTTCTCCTTAAGTTGAAGATTTTTCTTTTCAAGATTGTTGCGCCTTTTCTCAAGATCTGAGGCAACAACAAAGGAAGCTCTCCCAGACTATAAAGGAAAATAAAGAAATTGTTGAGATAAGGTTTATAATCGAAATCACAAAGAAATAAAGAAATATGAACATACCAAGGCACTAAGTGCATTTAAGAAACTGCGAGTCATTGTCCGGGAAACTCCACGAAAAGAATCATTATCCACTAGCAGGGGGGCATCACAGATATTTGCGAGAGCTTCGCAAGTAGCAAAAAAATGATCATCTCCCATTCCTTGCATAGAATCAGAGAAAACACTAGACAATTGCGCCATAGCAGATTCGACTGAATGATTCTCCTTCGCAAAAGAAGTATCAACCTCATTATTATCTTCATCAGAATTCTCGCTGGTTTGGGAATTAGAGTAAGAAGTGGGATGGATTTTCCGTTTATTAGAAGATGAAGCAGAAGATTTATCCTTGCGAAGAGTAATCTTATTCTTGCCTTTAGCCTTCGCAGCTTCAGGAATATCATTTTTTCAACGCCAACCTTCGCACACGAATGAAAATAAGAAACAGAGGCAACAATATTGTTAAAAATAATAAGGAAAAATATTTCTTACTTCATCCGTGATTGAACGAAGTATCGCCAGAGTACTAGCTTTTGGATTTCTTTTGTAGCTCTTTCTCAATTTGGTGATCTGGAAAATTCGCAAGATTAGATATAAGAGGGAGTGAAGATTGTAAAATAAGTAAAAGTTAGGAAGTATACCTCTTTTGCCTTCTCGGGCCAATTAAATACCCAAGGGTGATAATTTGCGAGATTGGCAGGGAGTATATTGGAACCTGAAATATAAGGTCCGGTCAAAAATAGTGGAAAGACAGACCACTTCTCATCTTTAGAGTAGCGAGGAACATTGTTCTTGCCAGAATGCCAATCAATATCTAGCATGAGTATCTTATCATCGGAAACGTTCTCTTTTCTTTTCAATCCGGCACCCAGCGAGATTTGTCATTCTTCATATTTATCACTTCATAATTTTCAAAAAAGTTTTCTACTGAGTACTTTTCAGTGACTATCTCTACATCTGCGAATTTAGGATCTCTGACGTTATCAGGATATAGAGATCCCTTACCAGCGCCGCGATGGGCGAATTCAAGCATTAGACGGATGCAATCACCACTTAATTGATAAATAGCTCGCGAGAATTTCTCATGAGCAAGGATTTCATAGAACAAGGGCAGTTCGGGATCGTACGGGAGGAATGGGAAGACCTGCGAGGATTTGACCTAGCGAGATTATGATTTTCCGATCATCACAATGATGATCGGTGAACAATTTTGCGAAAGAATAGATGAAGATTCTTGATTGGGAATGGTGGACAAGGTGAAACCCTTTTCTTGTAAATTCTTTTGAGTTTCACCCAAGAGAGTTTCATATTTACGACCAGATGGAGCCATTCTCAGAGTATGGGAATGATTAGAAAGTTAAAGATCAAAAGAAAGAAGAAAAGAGAGATTTACAGTAGCAGGAACGTGAATGGCGGAGGAGAAGAATTGAAGAAGATTTGCAGAGAGAAAGTAAAAAATAAGAAAAGGAAGGTGAGAAAACTATATATAGAGAAAAATTCTCGAGAAGATAAATGCATTTAATGCGAGAAGAGACGTGAATGGTCAAGAAAAGACGGTTGAAAGAGACGTGTCAAGAAAAGAGCGGAAGAAGAAACGTGTGTAATAAATTATGTGTAAAAGTACGGGATCATAACAGAAAAAGATGAACTGTTGAGGCATTTCAAAAATGCTAATTCTCATGACATTCTCTTCTTCGCAGAGAAGACATGAGAAGAGGAAAGATGTAGGATCAGAATATCGCGACATCAATACTTCGCGAGATCAATTAACAACAACATTGCGAGAGAATCGCAGAAGAGTAATATAAATGACGCAATGAATGACGACAGCCAAAACACGAGAAAGGTGTGAAGACCTAGCGAAGTTTAGTAGTGTCGCGAGATTATATACTTGTACACTTGCGATATTTCGCAAGTCATTCCCGAAAATAAAGGACAACTTAGCTGTCATCCACTGTGTACTACCCTATATAAAGAGTTGAGAAAGTCTATTGTGAGGGGGATTCTTTTCAGAGTGTTAGACAAGTCATTAGGAGAGAGAGAAAGTTTGTGGTGATTGTAATTTCTTTAGCTCTTTTCTATTTTATCTTGTAAACATTCAAGGAAATAATCAATAAAATCATTGTTATTCATCTTCAAATGTCTTAGTTGTGTGGATTATTGTGAGGGGTGTAGTGTAGGATTTCCTGCAACTACAACGTTCAAGCATTTGATCAATAAAAGGCAATGGAAAATGATCTTTCCTAGTGGTGGCATTCAATTTCCTGTAATCAATACAAACCCTCCAACCGGTTTGCACACGAGTTGGGACAAGTTCGTTCTTATCATTCTCCACCACCGTCACACCTGACTTCTTTGGTACAACTTGTACCGGGCTCACCCACTTGCTATCGGATATGGGGTAGATAACACCCACTTCCAAAAGCTTGAGTATATCCTTTTTCACAACTTCCATCATGGGAGGATTCAAACGACGTTGCGCTTCCCTTGTAGGCTTTGCATCATCCTCCAAATGTATCTTGTGCATACAAACGGCAGGGCTTATACCCTTGATATCGGCAATTGTCCATCCTATGGCAGTCTTGTACTTCCTTAGCACCCTTAGAAGTTTTTCCTCCTGTAATTCACTAATCTTGTTAGAAACAATCACAGGTAACTCTTCATTATCACCCAAGTACAAGTACTTTAGGTGATCAGGAAGAGGTTTCAATTCTAACTTTGGAGATTTAACAATTGAAGGTACAAGCTTTTCATCACTGCATGGTAAAGAAATAAAAGAGATATTATGAGTTTAGGGCATCCTTGTAGTGAATTAAGATCACCAAGGGCTTCCTTGACTTCATTACCACACTCTACACCATTATCCATGGATGTAGTTAACACGGTTTCCAAAGCATCATCACCATTTAATTCAAACATTTTTTGTGCCAATGTATCCATAACATCAATGGAGAAACAAGAGTGGACATCACTAGGATATCTCATCGTCTCGAAAATGTTAAAACGTATTATTTCTCCATCAAACTCCATAGTTAGCATTCCCTTGTCCACATCAATAATGGTTTTCGCCGTTTTCATGAAGGGACGCCCAAGTAGCAATGGAAGAGACGAGTCCGGTGAACCTTCATTCATCTCTAACACACAAAAGTCAGCTGGAAATACAAGTTGATTAACCTGCACAAGAACAACCTCAACAATACCCATTGGGTAGACATTAGAGCGATCGGCTAATTGCAATACAATTTCAGCCTTTTTAAGAGGACCAAGATCAAGTGAATTATACAATGATGCAGGCATAACATTAACGGATGCACCTAAATCCAACATAGCTTTGTTAAACGTTATGTTACCAATTGTGACATGAATGTCAAAGCTACCGGGATCCTTGCACTTAAGTGGGAGTTTGTGTTGTAAGATCGCCGAAGCATTCTCCCCCACACTAAGCACTTCATTACCTTTGAGCCTTTGCTTATCGGTACACAAGTCATTCAACACCTTTGCATACTTTGGAACTTGCTTAATAGCATCAATGAGTGGTATATTCACATGGATCTTTTTAAGAACGTCTAAAATCTCCTTTTCTAATTTCCCCTTCTTGGAACTTGCAAATCTGCGAGGGAAAGGTAAATGAGGAACATAAGTAGAAACCGGAGTTTTAGAGTTAGGAATAGGTACCTCAGAAGTTTGGGGAGAATCCTCATTCTTCTCCTCCAAAACAGGTTCCTTTGGTGTTTCTACCTTGCCCGAATCAAGTAACCGGGTTGCACAAGTTGTGTACCACTTCTCAACGTAATAGCATTGACACCTTCTTTTGGGTTAATAGGTTGAGAAGGGAGTTTCCCACTATTTTGTGCCTTCAATTGGTTCAACTCAATAGCCATGGAGCCCATTTGTGTCTGCAACTCCTTGATAGCACTCTTAGTTTCCTGCTGACTTTCTTTAAACATGGTGGATATGCCTTGCATCATTGTTTGAAGCTTTGAATCGATGTCAGAACCTTGATTTTGCATTGATTGTTGTGCTTGTGGTTGCTGAAATTGTTGTTGTTGCGGTTGAAATCCACTCCGATGGTTGAAAGTAGGTTGTTGGATTGCACCTTGCTTGTTGGCATAGCTAAAATTGGGGTGATCTCTCCATCCTGGATTGCAAGTGTTGGAGTAGGGATCATACCATCTTTATTGATTTGGAAAGACCGCATTAGCTTGCTCGTCTTCAAAAGCTTGAGAGGAACTTGGTATCACCGCGGCTGCAACTTGTTGCATCATTGATGTCATGTTACCCATTTATTGACGAAGTTCCTCGACCTCGCTCACTTCATTTACTTTCCTAAGAAGCACATCCGAACCACGACTCAAGAATTGTTGGGAGTTTGCTGCCATGTTTTCAATCAACTCTCTAGCTTGTGCCACCGTCTTGGTCACTAGTGCACCACCACCCGCAGCGTCAAGAAGATTCCTATCACATGATTGGAGTCCTTCATAGAAGTATTGGATAATCATAGCGTCACTGAATTGGTGGTGAGGGCAGCTTTCCACCAATCTCTTGTATCGTTCCCAATATTCATATGAGGATTCTCCCACATTTTGCTTCATCCCACAAATCTCCTTGCGAATTTGAGTAGCCTTTGATGCAGGAAAATATCTCTAAAAAGAGTTTCTTCAGCCCATTCCATGTCGTGACACTTCCAGAAGGCAAATAATACAACCAATCCTTAGCACTATCCATCAAAGAGAAACGAAAAACTTTCAACATTGCACCATCCGCCTTAACATCCGCTGGAAGCATGGCCATGACAATGGTGTGGAAGTCCATAAGATGCTTGTTTGGGTCTTCATTCACCATGACATGGAACTTTGGTAATTCTCTAAGCAACCCCGGCTTGATCTCAAAAGTAGAGTTTGTTTGAATGCACCCATGTTGTGTATCAAGCCTATGAGAAGCCAAGTCCTTGAGTGTACGATTTGCATCACCCATTGCTTCTTCTTCTTCAACTTGTGGTTCGTCTACGAATGGAACCTCTTGTTCTCCTTCTATTTGTAACTCTTCTTCCACTTCTAACTCTTGATTTTCTATTGTGTCTTGACTTGGTTGGAGTATTGTGCCTCTTCGAGTAGCTATCCCGCACCTTGGATAGTTCCAATCTTTAGAAGCCAGGGATTAGGTACCTGAAAACAATTCTCGCAAACAAGTGAGAAACAAGACAAGAAACAAAAAGGCAAAGATAAAAGCAGAAATTATAAAAAGAAACTAAAAACTTAATAACAAGCCGTATGCCTCCCCGGCAACGGCGCCAAAATTTGATCGGTTGTCAGCCGAGCAAAAATAATTTCACATTCTCACTCTACTAAATATAAATGAAGTACGTGGTAAGAAAGAGTTCGTTCCCACAGAGAGGCTTTTGTTATTATAGAATTTCAGTTTCTTAGTAACCAAGGGGGGATTTTTGTTTTATCTAAGCAATAAAAGTAATTGAAAGCAATAAAATAATTTGAATAATCAATAAGGAGAAGATATTGGTCACGGGATAATATCATTCACAAACATGTATTTTCATCAATGACTAGAATTGGTATTTTAATCTCTCATTTACTAAAAGTCCTAGGATACCTTGATCGCAAGTATATCCCGCTAATTCCCTGATTTCATCACAACCACATTAAAAGATGCATATGTGAATTCTTCCTAGAAAGCAACCTAAAGTGTAAAAGCACAATTAAGTTTAACTCCCTCAAAACACTAAGTTCTATGGAATAAGACTAATCATGGCAATCAAACGTGTAAAAGCACTAATTCAATTTAACCAAGGTTATGATTCATATGCAATTATAAAGATGTATCACTACAAGTAATAACCACACTATGCTACTTAGAATCAGGGATAAACAACTATTTCGTATTGAAAACCCTAATCTAGCAATAGAGATGAATGTAAATCGGATTGATTTGGACTCAACCAAACAAACAATCAAATCATATGACAATATTAATAATGAATCATAAACAATAAAGTATTGAGACAAAACTAATTCATAGATTCAAATAACATGTTGAGAAATCAACTTTATCCCATAACCAATAATATGTGTTTAGCTACTCATAGCTATGGAGTTCATCATAAAAATATTAATTGAATAGAAGAAGATGAACAAAAGCAAACCCTAGTAGCGTAAACAAAAGCGGCTCTCTTCAAGTTCCAAGAAAAATCCGTCCTCTAAGTTGTAGAAATCTTTCCTTTAAATAGCTTTGCTTTCCAAAATTAGGTCAAGTCTCAAAGGTCCAATAGATAGAAGTCCGCCAAGCCCATACGTGAGAAAAACCCATGTAGAAAATATTCCCCAAAATCTGTCGCCGGAAAACTGGTATTATGGCCGGAGGAGTGACCGGAAAGTAGCTCAGGTGACCGGCAAAGTCCGCCCGGTCACCGTTCAACGAATCAGCTCGGTCGGGTCAACTCAGTCAAAGTCTCTGAGTCGAACCGGGTCAGATCATGAGTCAGATGCGAGTCAGCTGGCTAGTCAGACCTCTAGCTGGGCTGAGTGGCTTTGGCCTAGGTCATTTGCAGTCTTGTACAAGCCATAATCAGTTAAGCGCGCCATCTTGGCCTTCACAGCTTCAGTTCTTCCTTACTCCAGCTGCAATGCCTCTCAAGTTGCTTCGTTAGCAGCTCCCGTAGCTTAACATCCAACCATCAGAACATCACCAATCCACCCGCAAATAATATTCTCATGCCAACAGCTCAACTCTGCATTGCAGCATCAACAAAGCTGCACCTGAAATTTCCAAACATTCCATCTTCATACTCAGTTGCACAAGTCCTACAACACTGCTAATCTCAGTACCACCAATTCCTCCATCTGAGCTGCAACCTCAGTCTGTTGCAGAGCACCATTTCCTTGGCTATAAACACCACCATGAGCTGCCATCAATTCCTTGATCTTTTGTAACTTCACACAATCCACCAACACAACGTTAGCTTCAACAACGAGTAATCAATAGCACATCTCATCATTCAATGCTAGCCACCACCAGTTCCTCAAGCCCACAATAGCAACACCAGTGACCCATAAATCATCAAGCCTTCACTGTAATATCCTAGCATATATCTAATACACTCCATTCTCATTGCAGTGCATTAGTCCATAGCATCTTTGCAATTCAATTCCTCCTTCACTCGTAGCAACAAAGAACCCTCTCGTCGACCGCAATCACGGCTACGACTTCAGTTCAAACACACAGTCTTATACAAACTGCATCCAATAGCAGCTCCACCTGCAATTCCCTGTCAAGCACTAACCCCACAGTTCCATTTGCAATCACCATCGTCAAAACCTGCACCTGAGATGCCTTCTGTAACATCAGTTCATCCATCACTCCTAGCCAACATCAGTTTCTATAGCATAGCCATTGTTGCACCTGAAATATTTCGTACCACCAGTAGCTGCAACCATAACATTCAGCTTCATCTCCACTTAGTAAATCAACCCCTGGCACTTGAGACCTGCAATCTCCTAGCCATTACCACAGCCTTCTAATTTGTAGCAACAACAGCTTAAACAAATCATCAAAACATCCCAGACTTCTTCTCTGATTCTTCGCAGCACCAAGACGTCTGCACTTCTCTTGCATTCTACCAACTTCAACGGCACAGCTCAATTCCCTGTAGCTTCAATACCAGTATACCAAACATTAGACTTGAGCACCACCATCAAACCCAATTCGACACAGCAAACCTGCACAACCCCTTGGTTCCTTCCTCACTTGCATTCTAAGCTGCCAATCTACTCCTACATCATTCAGTCACAGTAACCACCAGAACCAACAGCAACAACTGCCAATTTCAGATTCATACACAGTTGAACCATCCATCATCAACAGTGACATCAACTCATCAGCTGTAGCTCAGATTCACCTGTAACTTCAATGATTCATTTCAGTACCACATCTATCCAAGGCAACAACTCCTCATCTTGCTGTATTTGAGCTCAATACCTTTGTTATGCACCACCAATAATGGCTAGCTGACTGCATCTCAAATCTGAGCCATGAACCACCCATTCCACCTCTAAATAGTTACATTCACATTGACAACAAAACCCATAGCAGCAACTGAAGCACCATCAACAACACAGAATCACCATTTCTAATCTTCAATTCATCCATCAGATTCGAGCATTCTCAGTTCAGTTTCAACCCTGATTTTCTCATCTTTATAGCACCATCATCTCAAAATCAAGCCATCTACATACCCCGTAAGTATCAGCGGCTCAAATTCATCCCAAATCTGAATTCAAACATATCTGTGCAACTTTGTTGTCTCAAATTCTCGAATTCCTCTCACTGTAACTCAATTCCAACACATACCCATGATCATCAGCACCTTAATCAACCTTAACCCCATCGAATCAACAGCAGAACCACTTTCAATTCATAATCATCTGAAACCCTAACTTCCATCAACAACATCAATTCTTCTACGAGATGAGACATAAGTGTTTTCTTGTACTAACCTTTTCTTCTCATTCAATTGAACTCTCCCTCTCTCTGTTCTGCTTCTCGATCTCTCTCGGCAATAACAGCAGCCGTTTTTCTCAAACTCTTACAGGCAGATGAAGAAAATGATTAGAGAAATAACTTCTCTCTGATTTTCAGGTATTCTGTAGAAAAATACAAGCGGATATAACCACCCATTTGAGCTAGATAAGGGTCAACCAGAATGATTCTAAGCACCCAACAGATTAATACAGGCCACCCAGTGACCATTTGGCCTGTCAGTCTCAGAAAACTGATAGTTCATACTTCACTCCTTGCGCAACCTTAGCCGGTTCCAAATGTAACTCGCATGTGAATTGCTCTTTTTGCATTTTACACTCCAAATGGACGATTTCTCCTTCTTTTGCTCCCAAAGACTCCATTGCACCTAATAACTCAAAACTAAACATAAGAGATGCATATTTTACAAGAGAAATAGCAAAGAAAGCATAAATACTAGTTATACAATTAGGTGTTTTAGACACCTATCACTCACGTACCTTTTTAAAAAAAAAAATCGTGGGTTAATGACTCACGTAAATATATATATATATATTTTTTTTTTGCTCAACCGAGCATTCGTCTACGAAAGGAGGGTCTTTTCTATTTTTGTAAAAGTCTACATATTTCAAATAAAATTTTGAAAGTTCGTAAGCAAATTTTCATCATGAACTCCAGGTCTTTTCAAAATTCCTTTAACCCTAAGGATTATTATTTATTACTTTTACGAACAAACCTACGTTCTTAAATGATGAGTGCTAAATAGTGCATATTTATACACCTTTTTATTGGCATTTTACTCATCTTTTGCGCTTAGAAATCACATATTATCCCAGATTCTGTGTTTTCTTTGTTTTCAAGAATAAATATTTGTATTAATTAATTTTGTGTTTTTAGGTAATAAATGAAGCTCGGAGAAACTGAGGAGCCCAAAGAGCGAAGAATTGGAGTCGAGCATCTATGGAGCAGAAAGCCAAAGCCCGCGCATGCAACAGTTGCAACCCAACACAAGATATGGGCTCAAGCTATCCATCTCCGACCCACGACCCGGATCCAAGCCCGTATCATTTGAGCCATTAGATTTGCTCCGTCTAGATCCGATGGTCGCTCCTTCATGTACATCGAACTTCGCTGTACTCGCTCAACAGCAGAATCACCAGCTTATATCTTGAGCCGTTCAGATCTCTCCCACGCATCCGACGCCGTCGCACCACTCACATCAAATCTTGATGCACCCGCTTCACAGCATAGCCCCTATATAAACTCCCTTCACCCAAAAACCTAATTCATTTTTCTTCTTCCTCACCCGACAACACCAGCAGAGCTCTGCTCTCCCCCATCTCCTCCACCCGACCAAACCATCTCCTGCCCCAGCCGCCGACAGCCACTGCAACAACAACCATCTCCGCCATCACCTCCTAAGGCTTTCTATCTCACTCATAGTTTCTTCTCTAGAAGCTATGTGAGAGATATAAAGAGTTAGGTTAGGGTAAATCAGAGTAGGGAGCAGAGCCAACGCATCAGAGCCGGAGGAGCAGAGGAGACCAATGAACAAGCGATTCAGAGGCAATTTCGAGATGGGGTTTAACTCTATTTTCTGTTTTGTTTCGATTTTGAAGAAATTAGGGTTTGATATTTTTGCATGTATAAATTGAGTGAAGCTGTGTGTGTTAGGGTTTATGCCTGGGCTAGCCAGAGCACCGTTTAGGGTTAATTTTTAGTTTAAATTGTTCCAATTATGTTTTAATTAAATCTTCCAGGGTGTTTGATGAAACCCCTGCTCTTCATGTTAAGCATACTTATCTTTAGCTATGTTTTTGCTGATTTATCATATGTTTAGGATTAGTGATTGATTGATGATGTTTACAAGCTCGTGATGAGTCACATCTTTGTAAGAAGACAGCTCATACTAGGGATTGTTAGCAAATTTAGTTATCAAGCATCCATTTTAGACCTTCAAAGGAAGGCACAAAAGCATAACTTAGATACATTGACTGAGCATGAGGGTGGAGGTGGATTCACCACCCTGGTAGCTTCCAGTTTGTTACAATTCACTTCATTGCCTTAGCTTAGGGTCACATTTCAACATTAGCCGTATCGGCACAAAACCCTGTTGTTACTTTGTCACTCACTTAGAATTCAGTTAAGCAGCCTTAGATCACACTTAAGCACCACAAGTCTCTGTGGTTCGACCCGTACTTGCCGCGTCTCCGATAGACGCCGTGCACTTGCGGTTTATTACAAGTAGGCTTAATTTTATACCCATTCCAAGGCCTACCATTAAAAGTATTTGCAAAATTCACGCTTCGAAAACAAACTTGGGTTTTCATGAAACCTAATAAACAAAACTTTTGCTACTGCAACTAGACCATGTTTATTCAAAGTTTATGAATCTCTTCCATATTAGGGATTTTTGCTCGTTCCTTCAACTAACGAACAAACGGGCATATATATACATTTTCTGAAAATCCTTCATAAATCCTACGCATGCATGCAACCATGGGATTTTTGGTTTTGTGAACAACTCATCAATCACGAAACATACAACACAAAAAAAAAAAAAAAAAAAAAAAACACGGACGGACGTACCTGTCGGCGCCGCGGGCGGCGGTGCTGGTTCCGGCGAATTTTCCTGCTGCTTCTCGTGAGGTGATGGAGAGGAGAAGAGTGGTCGGTCAATCAAAACAAAAAAATAATTTTAGGGCTTCTTCCCTTTTATATCAAATTTATTTCCAAAACCTAATAAAACATGGGTTTCCTTTTTGGACTTGGGCCCATGAATCCTAAACCGACCATAACTAGGCTTATGAACGTTCAAATCAGCAGTTCCTTATCTCTTCGCGCATATGAGGTGACACTCTATCTTGCTATCAGGGTCCTCATCTGTGCATTTGCTCGTACATGACACCATTGGGGTAAATCGAGGATTCTGAAACTACCTTTGTAGATTGAGCTTGACCACTGATCTCGTCGACTGAAAAATCACCATTTAATGCTTACTGCGGAACATGACTGTTCCTCACTAAGCAGGGGACTTAATGTAGATGGTGGATTTTCAACAAAGGTTAAAACCGTAAAATCATGAGGCATGTTTTTGACACGGTTTTCAGGCATGCAACGATTCATATTTTACGAAGCCATGATGAATATGTTTTCGAAAAGCCTCCACTAGATGAGCGTTCGATCCCTGGCATTTCGTCGTGACCTCTATGCAGAATAACGTATTTGGGCGGTTCTCAGTAGATTGAGAGCTTAACGCCTTCAGGACGTCGGTGACACTCACTATTCCTTGACTGCAGGAGAGAGACCCACCTTGACGAGGTGTCAAACTCGCAAAAATAAATTTCTCTACTTCTCTTTAACTAGCAAGTAGTATAATGTAAGTAGGATCGTCCCAAGGGAGGTATGAAGTTCAAGTTGTTATGCAAATACTCTTAGCAAAGATGATTTTGTTGTAGAAATGCTGAAAATTGTAAAATGTATTCAAATATGAGATGTAATTGATTAAAGGTTCATTCTAGACCACGGAATACAAACCAAATTGATAGATAGCTATGTTCTTCTCATTATCATGTTACTAACAACCTTAGAATAATTAGTACGCTCAACTATTCTGTTATTATCTCCTAGCTCACCAGATACGGAAGCGCTCGACTACCGGTTCCTACTCGCCAAGTTTCCTAGAGGTACGCTTACTAGGTTTGACTTAAACAAGTGCTCTAAGTTAATGTGAGATAAGGTTGCTCCTAGTGATGAACTCAAAAGCATGAATCACCTACTAGTGTTGGTTTCTACATATGGGTACTTAACAAAGTCCCATCATCAATACCCACATATTACTACTTGTGTTTATCTTCTCTAGACAATTACGGGTCGAAGAAAATCTAAACTAGCAAATAGATTAAGAATTAATGATTCAATTTCGAACTTAAACCCTTAACAAATAATCCATAGACAATATTAGCATGGTAGAAATCAATCAATAACATTAATGAATGCAAGAGAACAAGTTTTTCATATCAAATATAGATTCATATTTCGGGCTTCGAAATCGCCCTTAATCAAAGAGAGTTTTAGTTACTCATAATATTGGAGTTCATCATCAAATAATAATGGAAATAAAGTAAAGAAGATGAAAATATTAAATGAAAGCAAACCCTAGCTCCGGCTCTCTGCAAAACTCCAAGAAGAATACGTGATATCTCAAAAGAATAGAAACCTTTTCTTTTTATAGCCTTCCCACTTTCCAAAATTAGGTCTTCAAAGTCCATCACCAAAAAAGTCCACCAAGCCCATGAACCATGTGTGAGAAACCCATGTGAAAATATGTCCCAAAAATATGCTCGCCGGAAAACTGGTGCCTTTGGCGGAAATTGGTAGGGAAATCACCCGGAAAATTGCCTCGGTGACTGGGAATGTCAACAATCACCGGTCAATCATAATGAGTCCAACCGTTAAATACCGACGGTCAATAACGGTCAACGCCAGAACGAGTCGGAAAGCCGAGTTAGAATCGAGTTAGATCTGAGTGGGTTGAATTGCTTGGCAGAGCTGCTGCAATCATTGCGCTCAGCCATGATGGCTGAGTTGCACCATCATTGTGCTCCACAGCTCGCGACTGCACCTCAGTAGCGTCGACTACAACCTGCAATGTACATGACAGCTCAAGCTCGGTCATTCGGTGACAACTATGACCTGCAATTCCAGCTCAATTCCTCCAAAGCTTCCACCGCATTTTGCGACTCCAGTGCACCTCTCTCGACATGCCATCTGCACTCCAAACATCGCCAGAGACCGCAACTGCAACCATCCATCAACAGAAGTATTCTTGCACATCAGCTTCATGATCAGTCCCATCGAACAACACCAACCATTCAGTCCTGCAATTTCCTGCAATACCAACTACAATTGCAATGACTCAGTTACTTCTTAGTTCAAAACTCCAACAGCAACAGCATACTGCAATTGCACAACAACAACTCCATCTGAGCTGCAACTCTCTCCTGTTCTCTCTGCGATTCAATCAAGCACCCCCGAACATTCGGTTCCTTAAATGACTTCATTACTAGTTTCTTGTTCACCAAAGACCGACTCAACAGACTACACAAACTCCCCGCAAAACATTCATACACAACTACTTCAATTTGTATCACCAACAGAGCTATAATTCCGTTACTACCAGAAACACCAATTCGAATTCATCTTCAAATCCTCATTAGCTCCATTCTGACCCTTGCCTGCAATTTCTACTTCTCACAGACCCACCAGTTCAACCATCAGAACCAAAACACTTGATATTTGCCCATCCCTGTAATCTCAGCTGCAACAACACACATAACTCCTCCTTGCTCCAGCCATCTATAACAGCAGCAACACATGCCCTGGACTGCACCTTTTGAGCTCCATACTTCTACCCGTTCCAACCTTAAATTCGAACTACAAACCACCAGAACACAGCTGAACCAACACCTGAATCTAAACAAACTCAAGTCTTCCCTGCAATCTTGAACTCAAGAAGCAACAACATTTCACCGACTTTCTTTCGCTCGCTCACATCACCCGCAATTCAATTAACACAGCCATTATACCCAGCGTCGCGGTTGCTCTTTCATCGCACATTAGCATTACTTGACTCCATCTCGTACCTTTACCAAGCACCACTGAAGTAAACAATAATAGCATCAACTCCATTTCCATCTCGCAACAAGAATCGAGCACCATCACCACTGGCATCCTTTCCACAGAACCCCGTAACTCGCCAATCGCAGACTACAACTTGCACCGAGACTGTAATTTCTTAGCTTCGCCGCGAGCCTCATCCACAAGCACCATTTGTTCCTCACTGTCATCATGACCTTGACCCCTTCTTGAACTACAAATAATCTTTTGTCATGACACAAGCAGCCACAACAGACTCAGCCATTGATTAACCCCATCTATTGAACCACAACTCCCTAGTTCCTGCACTACAGAGCTCCTGTAATTGAATCAAAACTCAAGACACCTCTTAATAGCAGATTCTTGTTCTTGACTGATTCTTCCAGTTCTCCACTTCCATGGCCACCTCACTGAATTGTAGCTGCAATCAACATTCAGTACCACAACTAATCATTAGAGCATCTCAGCACACACAAGGTCCATCAGGTTCAACAACATCACCCTAAGTTCACCATAGAACGAACAACAACAATGACCTAATCTCCTTTATTTCAAAGACTCATCTTCACACAACCAAACATCAAGAGAACCCTAACTTCTCAATCGACTCAGATGTATACATCACAGTCAAAATCTGAACCAACCCATCCTCCACTACAGAGTTCAGGAAGCAACAAAACAATGAAATTACCCTAACTCGTAGATCGAAAGCCACCAGACCCATTTGATTCTTGAAATGAACCACAACACCACCATCGTCTTCTCTCAAATCGATTCGTCATCCAACCTTGTTCTAATGAAGCATCTCCAATTCTTTATGAACTACCACATCAATATGAATTTATCACCAAATTCAACCTAATTCCAACCCAAATTACCATCTAGCTCCATCGTTCTCCGTCTTCATCCTGCTTCAAACCACAGTTATACCAGCGCCTCCCTTTTTGCCTGAGTTCAGAACACAGAGCCGAAATGATTTCAGAGAAAATGATTTCTCTGAATTTTAGGTCTTCTGTCAGAAATAGGATTAGATATAGCCACCCCAAGTGACAAGATAAGGGGTACTACTTTGGCTCGTCGGTTCTAGACGATTGACAACCCACTTGCTTCTTGCTCAACTGTCAGTTATGGAAAACTGACAGTTCATCTTCACCTCCTCCTTGAGCAGCCTAGCCTGCTCCACGTATCTTTCGCCCGTGAACTGGTCGTTTTGCCTTTAACGCTCCAAATGGATGATTTCTTCCGCCTTCCACCAGCAGCAACCGCCTCTTATTTCTCATACCCACTTCTTCACTTAAATGAGAGTCATCACTAAAGTTGTCGTGCTTTTCAGACAGGAATCAAGAAATAGAAGCGAATAATGATAAATAGTTCGTCCCCAATAGCACTTGAATATTAGATGAAACTTTCGCGTTGTTTATTCTCCTTTTGTTCCAAAAGACTCCAAAGTACCTAACAAACTCAAATTCACACATAAGATACATAATTTACATGAAAACTCGCAAAGAAAGCATCAATACTAGATATGAAATTAGGTGTTTATCACACCTATCAAATTCCCCCACACTTAGACTTTGCTAGTCCTCGAGCAAATCAAACAAAATAATTCTAGAAGATACATACAACTCCGTCTCGTCGAGGCTACGGTTACTCTAAGCATGAATAACAGGCCTTTAAACCCCTAGGTGTCCCTAGTGGACGAGTTTTAGTCTCGTGAAGGTTTACAAGAGGTCTGCCTACAAAACCTATATTTCAAACTCCGTCTATTTGTGACAAATCAATGAACGAATCCAAAATGACTACAGGAGGAGGTACCTTGCACAAATTCAGTTCATATATAAGTAAATAAAGCTCTAATTAGATAGTCGAACAAACCAAAATACTCGGAAACTAACAAACCACAATCACAATGAAAAGATTAAGAAGATGGATATAGATGTAGATGTTGGCGAATGTTCACAAGTGTCCGATGTTTCCCATATCTGTCTGAAGGTCACTACTAAGATGAACTTATGCATCCTATTCGATTGAGCTACTGGTCAATTCTAGTGTTAACACACCGGCATATATAAGAGAACCGTTGGTCAACAAACTTATTTATACATCAACTCACCGGCATATACAAGGGAACCGGGAGTGACTTTATTCACCAAATATAATACTTTCTTTTCTTTTTCTTTCTTTTTTTCACTTTTTTTTTTTTTTTTTTTTTTTTTTTTTTTGTGACAAAGATGATTCGATCTTTTGGATCCAAGCGCATGCTTCTTGTCGCAAGTACATGATAGTTGCCTTGGATCCCGCATTCCACGCTTGTTTAGGCGACGGAGACAGGGGACTACGTTTCACACATACTTGCTATTCCCAAGTGTCATTCTTTATTCCGTTTGGTCTAATTGGTCGGTCTCTTTTTTTCTTTTTTTTTTTTTTTTTTTTTTTTAGCAACTCAATCACTCTATTTCATCCTAGCAGTAATAACACGTCGATGTTTAGTGACCCATCAAAGCACTTAGAGAACAATAGATAAATATGGAAAATAAAATAAAAATAGAATGCGATATGGTGATATTCCGAGATATGGTAACGACTATCATGTTATTTGTGATTCCTGAGCTATGTTCGTTCTTGTTAATTAATGGGTTCCTCAACTCCTGCAATCAAAATGATTCCATCCACTAATGGTGTCATCCTAAAGGCACAAGTTTCTAGATTTCGGAGTTCAAAAGCACAAATTTTTCTTGGTTTTTCTATTTTTCTGATTTTTTTTTTTTTTTTTTTTTTTTATGGCATAAAACTACTAAACGCATAAAACAAACTATACAAACATATAAATGCTCCCCCACACTTAAACTTTACATTGTCCTCAATGTAAAATTGAATCATCCAAAGAAGGTTCAAGGTGGGAAATTCCGCAAATGATATGCAAAAACAAGAAAATAAAGATAAAATGCTTAAAAATAAAAAGATAAAGGGAAAGATACAAAACCGGTGGGTTGCCTCCCACTTAGCGCTTGGTTTAACGTCGTCAGCCCGACGTTCGGCTCCAATTACTCCTCCAGAGGGAGTGGGTCACTCAATGTGATCATATCCTGATTCTCCGTCACAAACTGCTCATAGTATGGTTTCAAGCGATGGCCGTTAACCTTGGAAATCAGCCCTGTTTTGGGACTAGTGATTTCAACTGCACCATGCGCAAACACATTAGTAACAACAAATGGTCCAACCCATCTGGACCTAAGTTTACCCGGAAACAATATAAGACGAGAATGGAATAAAAGTACTTTCTGCCCTACTTCAAAACTCTTTCGGGAAATCATTTTATCATGGAAAGCCTTGGTTTTTTCTTTATAAATGCGTGAACTTTCATATGCATCATTTCGTATCTCTTCTAACTCATTGAGTGAAGTTTCCTATGTTCACTGGCTGCATCTAATTCCATATTACATACCTTGATAGCCCAATAAGCTTTGTGTTCAAGTTCGACGGGAAGATGGCAAGGTTTGCCATAGACAAGCCTAAAAGGAGACATACCGATGGGTGTCTTATAAGCTGTCCTATACGCCCACAAAGCGTCATTGAGTCTATAACTCCAATCTTTCCTTGTAACATTCACCGTCTTCTCTAAGATGGACTTAATTTCCAGGTTGGAAATTTCAGCTTGTCCACTCGTTTGTGGATGGTACGGTGTGCCAACTTTATGAGAAATGTTATACTTCTTTAGAAGAGCGTGAAAGGATCTCTTGAAGTGCGAACCTCCATCACTAATCACCACTCGAGGTGTTCCAAACCTAGAAAAGATATGTTCCTTCACAAACTCACAAACAATATGAGAATCATTGGTAGGGGTGGCTTTAGCTTCCACCCACTTAGAAACATAATCTACAAGAAGAAGTATAAAAAATTTCCCATTGGAATTCACAAAAGGCCCCATAAAATCGATACCCCAAACATCAAAAATCTCAACAATGAGAATTGGTGTTTGCGGCATTTGGTTTCTAGCACCAAGGTTGCCTGTCCTTTGACACCTATCACAAGCCTTACAACATAGATATGCATCCTTAAACAATGTAGGCCAATAAAAACCACTTTCGAGAACCTTGAGGGCTGTCCTCTTGGCTCGAAATGGCCACCACAAGCATATGAGTGACAAAAATTCAGAATTGATTGGAACTCGGATTCGAGTACGCACCGCGCGATCATTTGATCGGAGCAATGCTTCCACAAATAAGGTTCATCCCATATATATTGCTTAGCAATCTTCTTGAGCTTGTGTTTTTGGAATGTAGACATGGAACTAGGTACTTGTCCCGTCACCAAGAAGTTAACGATATCAGCGTACCATGGAGTTGTGCCACCAACCGCAAAGAGTTGCTCATCCGGGAAGCTATCATGCAAAGGAATCGCTTCTTCGGACACAGCCAATCTGCTTAAATGATCCGCTACGTATTCTCACCGCCCTTCTTGTCCTTGATTTGCAAGTTGAACTCTTGAAGAAGAAGAATCCACCTTATGAGCCTTGGCTTAGCATCCTTCTTTGTTAGCAAGTATCGAAGTGCAGCATGGTCAGAGAAAACAACCACCTTTGTACCCACTAAATAAGATCTAAACTTCTCGAGTGCAAACACTATGGCCAAAAGCTCCTTTTCAGTAGTTGAGTAGTTGATTTGTGCTCCGTTGAGAGTTCTAGAAGCATAATAAATGGCATATGGAACTTTGCCATCTCGCTGTCCCAACACGGCTCCAACGGCATAATCACTTGCATCGCACAACAACTCAAATGGCTTGCTCCCAGTCCGGTGGTTTGATGATTGGTGCGGTAGTCAACAACTCTTTCAAGGTGTCGAAGGCTTCCTTGCATTCCTTGTCACAATCAAAGGCCACATCTTTTTGCAAGAGTCTACACAGGGCATTGCAATCTTGGAGAAATCCTTGATGAATCTCCTATAAAACCTCGCATGACCAAGAAAAGATCGAACCTCCCTCACATTTTTGGGGTATTGTAAGTTTCGAATCAAATCTATCTTAGCCTTGTCAACTTCTAACCCCTTAGAGGATACAACATGACCTAGCACAATCCCATGATTGACCATAAAGTGACATTTTTCCCAATTAAGCACAAGATTAGTTTCTACGCATCGTTTAAGAATAAGTGCAAGGTTATCTAAGCATTTGTCAAAAGAATCACCATACACGCTGAAATCATCCATAAACACTTCTATGATGCTTTCCACATAATCGAGAATATACTTACCATACAACGTTGAAAAGTGGCTGGTGCATTGCACAAGCCAAATGGCATACGTCTATACGCAAAAGTTCCAAAAGGGCAAGTAAATGTCGTCTTTTCTTGATCTTAGGGCTATTACAATCTGGTTATAACCTGAAAAACCATCAAGGAAGCAAAAAAGCATGTCTAGCCAACCTTTCAAGCATTTGATCAATGAATGGTAAGGGAAAATGGTACTTTCGGGTGGTAGAGTTGAGCTTTCGGTAATCAATGCATACTCTCCAACCGGTCTGGATTCTAGTTGGAACCAAGTCATTATCTTCGTTTTTCACCACCGTGATTAGGACTTCTTTGGAACGACTTGAATCGGGCTCACCCATTTGCTATCGGATATGGGATAGATCACCCCTACTTCCAACAACTTCAGATTTCCTTCTTGACTACTTCCATCATCGGAGGGTTCAAGCGACGTTGAGCTTCCTTGTTGGTTTTGCCCCTCCTCAAGAAGTATTCGGTGCATACATGTGGAAGGACCGATTCCTTTGATATCGGCAATGGTCCACCCAATGGCAGACTTGTACTCTCTTAGCACTCGAACAAGCTTCTCCTCTTGCACCTTGGTAAGGTTGTTGGCAATGATCACGGTAACTCTTCCTTGTCACCTAAATACACGTATTTAAGGTGATCCTAAGAGGTTTCAACTCAAGAATAGGTGCCTGCACAATCGACGGTAAAAGTTTCTCATTAGTAAGCGGCAAAGAAACATAAGACACATTATATTTTGGTGGAACTTCTTGTAATGAGTTAAGAGATAAAAACAGACCTCTTTAAGCTCATCACAAATAGACAATTCACTTTCAATGTCTTTGTATTTTCCATAACCTAAACCTTCCACTATGGTGTTTTCTAAAGCATCTTCACCATTCAATTCAAAAATCTGTTGAGCTAGAGAATCAATAATATCAATTGAAAAACAGGAATGCACATCACTAGGATATCTCATAGCCTCAAAGATATTGAAACTTATGACTTCGTCATCAAATTCCATAGTTAAGGAGCCTTTAAAAACATCTATCTTTGTTCTAGCGGTTCTCATGAACGGTCTACCCAACAGAAAGGGAGTAGACGATGGTGAATCTTCATCCATCATGTCAAGAACATAGAAATCATTTGGAAATATGAGTTGATTAACCTGCACCAAAACATCTTCAATAACCCCTTTCGGGTAAGAATTAGATCTATCAGCAAGTTGTATAACAATTCCGGTATTCTTAAGAGGTCCAAGATTCAATGATTCATAAACGGAAGCAGGCATAACATTAATGGATGCTCCTAAATCTAACATAGCACGTTCAAACCTGATTTTACCAATAGTACATGGTATGGTGAAACTACCGGGGTCTTTCAACTTAGGTGGGAGTTTCTTTTGAAGATATGCCGAAGCATTCTCCCCCACACTCATTACCTCGTTATCGGTCAATTTGTGCTTGTTAGTGCACAATTCCTTCAAGAACTTTGCCCAACGTGGAACTTGCCTTATCGCCTCAATGAGTGGAATGTTCACTTCAATCTTCTTAAAGATTTCCAAAAGCTCTTGGTACAATGTCTCCTTGTTCGACTTTGCAAACCTGCCAGGAAAAGGCGGAGAAGTAACATAAGTAGAAACATGAGTTTTAGAGTTAGAATTTGTTACCGGGTCAGCCTTTTTAGGGACTGTTTCACCCTCTTCTTTCTCCAAATCAGGTTCATGGGACACCGGTGATGTTTCCGGTTTCTCTACTTGCTTTCCACTTCGTAACTCAATAGCATTGGCATTCTCCTTGTGATTTATTGGTTGCGAAGGAAGTTTTCCCTCTGCTTGTGCTTCCAATTTGCTCACGGCATTAGCTAATTGACCCATTTGTGTTCGGATGTCCTTCATATCCATTGCTGTCTTTTGCTTATCTTGCACCATTGTGTTAAGAATGAGATTCAACTTGTCATCTATACTCGTGCCTTGAGTTTCTTGTGGTGGTCTTTGCATGAATTGATATCCTCCTTGTTGATTGAAAGTAGGATTTGCAGCAGCTTGCTTGTTTGCATAGTTGAAATTCGGATGATCACGCCAACCTGGGTTGTATGTGTTGGAGTACGGATCGTACCTCGGCCTTTGCTGATTTTGGTACATAGCACTTGCTTGCTCAACATCTTCGGTATATGATGATGGTATGACAGTTGCAGACTATTTGATTCATCATTCTCTCCATGTTGCCCATCCTTTGTTCCATGTGTGAAGAATTGCCAACTTCATTCACCTTCCTTACTGCTGATTCATCTCGAGTGTAGAATTGTTGAGTGTTCGCAGCCATATTCTCCAACAAACTTGTAGCTTCCGCAATGGTCTTGTTGGTAAGTGCACCACCACTTGCGGCATCGATCAAATTTCTATCATTAGAAAGCAACCCTTCGTAGAAATATTGAATCACAAGTTGATCGCTGATTTGGTGGTGTGGGCAGCTAGCTAAAAGCTTCTTGTAGCGCTCCCAATACTCATGGAGAGTCTCTCCCGATACTTGCCTAATACCACAAATCTCCTTGTGAATCACAATTTGCTTTTGATGCTGGAAAATACTTCTCAAGGAACAATTTCTTCATCCCATTCCATGTGGTTATGCTTCCAGCGGGTAAGCAAAAGAACCACTCTCCTGCAGTATCTAAAAGAGAGAAAGGAAAAGCTGTCATCATAGCCATATCCGCATCTGCAGTTGCTTGCTTCATACTAGTCACCACATGATGGAATTGTTGCAAGTGACGATTAGGATCTTCTCCCGCTAAACCTCTGAATATGGGCAGCAAGTTAATCAATTGTGGTTTCAACTCAATGGTTCCATTCAATTTGAATACATAAAGGCTGCCGATCTAGGTTTGGAGAAGTGAGCTCCTTGAGTGTTCTTGGAGCGGTGGTCGACCTCCCATTGTGTTGTCTTCCTCTTCGTCCGAGTCCGAGAATTCACTTGGTGTAGAACTTTGAGGAAGTGGAGTGTTGACTGCTCGAATGAAATCCTTAAGTAGAGTGCCTGAACGAAGACGTATACCAATTGGACTTGGTCTGCCCTCTCCACGCATTCACCAAAGAAATAGTACCGAAAATCGATTCTAAGAGGTTGAATAAGTAAATAGAAATTGAAAATAAAAGCAAAAGTAACAACTAAGAATAAAAATAACAACTAAACTTGCCACGCTCTCCAGCATGTAGCGTGGCGCCAATTTTGACGAGGTGTCAAACTCGCAAAAATAAATTTCTCTACTTCTCTTTAACTAGCAAGTAGTATAATGTAAGTAGGATCGTCCCAAGGGAGGTATGAAGTTCAAGTTGTTATGCAAATACTCTTAGCAAAGATGATTTTGTTGTAGAAATGCTTGAAAATTGTAAAATGTATTCAAATATGAGATGTAATTGATTAAAGGTTCATTCTAGACCACGGAATACAAACCAAATTGATAGATAGCTATGTTCTTCTCATTATCATGTTACTAACAACCCTAGAATAATTAGTACGCTCAACTATTCCGTTATTATCTCCTAGCTCACCGGATACGGAAGCGCTCGACTACCGGTTCCTACTGCCAAGTTTCCTAGAGGTACGCTTACTAGGTTTGACTTAAACAAGTGCTCTAAGTTCTGTGAGATAAGGTTGCTCCTAGTGATGAACTCAAAAGCATGAATCACCTACTAGTGTTGGTTTCTACATATGGGTACTTAACAAAGTCCCATCATCAATACCCACATATTACTACTTGTGTTTATCTTCTCTAGACAATTACGGGTCGAAGAAAATCTAAACTAGCAAATAGATTAAGAATTAATGATTCAATTTCGAACTTAAACCCTTAACAAATAATCCATAGACAATATTAGCATGGTAGAAATCAATCAATAACATTAATGAATGCAAGAGAACAAGTTTTTCATATCAAATATAGATTCATATTTCGGGCTTCGAAATCGCCCTTAATCAAAGAGAGTTTTAGTTACTCATAATATTGGAGTTCATCATCAAATAATAATGGAAATAAAGTAAAGAAGATGAAAATATTAAATGAAAGCAAACCCTAGCTCTGGTCTCTCTGCAAAACTCCAAGAAGAATACGTGATATCTCAAAAGAATAGAAACCTTTTCTTTTTATAGCCTTCCCACTTTCCAAAATTAGGTCTTCAAAGTCCATCACCAAAAAGTCCACCAAGCCCATGAACCATGTGTGAGAAACCCATGTGAAAATATGTCCCAAAAATATGCTCGCCGGAAAACTGGTGCATTGGCCGGAAATTGGCCGGAAATCACCCGGAAAATTGCCTCGGTGACTGGGAATGTCAACAATCACCGGTCAATCATAACAAATCAACCGTTAAATACTGACGGTCAATAACGGCCAACGCTGTAACGAGTCGAAGCCGAGTTAGAATCGAGTTAGATCCGAGTGGGTCAATTGCTTGGCCGAGCCGCCGCAATCATTGCGCAGCCATGATGGCTGAGTTGTACCATCATTGTGCTCCATGACTCCTTGTTCTTGTTCTTCCCACTCGCGATCGCACCTCGCAGCGTCGACTACAACTCCGCAATGTACATGACAGCTCAAGCTCGGTCATTCAAAGGACAACTATGACCTGCAATTCCAGCTCCAATTCCTCCAAAGCTTCCACTGCATTTTGCGACTCCAGTGCACCCTCTCTGACATGCCATCTGCACTCCAAACATCGCCAGAGACCGCAACTGCAACCATCCATCAACAGAAGTATTCTTGCACATCAGCTTCATGATCAGTCCCATCGAACAACACCAACCATTCAGTCCTGCAATTTCCTGCAATACCAACTACAATTGCAATGACTCAGTTACTTCTTAGTTCAAAACTCCAATGAAGAACAAAGATACCGCAATTGCACAACAACAACTCCATCCGAGCCGCAACTCTCTCCTGTTCTCTCTCGCGATTCAATCAAGCACCCCCGAACATTCGGTTCCTTAATGACTTCATTACTAGTTTCTTGTTCACCAAAGACCGACTCAACAAACTACACAAACTCCCCGCAAAACATTCATACACAACTACTTCAATTTGTATCACCAACAGAGCTATAATTCCGTTACTACCGAAACACCAATTCGAATTCATCTTCAAATCCTCATTAGCTCCATTCCGACCCTTGCCCGCAATTTCTACTTCTCACAGACCCACCGGTTCAACCATCGAACCAAAACACTTGATATTTGCCCATCCCCGTAATCTCACTGCAACAACACACATAACTCCTCCTTGCTCCAGCCATCTATAACAAAAGAGCAACACATGCCCCGGACGCACCTTTTGAGCTCCATACTTCTACCCGTTCCAACCTTAAATTCGAACTACAAACCACCAGAACACAGCTGAACCAACACCTGAATCTAAACAAACTCAAGTCTTCCCTGCAATCTTGAACTCAAGAAGCAACAACATTTCACCAGCCTTTCTTTTTCGCTCGCTCACATCACTCCGCAATTCAATTAACACAGCCATTATACCCGCTGCCTCGCGGTTGCTCTTTCATCGCACATTAGCATTACTTCAGCTCCATCTGTACCTTTACCAAACACCACCTGAAGTAAACAATAATAGCATCAACTCCATTTCCATCTCGCAACAAGAATCGAGCACCATCACCACCGGCATCCTTTCCACGTAACCCCAGTAACTCGCCAATCGCAGCTACAACTTGCACCCGAGACCTGCAATTTCTTAGCCTCGCCGTGAGCCTCATCCACAAGCACCATTTGTTCTTCACTGTCACAGCCTTGACCCCTTCTTGAACTACAAATAATACTTTGTCATGACACAAAGAGCCACAATGACTCGGCCATTGATTAACCCCATCTATTGAACCACAACTCCCTAGTTCCGCACTACAGAGCTCCCGTAATTGAATCAAAACTCAAGACACCTCTTAATAGCAGATTCTTGTTCTTGACTCGATTCTTCCAGTTCTCCACTTCCATGGCCACCTCACCGAATTGTAGCCGCAATCAACATTCAAGCACCACAACTAATCATTAGAGCATCTCAAGACACACAAGGTCCATCGGGTTCAACAACATCACCCCGAGTTCACCATAGAACGAAACAAGAACAATGACCTAATCTCCTTTATTTCAAAGACTCATCTTCACACAACCAAACATCAAGAGAACCCTAACTTCTCAATCGACTCGGATGTATACATCACATTCAAAATCTGAACCAACCCATCCTCCACTACAGCCTGCAAGCAACAAAACAATGAAATTACCCTAACTTTGTAGATCGAAAGCCACCGAGACCCATTTGATTCTTGAAATGAACCACAACACCACCATCGTCTTCTCTCAAATCGATTCGTCATCCAACCTTGTTCTAACAAGCATCTCCAATTCTTTATGAACTACCACATCAATATGAATTTATCACCAAATTCAACCTAATTCCAACCCAAATTACCATCTAGCTCCATCGTTCTCCGTCTTCATCCCGCTTCAAACCACGCTTATACCAGCGCCTCCTTTTTGCTCGAGTTCGAACACGAGTCGAAATGATTTCGAGAGAAAATGATTTCTCTCCGAATTTTAGGTCTTCTGTCGGAAATAGGATTAGATATAGCCACCCCAAGTGACAAGATAAGGGGTACTACTTTGGCTCGTCGGTTCTAGACGATTGACAACCCACTTGCTTCTTGCTCAATCGTCGGTTATGGAAAACCGACGTTCATCTTCACCTCCTCCTTGAGCAGCCCTAGCCTCGCTCCACGTATCTTTCGCCCGTGAATCGGTCGTTTTGCCTTTAACGCTCCAAATGGATGATTTCTTCCGCCTTCCACCAGTGAAGAACCGCCTCTTATTTCTCATACCCACTTCTTCACTTAAATGAGAGTCATCACTAAAGTTGTCGTGCTTTTCGAGACAGAATCAAGAAATAGAAGCGAATAATGATAAATAGTTCGTCCCCAATAGCACTTGAATATTAGATGAAACTTTCGCGTTGTTTATTCTCCTTTTGTTCCAAAAGACTCCAAAGTACCTAACAAACTCAAATTCACACATAAGATACATAATTTACATGAAAACTCGCAAAGAAAGCATCAATACTAGATATGAAATTAGGTGTTTATCACACCTATCAAATTCCCCCACACTTAGACTTTGCTAGTCCTCGAGCAAATCAAACAAAATAATTCTAGAAGATACATACAACTCCGTCTCGTCGAGGCTACGGTTACTCTAAGCATGAATAACAGGCCTTTAAACCCCTAGGTGTCCCTAGTGGACGAGTTTTAGTCTCGTGAAGGTTTACAAGAGGTCGCCTACAAAACCTATATTTCAAACTCCGTCTATTTGTGACAAATCAATGAACGAATCCAAAATGACTACAGGAGGAGGTACCTTGCACAAATTCAGTTCATATATAAGTAAATAAAGCTCTAATTAGATAGTCGAACAAACCACAATACTCGGAAACTAACAAACCACAATCACAATGAAAAGATTAAGAAGATGGATATAGATGTAGATGTTGGCGAATGTTCACAAGTGTCCGATGTTTCCCATATCTGTCTGAAGGTCACTACTAAGATGAACTTATGCATCCTATTCGATTGAGCTACTGGTCAATTCTAGTGTTAACACACTGGCATATATAAGAGAACCAGTGGTCAACAAACTTATTTATACATCAACTCACTGGCATATACAAGGGAACCAGGAGTGACTTTATTCACCAAATATAATACTTTCTTTTCTTTTTCTTTCTTTTTCACTTTTTTTTTTTTTTTTTTTTTTTTTTTTTTTTGTGACAGCATGATTCGATCTTTTGGATCCAAGCGCATGCTTCTTGTCAGCAAGTACATGATAGTTGCCTTGGATCCTGCATTCCACGCTTGTTTAGGCGACGGAGACAGGGACTACGTTTCACACATAATGCTATTCCCAAGTGTCATTCTTTATTCCGTTTGGTCTAATTGGTCGGTCTCTTTTCTTTTTTTTTTTCTTTTTTTTTTTTAGCAACTCAATCACTCTATTTCATCCTAGCAGTAATAACACGTCGATGTTTAGTGACCCACCAAAGCACTTAGAGAACAATAGATAAATATGGAAAATAAAATAAAAATAGAATGCGATATGGTGATATTCCGAGATATGGTAACGACTATCATGTTATTTGTGATTCCTGAGCTATGTTCGTTCTTGTTAATTAATGGGTTCCTCAACTCCTGCAATCAAAATGATTCCATCCACTAATGGTGTCATCCTAAAGGCACAAGTTTCTAGATTTCGGAGTTCAAAAAGCACAAATTTTTCTTGGTTTTTCTATTTTTCTGATTTTTTTTTTTTTTTTTTTTTATGGCATGAAACTACTAAACGCATAAAACAAACTATACAAACATATAAATGCTCCCCCACACTTAAACTTTACATTGTCCTCAATGTAAAATTGAATCATCCAAAGAAGGTTCAAGGTGGGAAATTCCGCAAATGATATGCAAAAACAAGAAAATAAAGATAAAATGCTTAAAAATAAAAAGATAAAGGGAAAGATACAAAACCGGTGGGTTGCCTCCCACTTAACGCTTGGTTTAACGTCGTCAGCCCGACGTTCGGCTCCAATTACTCCTCCAGAGGGAGTGGGTCACTCAATGTGATCATATCCTGATTCTCCGTCACAAATGCTCATAGTATGGTTTCAAGCGATGGCCGTTAACCTTGGAAATCAGCCCCTGTTTTGGGACTAGTGATTTCAACCGCACCATGCGCAAAACACATTAGTAACAACAAATGGTCCAACCCATCTGGACCTAAGTTTACCGGAAACAATATAAGACGAGAATGGAATAAAAGTACTTTCGCCCTACTTCAAAACTCTTTCGGGAAATCATTTTATCATGGAAAGCCTTGGTCTTTTCTTTATAAATGCGTGAACTTTCATATGCATCATTTCGTATCTCTTCTAACTCATTGAGTTGAAGTTTCCTATGTTCACTAAACTGCATCTAATTCCATATTACATACCTTGATAGCCCAATAAGCTTTGTGTTCAAGTTCGACGAAGGGGAAGATGGCAAGGTTTGCCATAGACAAGCCTAAAAGGAGACATACCGATGGGTGTCTTATAAGCTGTCCTATACGCCCACAAAGCGTCATTGAGTCTATAACTCCAATCTTTCCTTGTAACATTCACCGTCTTTCTAAGATGGACTTAATTTCCGGTTGGAAATTTCAGCTTGTCCACTCGTTTGTGGATGGTACGGTGTGCCAACTTTATGAGAAATGTTATACTTCTTTAGAAGAGCGTGAAAGGATCTCTTGAAGTGCGAACCTCCATCACTAATCACCACTCGAGGTGTTCCAAACCTAGAAAAGATATGTTCCTTCACAAACTCACAAACAATATGAGAATCATTGGTAGGGGTGGCTTTAGCTTCCACCCACTTAGAAACATAATCTACAGCAAGAAGTATAAAAAATTTCCCATTGGAATTCACAAAAGGCCCCATAAAATCGATACCCCAAACATCAAAAATCTCAACAGCGAGAATTGGTGTTTGCGGCATTTGGTTTCTAGCACCAAGGTTGCCTGTCCTTTGACACCTATCACAAGCCTTACAACATAGATATGCATCCTTAAACAATGTAAGCCAATAAAAACCACTTTCGAGAACCTTGAGGGCTGTCCTCTTGGCTCCGAAATGGCCACCACAAGCATATGAGTGACAAAAATTCAGAATTGATTGGAACTCGGATTCGAGTACGCACCCGCGGATCATTTGATCGGAGCAATGCTTCCACAAATAAGGTTCATCCCATATATATTGCTTAGCAATCTTCTTGAGCTTGTGTTTCTGGAATGTAGACATGGAACTAGGTACTTGTCCCGTCACCAAGAAGTTAACGATATCAGCGTACCATGGAGTTGTGCCACCAACCGCAAAGAGTTGCTCATCCGGGAAGCTATCATGCAAAGGAATCGCTTCTTCGGACACAACCAATCTGCTTAAATGATCCGCTACGTATTCTCTTTGCCCTTCTTGTCCTTGATTTGCAAGTTGAACTCTTGAAGAAGAAGAATCCACCTTATGAGCCTTGGCTTAGCATCCTTCTTTGTTAGCAAGTATCGAAGTGCAGCATGGTCAGAGAAAACAACCACCTTTGTACCCACTAAATAAGATCTAAACTTCTCGAGTGCAAACACTATGGCCAAAAGCTCCTTTTCAGTAGTTGAGTAGTTGATTTGTGCTCCGTTGAGAGTTCTAGAAGCATAATAAATGGCATATGGAACTTTGCCATCTCGCTGTCCCAATACGGCTCCAACGGCATAATCACTTGCATCGCACATCAACTCAAATGGCTTGCTCCAGTCCGGTGGTTTGATGATTGGTGCGGCAGTCAACAACTCTTTCAAGGTGTCGAAGGCTTCCTTGCATTCCTTGTCACAATCAAAGGCCACATCTTTTTGCAAGAGTCTACACGGGGGGCATTGCAATCTTGGAGAAATCCTTGATGAATCTCCTATAAAAACCTGCATGACCAAGAAAAGATCGAACCTCCCTCACATTTTTGGGGTATTGTAAGTTCCGAATCAAATCTATCTTAGCCTTGTCAACTTCTAACCCCTTAGAGGATACAACATGACCTAGCACAATCCCATGATTGACCATAAAGTGACATTTTTCCCAATTAAGCACAAGATTAGTTTCTACGCATCGTTTAAGAATAAGTGCAAGGTTATCTAAGCATTTGTCAAAAGAATCACCATACACGCTGAAATCATCCATAAACACTTCTATGATGCTTTCCACATAATCCGAGAATATACTTACCATACAACGTTGAAAAGTGGCTGGTGCATTGCACAAGCCAAATGGCATACGTCTATACGCAAAAGTTCCAAAAGGGCAAGTAAATGTCGTCTTTTCTTGATCTTCGGGCTATTACAATCTGGTTATAACTCGAAAAACCATCAAGGAAGCATAAAAAGCATGTCTAGCCAACCTTTCAAGCATTTGATCAATGAATGGTAAGGGAAAATGGTACTTTCGGGTGGTAGAGTTGAGCTTTGGTAATCAATGCATACTCTCCAACCGGTCTGGATTCTAGTTGGAACCAAGTCATTATCTTCGTTTTCACCACCGTGATTCCGGACTTCTTTGGAACGACTTGAATCGGGCTCACCCATTTGCTATCGGATATGGGATAGATCACCCTACTTCCAACAACTTCAGATTTCCTTCTTGACTACTTCCATCATCGGAGGGTTCAAGCGACGTTGAGCTTCCCTTGTTGGTTTTGCCCCTCCTCAAGAAGTATTTCGGTGCATACATGTGGAAGGACTGATTCCTTTGATATCGGCAATGGTCCACCCAATGGCAGACTTGTACTCTCTTAGCACTCGAACAAGCTTCTCCTCTTGCACCTTGGTAAGGTTGTTGGCAATGATCACGGTAACTCTTCCTTGTCACCTAAATACACGTATTTAAGGTGATCCGGAAGAGGTTTCAACTCAAGAATAGGTGCCCGCACAATCGACGGTAAAAGTTTCTCATTAGTAAGCGGCAAAGAAACATAAGACACATTATATTTTGGTGGAACTTCTTGTAATGAGTTAAGAGATAAAACAGCCTCTTTAAGCTCATCACAAATAGACAATTCACTTTCAATGTCTTTGTATTTTCCATAACCTAAACCTTCCACTATGGTGTTTTCTAAAGCATCTTCACCATTCAATTCAAAAATCTGTTGAGCTAGAGAATCAATAATATCAATTGAAAAACAGAATGCACATCACTAGGATATCTCATAGCCTCAAAGATATTGAAACTTATGACTTCGTCATCAAATTCCATAGTTAAGGAGCCTTTAAAAACATCTATCTTTGTTCTAGCGGTTCTCATGAACGGTCTACCCAACAAAGAAGGGAGTAGACGATGGTGAATCTTCATACATCATGTCAAGAACATAGAAATCACTGGAAATATGAGTTGATTAACCCGCACCAAAACATCTTCAATAACCCCTTTCGGGTAAGAATTAGATCTATCAGCAAGTTGTATAACAATCCGGTATTCTTAAGAGGTCCAAGATTCAATGATTCATAAACGGAGGCAGGCATAACATTAATGGATGCTCCTAAATCTAACATAGCACGTTCAAACCCGATTTTACCAATAGTACATGGTATGGTGAAACTACCGGGGTCTTTCAACTTAGGTGGGAGTTTCTTTTGAAGATATGCCGAAGCATTCTCCCCCACACTCATTACCTCGTTACCGGTCAATTTGTGCTTGTTAGTGCACAATTCCTTCAAGAACTTTGCCCAACGTGGAACTTGCCTTATCGCCTCAATGAGTGGAATGTTCACTTCAATCTTCTTAAAGATTTCCAAAAGCTCTTGGTACAATGTCTCCTTGTTCGACTTTGCAAACCTGCCAGAAAAGGCGGAGAAGTAACATAAGTAGAAACATGAGTTTTAGAGTTAGAATTTGTTACCGGTCAGCCTTTTTAGGGACTGTTTCACCCTCTTCTTTCTCCAAATCAGGTTCATGGGACACCGGTGATGTTTCCGGTTTCTCTACTTGCTTTCCACTTCGTAACTCAATAGCATTGGCATTCTCCTTGTGATTTATTGGTTGCGAAGGAAGTTTTCCCTCTGCTTGTGCTTCCAATTTGCTCACGGCATTAGCTAATTGACCCATTTGTGTTCGGATGTCCTTCATATCCATTGCTGTCTTTTGCTTATCTTGCACCATTGTGTTAAGAATGAGATTCAACTTGTCATCTATACTCGTGCCTTGAGTTTCTTGTGGTGGTCTTTGCATGAATTGATATCCTCCTTGTTGATTGAAAGTAGGATTTGCAGCAGCTTGCTTGTTTGCATAGTCAAATTTGATGATCACGCCAACCTCGGGTTGTATGTGTTGGAGTACGGATCGTACCTCGGCCTTTGCTGATTTTGGTACATAGCACTTGCTTGCTCAACATCTTCGGTATATGATGATGGTATGACAGCTGCAGCTATTTGATTCATCATTCTCTCCATGTTGCCCATCCTTTGTTCCATGTGTGAAGAATTGCCAACTTCATTCACCTTCCTTACTGCTGATTCATCTCGAGTGTAGAATTGTTGAGTGTTCACAGCCATATTCTCCAACAAACTTGTAGCTTCCGCAATGGTCTTGTTGGTAAGTGCACCACCACTTGCGGCATCGATCAAATTTCTATCATTAGAAAGCAACCCTTCGTAGAAATATTGAATCACAAGTTGATCGCTGATTTGGTGGTGTGGGCAGCTAGCTAAAAGCTTCTTGTAGCGCTCCCAATACTCATGGAGAGTCTCTCCCGATACTTGCCTAATACCACAAATCTCCTTGTGAATCACAGCTGCTTTTGATGCTGGAAAATACTTCTCAAGGAACAATTTCTTCATCCCATTCCATGTGGTTATGCTTCCAGTGGGTAAGCAAAAGAACCACTCTCCCGCAAAGATCTAAAAGAGAGAAAGGAAAAGTCGTCATCATAGCCATATCCGCATCTGCAGCTTGCTTGCTTCATACTAGTCACCACATGATGGAATTGTTGCAAGTGACGATTAGGATCTTCTCCCGCTAAACCTCTCGAATATGGGCAGCAAGTTAATCAATTGTGGTTTCAACTCAATGGTTCCATTCAACAATACATAAAGGACGCTGATCTAGGTTTGGAGAAGTGAGCTCCTTGAGTGTTCTTGGAGCAGGTGGTCGACCTCCCATTGTGTTGTCTTCCTCTTCGTCCGAGTCCGAGAATTCACTTGGTGTAGAACTTTGAGGAAGTGGAGTGTTGACTGCTCGAATGAAATCCTTAAGTAGAGTGCCTGAACGAAGACGTATACCAATTGGACTTGGTCTGCCCTCTCCACGCATTCACCAAAGAAATAGTACCTGAAAATCAGATTCTAAGAGGTTGAATAAGTAAATAGAAATTGAAAATAAAAGCAAAAGTAACAACTAAGAATAAAAATAACAACTAAACTTGCACGCTTCCCCTTAGTTAGCGCCAATTTTGACGAGGTGTCAAACTCGCAAAAATAAATTTCTCTACTTCTCTTTAACTAGCAAGTAGTATAATGTAAGTAGGATCGTCCCAAGGAGGTATGAAGTTCAAGTTGTTATGCAAATACTCTTAGAAAAGATGATTTTGTTGTAGAAATGCTTGAAAATTGTAAAATGTATTCAAATATGAGATGTAATTGATTAAAGGTTCATTCTAGACCACGGAATACAAACCAAATTGATAGATAGCTATGTTCTTCTCATTATCATGTTACTAACAACCTTAGAATAATTAGTACGCTCAACTATTCTGTTATTATCTCCTAGCTCACCGGATACGGAAGCGCTCGACTACCGGTTCCTACTCGCCAAGTTTCCTAGAGGTACGCTTACTAGGTTTGACTTAAACAAGTGCTCTAAGTTCTCTGTGAGATAAGGTTGCTCCTAGTGATGAACTCAAAAGCATGAATCACCTACTAGTGTTGGTTTCTACATATGGGTACTTAACAAAGTCCCATCATCAATACCCACATATTACTACTTGTGTTTATCTTTCTAGACAATTACGGGTCGAAGAAAATCTAAACTAGCAAATAGATTAAGAATTAATGATTCAATTTCGAACTTAAACCCTTAACAAATAATCCATAGACAATATTAGCATGGTAGAAATCAATCAATAACATTAATGAATGCAAGAGAACAAGTTTTTCATATCAAATATAGATTCATATTTCGGGCTTCGAAATCGCCCTTAATCAAAGAGAGTTTTAGTTACTCATAATATTGGAGTTCATCATCAAATAATAATGGAAATAAAGTAAAGAAGATGAAAATATTAAATGAAAGCAAACCCTAGCTCCGGCTCTCGCAAAACTCCAAGAAGAATACGTGATATCTCAAAAGAATAGAAACCTTTTCTTTTATAGCCTTCCCACTTTCCAAAATTAGGTCTTCAAAGTCCATCACCAAAAAGTCCACTAAGCCCATGAACCATGTGTGAGAAACCCATGTGAAAATATGTCCCAAAAATATGCTCGCCGGAAAACTGGTGCACTGGCCGGAAATTGGCCGGGAAATCACCCGGAAAATTGCCTCAGGTGACTGGGAATGTCAACAATCACCGGTCAATCATAACAGTCAACCGTTAAATACTGACGGTCAATAACGGTCAACGCCAGAACGAGTCAGAAGCTGAGTTAGAATCGAAGTTAGATTCGAGTGGGTCAATTGCTTGGCCGTGAGCCGCCGCAATCATTGCGCTCAGCCATGATGGCTGAGTTGTACCATCATTGTGCTCCACAGCTCCTTGTTCTTGTTCTTCCCAGCCTCCGCGACTGCACCTCGCAGTAGCGTCGACTACAACCTCGCAATGTACATGATACTCAAGCTCGGTCATTCGCTGACAACTATGACCGTAATTCCAGCTCCAATTCCTCCAAAGCTTCCACTGCATTCTGCGACTCCAATGCACCCTCTCTGACATGCCACCTGCACTCCAAACATCGCCAGAGACCGCAACAGCAACCATCCATCAACAGAAGTATTCTTGCACATCAGCTTCATGATCAGTCCCATCGAACAACACCAACCATTCGGGCCCCGCAATTTCGCAATACCAACTACAATTGCAATGACTCGATTACTTCTTAGTTCAAAACTCCAACAAAGCATAAAGATACTGCAATTGCACAACAACAACTCCATCCGAGCCGCAACTCTCTCTCCGTTCTCTCTCGCGATTCAATCAAGCACCCCCGAACATTCGGCCTTCCTTAACAGCTTCATTACTAGTTTCTTGTTCACCAGCACCGACTCAACAGCTACACAAACTCCCCTGCAAAACATTCATACACAACTACTTCAATTTGTATCACCAACAGAGCTATAATTCCGTTACTACCAGAAACACCAATTCGAATTCATCTTCAAATCCTCATTAGCTCCATTCTGACCCTTGCCTGCAATTTCTACTTCTCACAGACCCACCAGTTCAACCATCAGAACCAAAACACTTGATATTTGCCCATCCCTGTAATCTCAGCTGCAACAACACACATAACTCCTCCTTGCTCCAGCCATCTATAACAGCAGCAACACATGCCCTGGACTGCACCTTTTGAGCTCCAGACTTCTACCCGTTCCAACCTTAAATTCGAACTACAAACCACCATAACACAACAACCAACACCGAATCTAAAAAACTCAAGTCTTCCCCGCAATCTTGAACTCAAGAAGCAACAACATTTCACCAGCCTTTCTTCTCGCCGCTCACATCACTCGCAATTCAATTAACACAGCCATTATACCCGGCGTCGGCGGTTGCTCTTTCATCGCACATTAGCATTACTTCACTCCATCTGGCCTTTACCAAGACCACCGAAGTAAACAATAATAGCATCAACTCCATTTCCATCTCGCAACAAGAACTGAGCACCATCACCACCGGCATCCTTTCCACGTAACCCATGTAACTCGCTAATCGCAGCTACAACTTGCACCCGAGACTCCGTAATTTCTTAGCCCGCGTAGCCTCATCCACAAGCACCATTTGTTCTTCACTGTCACGCGCCTTGACCCCTTCTTGAACTACAAATAATATTGTCATGACACAAAGAGCCACAACAGACTCAGCCATTGATTAACCCCATCTATTGAACCACAACTCCCTAGTTCCTGCACTACAGAGCTCCTGTAATTGAATCAAAACTCAAGACACCTCTTAATAGCGCATTCTTGTTCTTGACTCGATTCTTCCAGCTTCTCCACTTCCATGGCCACCTCACCGAATTGTAGCCGCAATCAACATTCGCACCACAACTAATCATTAGAGCATCTCAAAGACACACAAGGTCCATCAGGTTCAACAACATCACCCCGAGTTCACCATAGAACGAATGTTAAAGAACAATGACCTAATCTCCTTTATTTCAAAGACTCATCTTCACACAACCAAACATCAAGAGAACCCTAACTTCTCAATCGACTCAGATGTATACATCACAGTCAAAATCTGAACCAACCCATCCTCCACTACAGCCTGAAGCAACAAAACAATGAAATTACCCTAACCTCGTAGATCGAAAGCCACTGCACTCCATTTGATTCTTGAAATGAACCACAACACCACCATCGTCTTCTCTCAAATCGATTCGTCATCCAACCTTGTTCTAACAGAAGCATCTCCAATTCTTTATGAACTACCACATCAATATGAATTTATCAGCCAAATTCAACCTAATTCCAACCCAAATTACCATCTAGCTCCATCGTTCTCCGTCTTCATCCCGCTTTCAAACCACGCTTATACCTGGGGCCCTCCTTTTTGCTCGAGTTCGTAACACGAGCCGAAATGATTTCGCAGAAAATGATTTCTCCAATTTTAGGTCTTCTGTCGAAATAGGATTAGATATAGCCACCCCAAGTGACAAGATAAGGGGTACTACTTTGGCTCGTCGGTTCTGAGACGATTGACAACCCACTTGCTTCTTGCTCAATCAGCGCTTATGGAAAACCGACGTTCATCTTCACCTCCTCCTTGAGCAGCCCTAGCCTCGCTCCACGTATCTTCGCCCGTGAACTGGTCGTTTTGCCTTTAACGCTCCAAATGGATGATTTCTTCCGCCTTCCACCAAAGAACCGCCTCTTATTTCTCATACCCACTTCTTCACTTAAATGAGAGTCATCACTAAAGTTGTCGTGCTTTTCAGACAGGAATCAAGAAATAGAAGCGAATAATGATAAATAGTTCGTCCCCAATAGAACTTGAATATTAGATGAAACTTTCGCGTTGTTTATTCTCCTTTTGTTCCAAAAGACTCCAAAGTACCTAACAAACTCAAATTCACACATAAGATACATAATTTACATGAAAACTCGCAAAGAAAGCATCAATACTAGATATGAAATTAGGTGTTTATCACACCTATCAAATTCCCCACACTTAGACTTTGCTAGTCCTCGAGCAAATCAAACAAAATAATTCTAGAAGATACATACAACTCCGTCTCGTCGAGGCTACGGTTACTCTAAGCATGAATAACAAGCCTTTAAACCCCTAGGTGTCCCTAGTGGACGAGTTTTAGTCTCGTGAAGGTTTACAAGAGGTCTGCCTACAAAACCTATATTTCAAACTCCGTCTATTTGTGACAAATCAATGAACGAATCCAAAATGACTACAGGAGGAGGTACCTTGCACAAATTCAGTTCATATATAAGTAAATAAAGCTCTAATTAGATAGTCGAACAAACCACAATACTCGGAAACTAACAAACCACAATCACAATGAAAAGATTAAGAAGATGGATATAGATGTAGATGTTGGCGAATGTTCACAAGTGTCCGATGTTTCCCATATCTGTCTGAAGGTCACTACTAAGATGAACTTATGCATCCTATTCGATTGAGCTACTGGTCAATTCTAGTGTTAACACACTGGCATATATAAGAGAACCAGTGGTCAACAAACTTATTTATACATCAACTCACTGGCATATACAAGGGAACCAGGAGTGACTTTATTCACCAAATATAATACTTTCTTTTCTTTTTCTTTCTTTTTCATTTTTTTTTTTTTTTTTTTTTTTTTTTTTGTGACAAAGATGATTCGATCTTTTGGATCCAAGCGCATGCTTCTTGTCAGCAAGTACATGATAGTTGCCTTGGATCCCGCATTCCACGCTTGTTTAGGCGACGGAGACAGGGACTACGTTTCACACATACTGCTATTCCCAAGTGTCATTCTTTATTCCGTTTGGTCTAATTGGTCGGTCTCTTTTCTTTTTTTTTTTCTTTTTTTTTTTTTAGCAACTCAATCACTCTATTTCATCCTAGCAGTAATAACACGTCGATGTTTAGTGACCCATCAAAGCACTTAGAGAACAATAGATAAATATGGAAAATAAAATAAAAATAGAATGCGATATGGTGATATTCCGAGATATGGTAACGACTATCATGTTATTTGTGATTCCTGAGCTATGTTCGTTCTTGTTAATTAATGGGTTCCTCAACTCCTGCAATCAAAATGATTCCATCCACTAATGGTGTCATCCTAAAGGCACAAGTTTCTAGATTTTGGAGTTCAAAAAGCACAAATTTTTCTTGGTTTTTCTATTTTTCCGATTTTTTTTTTTTTTTTTTATGGCATGAAAACTAAACGCTAAAACAAACTATACAAACATATAAATGCTCCCCACACTTAAACTTTACATTGTCCTCAATGTAAAATTGAATCATCCAAAGAAGGTTCAAGGTGGGAAATTCCGCAAATGATATGCAAAAACAAGAAAATAAAGATAAAATGCTTAAAAATAAAAAGATAAAGGGAAAGATACAAAACCGGTGGGTTGCCTCCCACTTAGCGCTTGGTTTAACGTCGTCATCCCGACGTTCAGCTCCAATTACTCCTCCAGAGGGAGTGGGTCACTCAATGTGATCATATCCTGATTCTCCGTCACAAACCGCTCATAGTATGGTTTCAAGCGATGGCCGTTAACCTTGGAAATCAGCCCCGTTTTGGGACTAGTGATTTCAACTGCACCATGCGCAAACACATTAGTAACAACAAATGGTCCAACCCATCTGGACCTAAGTTTACCCGGAAACAATATAAGACGAGAATGGAATAAAAGTACTTTCTGCCCTACTTCAAAACTCTTTCGGGAAATCATTTTATCATGGAAAGCCTTGGTCTTTTCTTTATAAATGCGTGAACTTTCATATGCATCATTTCGTATCTCTTCTAACTCATTGAGCTGAAGTTTCCTATGTTCACCAGCTGCATCTAATTCCATATTACATACCTTGATAGCCCAATAAGCTTTGTGTTCAAGTTCGACGGGAAGATGGCAAGGTTTGCCATAGACAAGCCTAAAAGGAGACATACCGATGGGTGTCTTATAAGCTGTCCTATACGCCCACAAAGCGTCATTGAGTCTATAACTCCAATCTTTCCTTGTAACATTCACCGTCTTTCTAAGATGGACTTAATTTCCCGGTTGGAAATTTCAGCTTGTCCACTCGTTTGTGGATGGTAGGTGTGCCAACTTTATGAGAAATGTTATACTTCTTTAGAAGAGCGTGAAAGGATCTCTTGAAGTGCGAACCTCCATCACTAATCACCACTCGAGGTGTTCCAAACCTAGAAAAGATATGTTCCTTCACAAACTCACAAACAATATGAGAATCATTGGTAGGGGTGGCTTTAGCTTCCACCCACTTAGAAACATAATCTACAAAGAAGAAGTATAAAAATTTCCCATTGGAATTCACAAAAGGCCCCATAAAATCGATACCCCAAACATCAAAAATCTCAACTGTAGTAGCAGGTTTTCCCACACTACACCCCTCACTATATTTCGATTAATTAGTCCATTGAAAGTTGCATAATTGAGAATGTTTATTGATTAATTTCATGAGTTCTACACAAGAAAAGTAGAATTACACTTAGAAAATAAAACACTCTTAAACTTTCTCTCTCCTAATGACTTGCCTAACAATTCTAAAAAGATTCCCCCCTTCACAACAGACTCACTCGACCCTTTATATAGGGTAATACATAGTGGATGACAACTAAAGCTATCCTTTATTTTGGGGAATGTCTCGCGAAGTGTCGCAAAATGTACAACTATTCAATCTCGCGACACTTCTTAACCTCGCCGAGATCTCACGTCTTCTTTATGTCTCGTGTCGTTATTCTTTGCGTCGTTTATTTTAGCTCCTCGCGACTTCCTCGCGACATCGTTGTTTATTAACTTCGCGAGTCCCGTACGTTGCGATATTATGGTCCTACATCTTGCCTCTTTTTCCTTGAATGTTGCTTGAAGAGCGATTTTTAAGGAAAAATCATTGTTGTAATAATCTTTGGTTTCGATGGTGAAGGAACGAGCGAAAGAATACCGGACTTGAAAAGTACGTACTTGCCTCTATTCTTTTGCGATGTTCAAGCTTTGCGTATATCTATGAAGTTCCGTCTCATCTCTCTTACATCTTGCGAAGGGAAGAATATCATGAGAGCGATGCTTTTTGTTTTGCCGCGACTACTTATCTTTATCTTTTTGACTCCGCATTACGCTTTTAACCATTAAAGCCGTTTTTCGACACGTCTCTTCCAACCGTTTATTCTTGACCTTTCATGTCCCTTCTCGCATTAAATGACCTCGTTTTTCTCGAGGATCTTTTTTTTCCTATATATAGTTTTCTTTTCCTCTCCTTTTCTTCCTTTAGTTTTCTCTCGCAACTCTTTGATTTTCTCCTTCCGCAATTTGCGCTCCCATACCGCAAATCTTCTCTTCATCTTTCTCTAGCATCGATCTTTAATCTTTAACCTCTCATCCATTCCCATACCGATAATGGCTGCCCTTAGTCGTGCATACAAAACTTCTTTTGATGAAGTTAACAGTAAATTGCTCGAGAAGGGCTTCACTCTATCGACCATTCCCGATCAAGAACCTTCATCTATTCTTTCTACAAAGTTATTTTCTCGATCATCAATGTGATAATCAAAGGATTATAGTCTCGCTAGGTCAGCTTCTCGCGGGACTTCCCATTCCCTTATACGATCCGAGTTGCCTCTCGTTTTATGAAATCTTAGCCCATGAAAAATTCTCGAGGGCTATTTATCAATTAAGTGGCGATTGTATTCGCCTAATGCTTGAGTTCGCAAACCGTGGTGCCGGCAAAGGATCTTTATACTCTAACTCTGTTAGAAATCCCAAATTCGCAGACTTGGAAATAGCTTTGAGAAATACATCGTGGAAAACTTTTTGAAAATTATTCAAGTGATAACTATGGTGAATGCGAAATCTCGTTGGGGTATTCGCCGAAGAAAAAGGATAATGTCTTCGAGGATAAACCGCTTATGCAAGATATTGATTGGCACCGGCAATAATACTACTCCTCGCCACTCCAAAGATGAGAAATGGTGGGTTGTACCCTTGATTTTAAATGGTCCTTATATCGCGGGCCCGCACGTTCTTCCCCGCGAATCTCGCAGATATCATCCTTGGGAATTCAAATGGCCTCGAGAAGGAAAAAGAAGTATGTTCCCTACTCCAAATTTTGCTTTGCAACTTTCTTTTTACGATTGCTGAGTTTGTGAAATCTTTCAGATAAAAGGTTGAAAAGAAGCTACAAAAGGGATAATCTGAGGATACTTTGACATTGCTTCGATCGCTTATGAGTGAAGTAAGAAAACATTTTTTTTTTTTTTAAAACAATACTATTGCCTCTGTTTCTCAACTTTACACATTTGCGAAGGTTGAAGTTGAAAAAGTTGAGCCGCGAAGACTAGAAGTAAGGGTAAGACCGGTCGCTCGCAAAAATAAATCTTCCGCTCCACTAACTAAAAAGCTAAAGATTCAATCTTCTTCTCGCCTTAACTCAAACTCCGAGTCTTTCGATGAGGATGACCATGATTCGAATCGCTCTCTCGCTAAAGGGACCCCGTTAACTGGTTCTTCTATGGGTCGGTTGTCTAGTATCTTCTCGATTCTTTCCAAGGAATGGGAGATGCTCCCCTAGCCTCTCTTTGTAGGAACTCTCGCAAACGTGTGCAATGCCACTTTACTGGAGGGCAATGATTCTTTCAATGGAGTCTCTAGAACTATGTCTCCTGATTTCTTGAATGCGCTTGGATCCTTGGTATGTATACAATCATATCTCCCCATTGACTTTATATTGTTGTATATGCATTAACGGCTTTTTTCTATCTTCTTTCATAGGTTGGAAGGTCTTCTTTTGTAGTTGCCTCAGATCTCGGAGAGAAGACGCAGCAATCTTGAAAGGAAGAATTTTCAATTAAATAAGAGGATTCGAGAATTAGAAATTGAAGCTGCGTCATCTCGCGATAAAGACGAGAAAATTCAAAAGTTAAATACCGAACTTGATTCCAAAAAGGAGAGGGTATCCACCCTTCAAAACGCTAATCAACAACTTTATGGTATAATATTTTGCCTTCTTTTATTATTTTTATTTTATTGGTCTTTCTTTGCCACCTAACTTATTACTTTCTCAGACGTATATAATCTCTCCGATGAGGCTATTCTTCTCCATACATTTCCGAACCTATGGATAATAACCTTCTTCTCGCTCACCTCAACAACTCTTTAAGTAGTTCATCAAACAAAATTAACTCCCTTTCATTAAATGACCTTCAATCCAAATATCATCTTTTAGAAATTGAACATAGATCTAGTTTAAGTTTAACCAATTTAAACGAATGTTTCTCGAGTCCAATAAAGAAATCAAAATTTTAAGGAAGAAAATTAGTGACCTCATAGATGATAAAGATCGCATTGCTAATAATGGTGCCTGTGCATTAGCAACATTTCAAAATCTCTCCTTGAACTACAAATTGAACGGGATGAATTGCTTCATCAAAATACCATGCTTAGTGAGCGAGAAGATCAAATACGTTCCCTCCTTGTTATAAATAGTGACGATGAATTCGCCTGGGCTGCGAAAGTTTTAGATAATGCCAGGAATAACCTAGGTGTTGATGTTAGTCTTCACGCCGAGCATACTTCCTTGATTAAAGATATGATATCTGATAGAGAAGGTTATTTATTACACCTTACCACTTCTTACTTCTGTAGTATTGCTTGTAAATTATTAACTTGTTGTGACTTATTTGCAGAATCTGAGAAGAGGCTTCAGGCTAGAATTAGAGAGCTTGAATCTGAGAAAGAACAACTCGCCGGGAATTTTCCAGCGAGAATTGAAGAACTCGAAACCGAAAAAGAACAGCTCGCAAAGAATCTCTTCCTTCGCGAGAATAAATATTCCAAGTTGAAGAAACAATTTTTAACGACAGTGGAGAATTTTAACAATGATGCTGTTCGTTTTCGCAATAGAGGCATGGAGTATGTTTGTAAGGACCGCAATATCCCTCTGCATTCATATCCCTGGCTCCTTGAAGAGGTTCCTGAGAATCTTTTGTCTCGGACGTTTCGATAGTGAGGTCGGGCGAAGAAGAAAATTTGGCGATGAGAATAATAGGATCAAGAATCGACAAAGAAGAAGAATCGCCAAAGAAATAACTTTTTTTATTTTCTTTCTCTCGCTTGTAAGTATCTCGTACATTTCGTATCCTTATTATAGTGTATTTCTTGGATTTTTCTCCTCTAAATTCAATCTTCACCCCTTTTTGGTAGTTCTTCCTTGTAATATAATTGATTAACATTATCGATGTATAATTCTTTCATCGTAAGATGAATAGCAATATTTCATCTTTTCCATTCCCATACTTGCCTCTCGTTATTCTATCTTCGATGGAAGATTTTAGTTGTCATCAAGTATTTTGTTGGTTATTAATTGTATAGCCGCGACGAGATCGCAGGCATCTTTATGAATCGAGAATTCTATCTCTTTTTTGTTGCGACAAGGTCGCAGGCCGCCTCTACACCTTCATGTAAAGGCCCATTGACCTTGCCTTATCATTTTGTGTGGTCTTCCAAGTTAGACCTCCCTAATTAGAGGTCCTCCTCGCCACCTTTTCATTGCGACAAAATCGCAGGACGTCTTTACACTTGTATGTAAAGACCCATTGATCTTGCCTTATCATTTTTCAAGTATTTTTGCCTCTGCAGGATGTTTTAGTTGCAACAATATGACAGGCCTAGATATCCTTGCGAATATAAAGTCCATGACATTGCTGTCTTGCGACGAAATCGCAGACGTCCGTACACTTTCATGCAAAGACCCATTGATCTCGCCTTACCCTCGCGTTAGTATTATTGCCTCTCGCAGATCATTGCACAAATATGACAAGCCTAAGTCTCTTGCGGAAACAAAGCCTCATGACATTTGCGTCTGTTTGACACTCCCCTAATGGAGAGCACCGCCCTTATCATCTCCCGGTTGCCCCTTCAAGGAGGCGAAACATCGGCCATACAAGACTAGCTCCTCCCATCCGGCCTTAACAACAACCAGATTGTTTTCGCAGCCTCTTATCCCTTATACCTATATGGTTTATGGTTACGAGACTGCACCCTAAGTGGAGTTTTCTTCGGGCGAGTGCAACACATGCCAAGACTTGCCAAGAATGGCCAGGGTAGGTTCATCCATCCCGGCACTCGCTCAACCGTGTACCTCGGCGCCTTGTGCATCCACCGACTCCTTGGAAGAGACCCTCGGTCGCCCAACTGTGGTATAACCTACATATATAGTTGGGAATCCAAGGTATCTCCCCCGGATAGGCTTTCATGGGCCCCAAATTTTCATGGTTCAGGTTTCAGGAGCGGTGTAACCTTCCCCCTGAACCACGGCGAGAGATACCCCCTTATATGACGCACTTTAGGTCTTACATTTGCCTCTTACGAAATGTTATTCGCGAACTAGGGTGTACGCCATAAAGGTTCGTCCCATTCATTTGCGCATTTATATTTGTTAAATCATTCAATCATTCATGTTTCATTATTTGCCGATATTTGTTTGCGAAGTATTCGCATGACTCTATTTCACTTGTTGCATTTCACTTTTCTTTCTTAGTCGTATTCTCATCTTACTCTTGGCTGCGAGATTCTCGCACATCATCACTTCAATTGTTACTTTTGCATCCCGTTTTTATTGATTATTCACTTCTTATGCCTTTTGTTCCTCATATCTTTTGCTTCTTCATTGTTATAATATTGGTCCTGTCTCTAAGCATTTACCTCGCGAGGTATGTTCAGTCCTCACTTCTATAGCATCTACCATTAATTTTTCCTTTCTCTGTTCATTTCTCACATGTTGCTTCCAATCCTTTCTTTTGGCACTTCTTTCTTCGCAATTTTCTATATCAACCTCATGGCACTGTTGCGACTCCTTCCAATCTCCCTGTATGATACCAATGCCATTTGGATGTGGGAATTTAATACATTGATGATATGTTGACGCGACTCCTAAAATTTCATGAAGCCATGGTCTCCCAATCAACGCATTATATGGAGATTCCACATCAACCACACGTAATAAAATATCGGTGGATAATCCTTGTAGAGGTATTCTCATGTGAACCTCTCCCTTTGGTTTGTTTGCGGTGCATTAAAGCCATATATCTTGTATGTCGAGGGAATTAAATCCTCATCTTTTCCGCCCATCGTCTTGTAGGTATGGTAGAAGAGAATATTCACCGAACTTCCGTGTCGATTAAGATTCGGTTGATCGCCCAACAAGCTTCGCTCATCATCTTCTCCATCAACTGGTTTGGGTTAATCTCTAGTCTCACAACCAACGGGCTATCGTGTGTTTCTCTTCCTTTTGGTACTTCATCTCAGAGAAAGAAATAGTCTTCACTGCCACTTTTCTAACTGCGTTGTTCTCGCTGGACTCATTATTTCTTTATCATTAGCATCTCTCGCAAAGACTCTACCGAGCACGTTGTCATGAAAATCTTCGATGGTGCGATAGAGTGGACGATAGAGTTGCAATTCAAATTCTTAGCTTTTGTTCCTACTTCTATCACAAATGTTTCCTTTCCTTTCGCCGACACCGTTCTATGCATCTCGGTGGTGGTGGTAATGTCCGACCTGTTTCTTCTCCCTTTAGAAAGTGATTCAGTTTCCCCGATCAATCATCCTGAGAATAATTCTTTTTATGTTTCTACAATCGTTTGTTTGATGCCCATGGAAGCGATGGTAAGAACAAAACTCATGACTTCTATCTCCTGGCGGTGGTTCCATTCCAACATTCCAAGGTGCTGGTACATTTTCCATCACAAGTATAGCTTCCCAGATCTTTTCAACGCTAGCATTCAGTGGAGGCATCTTAATTTGTTCCCATACTATTCTATGATTTCTCTGCCCTCCACGGTTATTTTGCCTTCGTCCACCATAAGTTTCTTGCACATGATCTAACCTCTGAATCTTATTATTGCTGTTTACGGTTATAGTAGTTCCTTCTCGCTCAAACTCTTCTTGATCATGGCTTCCCATGGCTACTATCTTCCCTTGTCCCTCATCAACTCTCCTTGCTTGTTGTCCTTGCGAAGTGCTCGCCACTGTATTGATGAATTGAGGTAACAAGCTTGCGTTCGCAGCATTCGAGTTTGTGTTCGCAACTGGATAAGAATTCATTTCATTCTGTCTTTCTTCTAAGGCGATATATTCTTCCTGTAATTCTCGCAGTTCTGCCATCGTGATTGTATTTTTGATTCTAAAAATTTGAATGTATAACAAGTTAGTCGCAAAGAGAGCATTCACAAATGAGAGGATGAGATATCTCTCCTCAACCCGTCCTGCCATTTCGCTACACATGGTTCTCCATCTCATTGTCAACTGCCTTAAGCTCTCGCCAACCCTTTGTTTCAACCCGAACACATCTTCAATACCTGGTCGTGAAGAGTTGTTACTTATGTATGCTCCCAGGAATGTGGCTTGTAAATGGTGAAATGATGTAATTGTATTCCTTGGTAGACTTTCAAACCATTTTAGTGCTTCTCCTATTAAGCTTGACGCGAAATATTTGCACAATATAGCATCATGGTTCTCCCATTGTAACATACATCTCATATAAGCCTTAATATGTTGTATCGCACAGGTTGTTCCATCAAAGATGTTGGTTAATGCAGGTAGATTGCACTTAGGAGGTATTCCTCCCATTTGTACTTCTAGCGTGAAGGGATTCTTCATGCCTCTCGCGATGGCTTCGTCCAGTTGTCTCCTTCCTCCTTCTCTTCTATTGTTCAGTAATCCTCTCATTTCAGCTAGTTCTCTTAAGATTTGTTCATTTGCCTCGAATTTAATTCTCTTTGGTCTTTTTAGCTCTGCTTCTTTCCTTCTACGCCGTGCCTATTTTGACCTTCTTGCTTCGTCATTTTCTCCTCTTCTTTCCTCGCGACGCTCTTCTTCGTTTCTTTCGCCACCCGCACGCCATTATATCGATTGTTCTCTCTTCTTGGTTGTCTCTCAGCTCTCATCATCTCGCACCCTCTCATATTCTTCATTAATATTTCTATTGGTACGATTTTGTTCCCTTCTTCTCTCGCGGTTGTCATGGTTATTCTCCGCTGGATTGCTTCCTCCATCTCTTGATTTTCCATTTCTCGCTCTCATTCTTTCTCTTTCGCGAGCTAGTCGCTTGTTCTATGTAGTGTCTCTCAATGTCATCCTCGATTTCGATTTCTTCTCAATTCTTCTCTCCCATGCAAGATCATCTCCCTTCCGCAGCTTGGTCATTCGGCCCTTGGAGTTGCATGTTTCCTTGATTTTCCCTATTTCGCTCATTTTGAAGATTTTCGGGTTGAGGAATATAACGATCTTCTATTTCCCCTCTTCTTTCGCCATGCTCTATTTGGATTTTGTGTCTCTTCCTTGGTTTTCTCGTTGGTAAAACTCTTCTTCTTTCTTTCTAATCGATCTAGAACTTGATCTCACGCTACTTCTTAGATCTCCTACTTTGCAATCTCATATTTTCCATCCTCAATTCATGATTTTGTCTTGTCAAGTTTGCTCGCTCTTCCGCCTCTAGCCGTCTCTCCTCATGTATTGTTTGTCTCAATCTTTCTAATGCCGCCATTTCTTCGTTTCCCGGGTTCATTTCTCCATTCATTCCTTGTTCTCCTTGTCCATTGTTCACCAACTGCCGCTCCTCTTCTCTCTCGTCTTCGTAATCAGATCTCCAAGTATGCACACTTACTCTATCATAATCCACAGCCGCGTTTGCTTACTGGGGAGATTGGTGGCTGGTTTTGACCTTCTTCATCATTTCTCATGTTCATCCTTGATGATTCTCCTGTTTCATTCCTCCTTTCTCCAAAGAAGTCTCCCACTTCTTCTTACAATCGTTGGTTGCCCTTGTACATTTCTTCTTCTAGCCATCTTTCTTTTTCAATGAATTCTTGAGTATCTTTTCCAAATCTCTTCTCTCGTTAATCCAAATTCTTTCCAATTTCTTCGTCAATCTCGCTCGTCCTCTGTTTCTAGCGCATATGTAGTAGCAGGCTTTCCCACACTACACCCCTCACTATACTTCGATTAATTAGTCCATTGAAAGTTGCATAATTGAGAATGTTTATTGATTAATTTCATGAGTTCTACACAAGAAAAGTAGAATTACACTTAGCAAATTAAAACACTCTTAAACTTTCTCTCTCCTAATGACTTGCCTAACCATTCTAAAAAGATCCCCCCTTCACAAAGACTCACTTGACCCTTTATATAGGGTAATACATAGTGGATGACAAATAAGCTATCCTTTATTTTCGGGAATGTCTCGAAGTGTCGCAAATGCACGGATATTCATTCTCGCGTACAACTATTCAATCTCGCGACACTTCTTAACCCTCGCTGAGCCTTGATCTCACGATCTTCTTTATGTCTCAACTTTATGAGAAATGTTATTTTTTTGCGTCGTTTATTTTAGCTCGAGGTGTTCCAAACCTAGAAAAGATATGCAAACTCGCGAACATCGTTGTTTATTAACTTCAGCAAGAGTAAAAAATTTCCCATTACGAATTGCGATATTATGGTCCTCAAAACATCAACAGCGAGAATTGGTGTTTGCGGCATTTGGTTTCTAGCACCAAGGTTGCCTGTCCTTTGACACCTATCACAAGCCTTACAACATAGATATGCATCCTTAAACAATGTAAGCCAATAAAAACCACTTTCGAGAACCTTGAGGGCTGTCCTCTTGGCTCCGAAATGGCCACCACAAGCATATGAGTGACAAAAATTCAGAATTGATTGGAACTCGGATTCGAGTACGCACCTGCGGATCATTTGATCGGAGCAATGCTTCCACAAATAAGGTTCATCCCATATATATTGCTTAGCAATCTTCTTGAGCTTGTGTTTACGGAATGTAGACATGGAACTAGGTACTTGTCCCGTCACCAAGAAGTTAACGATATCAGCGTACCATGGAGTTGTGCCACCAACCGCAAAGAGTTGCTCATCCGGGAAGCTATCATGCAAAGGAATCGCTTCTTCGGACACAACCAATCTGCTTAAATGATCCGCTACAGTATTCTCACTGCCCTTCTTGTCCTTGATTTGCAAGTTGAACTCTTGAAGAAGAAGAATCCACCTTATGAGCCTTGGCTTAGCATCCTTCTTTGTTAGCAAGTATCGAAGTGCAGCATGGTCAGAGAAAACAACCACCTTTGTACCCACTAAATAAGATCTAAACTTCTCGAGTGCAAACACTATGGCCAAAAGCTCCTTTTCAGTAGTTGAGTAGTTGATTTGTGCTCCGTTGAGAGTTCTAGAAGCATAATAAATGGCATATGGAACTTTGCCATCTCGCTGTCCCAATACGGCTCCAACGGCATAATCACTTGCATCGCACATCAACTCAAATGGCTTGCTCCAGTCCGGTGGTTTGATGATTGGTGCGGCAGTCAACAACTCTTTCAAGGTGTCGAAGGCTTCCTTGCATTCCTTGTCACAATCAAAGGCCACATCTTTTTGCAAGAGTCTACACAGGGGCATTGCAATCTTGGAGAAATCCTTGATGAATCTCCTATAAAAACCTGCATGACCAAGAAAAGATCGAACCTCCCTCACATTTTTGGGGTATTGTAAGTTCCGAATCAAATCTATCTTAGCCTTGTCAACTTCTAACCCCTTAGAGGATACAACATGACCTAGCACAATCCCATGATTGACCATAAAGTGACATTTTTCCCAATTAAGCACAAGATTAGTTTCTACGCATCGTTTAAGAATAAGTGCAAGGTTATCTAAGCATTTGTCAAAAGAATCACCATACACGCTGAAATCATCCATAAACACTTCTATGATGCTTTCCACATAATCTGAGAATATACTTACCATACAACGTTGAAAAGTGGCTGGTGCATTGCACAAGCCAAATGGCATACGTCTATACGCAAAAGTTCCAAAAGGGCAAGTAAATGTCGTCTTTTCTTGATCTTAGGAGCTATTACAATCTGGTTATAACCTGAAAAACCATCAAGGAAGCAGTAAAAAGCATGTCTAGCCAACCTTTCAAGCATTTGATCAATGAATGGTAAGGGAAAATGGTACTTTCGGGTGGTAGAGTTGAGCTTTCGGTAATCAATGCATACTCTCCAACCGGTCTGGATTCTAGTTGGAACCAAGTCATTATCTTCGTTTTTCACCACCGTGATTCCGGACTTCTTTGGAACGACTTGAATCGGGCTCACCCATTTGCTATCGGATATGGGATAGATCACCCCTACTTCCAACAACTTCAGGATTTCCTTCTTGACTACTTCCATCATCGGAGGGTTCAAGCGACGTTGAGCTTCCCTTGTTGGTTTTGCCCCCTCCTCAAGAAGTATTCGGTGCATACATGTGGAAGGACTGATTCCTTTGATATCGGCAATGGTCCACCCAATGGCAGACTTGTACTCTCTTAGCACTCGAACAAGCTTCTCCTCTTGCACCTTGGTAAGGTTGTTGGCAATGATCACCGGTAACTCTTCCTTGTCACCTAAATACACGTATTTAAGGTGATCCGGAAGAGGTTTCAACTCAAGAATAGGTGCCTGCACAATCGACGGTAAAAGTTTCTCATTAGTAAGCGGCAAAGAAACATAAGACACATTATATTTTGGTGGAACTTCTTGTAATGAGTTAAGAGATAAAACAGCCTCTTTAAGCTCATCACAAATAGACAATTCACTTTCAATGTCTTTGTATTTTCCATAACCTAAACCTTCCACTATGGTGTTTTCTAAAGCATCTTCACCATTCAATTCAAAAATCTTTTGAGCTAGAGAATCAATAATATCAATTGAAAAACAGGAATGCACATCACTAGGATATCTCATAGCCTCAAAGATATTGAAACTTATGACTTCGTCATCAAATTCCATAGTTAAGGAGCCTTTAAAAACATCTATCTTTGTTCTAGCGGTTCTCATGAACGGTCTACCCAACAGAAAGGGAGTAGACGATGGTGAATCTTCATACATCATGTCAAGAACATAGAAATCAGCTGGAAATATGAGTTGATTAACCTGCACCAAAACATCTTCAATAACCCCTTTCGGGTAAGAATTAGATCTATCAGCAAGTTGTATAACAATTCCGGTATTCTTAAGAGGTCCAAGATTCAATGATTCATAAACGGAGGCAGGCATAACATTAATGGATGCTCCTAAATCTAACATAGCACGTTCAAACCTGATTTTACCAATAGTACATGGTATGGTGAAACTACCGGGGTCTTTCAACTTAGGTGGGAGTTTCTTTTGAAGATATGCCGAAGCATTCTCCCCCACACTCATTACCTCGTTACCGGTCAATTTGTGCTTGTTAGTGCACAATTCCTTCAAGAACTTTGCCCAACGTGGAACTTGCCTTATCGCCTCAATGAGTGGAATGTTCACTTCAATCTTCTTAAAGATTTCCAAAAGCTCTTGGTACAATGTCTCCTTGTTCGACTTTGCAAACCTCGCCGGGAAAAGGCGGAGAAGTAACATAAGTAGAAACATGAGTTTTAGAGTTAGAATTTGTTACCGGGTCAGCCTTTTTAGGGACTGTTTCACCCTCTTCTTTCTCCAAATTAGGTTCATGGGACAGGTGATGTTTCCGGTTTCTCTACTTGCTTTCCACTTCGTAACTCAATAGCATTGGCATTCTCCTTGTGATTTATTGGTTGCGAAGGAAGTTTTCCTCTGCTTGTGCTTCCAATTTGCTCACGGCATTAGCTAATTGACCCATTTGTGTTCGGATGTCCTTCATATCCATTGTTTGTCTTTTGCTTATCTTGCACCATTGTGTTAAGAATGAGATTCAACTTGTCATCTATACTCGTGCCTTGAGTTTCTTGTGGTGGTCTTTGCATGAATTGATATCCTCCTTGTTGATTGAAAGTAGGATTTGCAGCAGCTTGCTTGTTTGCATAGCTGAAATTCGGATGATCACGCCAACCGGGTTGTATGTGTTGGAGTACGGATCGTACCTCGGCCTTTGCTTGATTTTGGTACATAGCACTTGCTTGCTCAACATCTTCGGTATATGATGATGGTATGACAGCTGCAGCTATTTGATTCATCATTCTCTCCATGTTGCCCATCCTTTGTTCCATGTGTGAAGAATTGCCAACTTCATTCACCTTCCTTACCACTGATTCATCTCGAGTGTAGAATTGTTGAGTGTTCACAGCCATATTCTCCAACAAACTTGTAGCTTCCGCAATGGTCTTGTTGGTAAGTGCACCACCACTTGCGGCATCGATCAAATTTCTATCATTAGAAAGCAACCCTTCGTAGAAATATTGAATCACAAGTTGATCGCTGATTTGGTGGTGTGGGCAGCTAGCTAAAAGCTTCTTGTAGCGCTCCCAATACTCATGGAGAGTCTCTCCCGATACTTGCCTAATACCACAAATCTCCTTGTGAATCACAGCTGCTTTTGATGCTGGAAAATACTTCTCAAGGAACAATTTCTTCATCCCATTCCATGTGGTTATGCTTCCAGAGGGTAAGCAAAAGAACCACTCTCCGCCGATATCTAAAAGAGAGAAAGGAAAAGTCTGTCATCATAGCCATATCCGCATCTGCAGTTGCTTGCTTCATACTAGTCACCACATGATGGAATTGTTGCAAGTGACGATTAGGATCTTCTCCCGCTAAACCTCTGAATATGGGCAGCAAGTTAATCAATTGTGGTTTCAACTCAATGGTTCCATTCAGCTGAATACATAAAGGCTGCTGATCTAGGTTTGGAGAAGTGAGCTCCTTGAGTGTTCTTGGAGCAGGTGGTCGACCTCCCATTGTGTTGTCTTCCTCTTCGTCCGAGTCCGAGAATTCACTTGGTGTAGAACTTTGAGGAAGTGGAGTGTTGACTGCTCGAATGAAATCCTTAAGTAGAGTGCCCGAACGAAGACGTATACCAATTGGACTTGGTCTCGCCCTCTCCACGCATTCACCAAAGAAATAGTACTGAAAATCAGATTCTAAGAGGTTGAATAAGTAAATAGAAATTGAAAATAAAAGCAAAAGTAACAACTAAGAATAAAAATAACAACTAAACTTGCCTAACGCTCTCCCTAAGCGGCGCCAATTTTGACGAGGTGTCAAACTCGCAAAAATAAATTTCTCTACTTCTCTTTAACTAGCAAGTAGTATAATGTAAGTAGGATCGTCCCAAGGGAGGTATGAAGTTCAAGTTGTTATGCAAATACTCTTAGCAAAGATGATTTTGTTGTAGAAATGCTGAAAATTGTAAAATGTATTCAAATATGAGATGTAATTGATTAAAGGTTCATTCTAGACCACGGAATACAAACCAAATTGATAGATAGCTATGTTCTTCTCATTATCATGTTACTAACAACCTTAGAATAATTAGTACGCTCAACTATTCTGTTATTATCTCCTAGCTCACCGGATACGGAAGCGCTCGACTACCGGTTCCTACTCGCCAAGTTTCCTAGAGGTACGCTTACTAGGTTTGACTTAAACAAGTGCTCTAAGTTCTGTGAGATAAGGTTGCTCCTAGTGATGAACTCAAAAGCATGAATCACCTACTAGTGTTGGTTTCTACATATGGGTACTTAACAAAGTCCCATCATCAATACCCACATATTACTACTTGTGTTTATCTTCTCTAGACAATTACGGGTCGAAGAAAATCTAAACTAGCAAATAGATTAAGAATTAATGATTCAATTTCGAACTTAAACCCTTAACAAATAATCCATAGACAATATTAGCATGGTAGAAATCAATCAATAACATTAATGAATGCAAGAGAACAAGTTTTTCATATCAAATATAGATTCATATTTCGGCTTCGAAATCGCCCTTAATCAAAGAGAGTTTTAGTTACTCATAATATTGGAGTTCATCATCAAATAATAATGGAAATAAAGTAAAGAAGATGAAAATATTAAATGAAAGCAAACCCTAGCTCCGGCTCTCTCGCAAAACTCCAAGAAGAATACGTGATATCTCAAAAGAATAGAAACCTTTTCTTTTTATAGCCTTCCCACTTTCCAAAATTAGGTCTTCAAAGTCCATCACCAAAAAGTCCACCAAGCCCATGAACCATGTGTGAGAAACCCATGTGAAAATATGTCCCAAAAATATGCTCGCCGGAAAACGGGTGCATTTGGTAGGAAATTGGCCGGAAATCACCGGAAAATTGCCTCGGGTGACTGGGAATGTCAACAATCACCGGTCAATCATAACAGCCAACCGTTAAATATCGACGGTCAATAACGGTCAACGCCTTAACGAGTCGGAAGATGAGTTAGAATCGAGTTAGATCTCGAGTGGGTCAATTGCTTGGCCGTAGCCGCTTTGCAATCATTGCGCTCAGCCATGATGGCTGAGTTGCACCATCATTGTGCTCCACGCCTCCTTGTTCTTGTTCTTCCTACTCCGCGATCGCACCTCGCAGCGTCGACTACAACCTCGCAATGTACATGACAGCTCAATCTCGGTCATTCAAAGTGACAACTATGACCTGCAATTCCAGCCCAATTCCTCCAAAGCTTCCACCGCATTTTGCGACTCCAGTGCACCCTCTCTCGACATGCCATCTCGCACTCCAAACATCGCCAGAGACCGCAATCGCAACCATCCATCAATGAAGTATTCTTGCACATCACTTCATGATCGGTCCCATCGAACAACACCAACCATTCAGTCCTGCAATTTCCTGCAATACCAACTACAATTGCAATGACTCAGTTACTTCTTAGTTCAAAACTCCAACAGCAACAGCATACTGCAATTGCACAACAACAACTCCATCTGAGCTGCAACTCTCTCCTGTTCTCTCTGCGATTCAATCAAGCACCCCCTGAACATTCAGTTCCTTAACAGCTTCATTACTAGTTTCTTGTTCACCAGCACCGACTCAACAGCTACACAAACTCCCCTGCAAAACATTCATACACAACTACTTCAATTTGTATCACCAACAGAGCTATAATTCCGTTACTACCAGAAACACCAATTCGAATTCATCTTCAAATCCTCATTAGCTCCATTCTGACCCTTGCCTGCAATTTCTACTTCTCACAGACCCACCAGTTCAACCATCAGAACCAAAACACTTGATATTTGCCCATCCCTGTAATCTCAGCTGCAACAACACACATAACTCCTCCTTGCTCCAGCCATCTATAACAGCAGCAACACATGCCCTGGACTGCACCTTTTGAGCTCCAGAATTCTACCCGTTCCAACCTTAAATTCGAACTACAAACCACCAGAACACAGCTGAACCAACACCCGAATCTAAAAAACTCAAGTCTTCCCCCGCAATCTTGAACTCAAGAAGCAACAACATTTCACCAGCTTTCTTTTCGCCTGCTCACATCACTCGCAATTCAATTAACACAGCCATTATACCCATGTCGGCGCTTGCTCTTTCACCGCACATTAGCATTACTTGACTCCATCTGTACCTTTACCAAGACCACCGAAGTAAACAATAATAGCATCAACTCCATTTCCATCTCGCAACAAGAATCGAGCACCATCACCATCGGCATCCTTTCCATTAACCCATGTAACTCGCCAATCGCAGCTACAACTTGCACCTGAGACCTGCAATTTCTTAGCCTGCCAGAGCCTCATCCACAAGCACCATTTGTTCCTCACTGTCACAGCCTTGACCCCTTCTTGAACTACAAATGATACTGTCATGACACAGCAGCCACAACAGACTCAGCCATTGATTAACCCCATCTATTGAACCACAACTCCCTAGTTCCTGCACTACTGAGCTCCTGTAATTGAATCAAAACTCAAGACACCTCTTAATAGCAGATTCTTGTTCTTGACTGATTCTTCCAGTTCTCCACTTCCATGGCCACCTCACTGAATTGTAGCTGCAATCAACATTCAGTACCACAACTAATCATTAGAGCATCTCAAAGACACACAAGGTCCATCGGGTTCAACAACATCACCCCGAGTTCACCATAGAACGAACAAAGAAGCAACTTGGTGACCTAATCTCCTTTATTTCAAAGACTCATCTTCACACAACCAAACATCAAGAGAACCCTAACTTCTCAATCGACTCAGATGTATACATCACAGTCAAAATCTGAACCAACCCATCCTCCACTACAGTTCCAGAAGCAACAAAACAATGAAATTACCCTAACCTGTAGATCGAAAGCCACCAGACCCATTTGATTCTTGAAATGAACCACAACACCACCATCGTCTTCTCTCAAATCGATTCGTCATCCAACCTTGTTCTAACAGAAGCATCTCCAATTCTTTATGAACTACCACATCAATATGAATTTATCAGCCAAATTCAACCTAATTCCAACCCAAATTACCATCTAGCTCCATCGTTCTCCGTCTTCATCCTGCTTCAAACCACAGTTATACCAGCGCCTCCCTTTTTGCCTGAGTTCAGAACACAGAGCCGAAATGATTTCAGAGAAAATGATTTCTCTGAATTTTAGGTCTTCCGTTTAAATAGGATTAGATATAGCCACCCCAAGTGACAAGATAAGGGGTACTACTTTGGCTCGTCGGTTCTAGACGATTGACAACCCACTTGCTTCTTGCTCAATCGATTATGGAAAATCGACAGTTCATCTTCACCTCCTCCTTGAGCAGCCTAGCCTGCTCCACGTATCTTTCGCCCGTGAACTGGTCGTTTTGCCTTTAACGCTCCAAATGGATGATTTCTTCCGCCTTCCACCAGCAGCAACCGCCTCTTATTTCTCATACCCACTTCTTCACTTAAATGAGAGTCATCACTAAAGTTGTCGTGCTTTTCAGACAGGAATCAAGAAATAGAAGCGAATAATGATAAATAGTTCGTCCCCAATAGCACTTGAATATTAGATGAAACTTTCGCGTTGTTTATTCTCCTTTTGTTCCAAAAGACTCCAAAGTACCTAACAAACTCAAATTCACACATAAGATACATAATTTACATGAAAACTCGCAAAGAAAGCATCAATACTAGATATGAAATTAGGTGTTTATCACACCTATCACACCTCCACATAGAAGAATAGTTGGGCGGCGGACGCCTTCAGGACGTCGGTGACACTCACCGTTCCCTGACTATATGGAGAGACCACGTATAGATTCAGGCGGTTCTCCGTAGATTGAGAGCACTAACGCCTTCTGGTCGTAAACAACACCGTGACTCCCTGACTATGTACCATTCAGAATAGATGTGACGCTTTGACTGGCTAATATCTTTTCTGCAATAGATTAATTTTGCCGCGACATTCACCACTGAATTCCTAGAATAATCTATTATTGCTCCTATTCCATGGTCGAATCCATGGCCTGATCCCATGGAATGGCAATAACAATTGCTCATATTCCATGGTCGAATCCACAGCCTGATCCATGGAATGGCAATAACAATTGCTCTGATTCCATGATCGAATCCACGACTTGATCTCATAGAATGCCAATAAACTACTACATTATCTCATTATTCCGATTTCATGATCGAATCCACAGTTGATCTCATGAAATGGTGATAGATAATTTTAATTACTCCGATTTTATGGTCGCATCCACGATCCCATAGGATGGTAATGCTTGCTTTATTATTCTGAATTCATAGTCGAATCCACGGCTGATCCTATGAATTAATAATAAACAACTATTCATTTTTATTACTCAGTTTCATGAATTATTCTCCACTGAATTTCATAAATTAGAAATAAATACTCAATAACCGGGCATCTGGATCATCACTGATTAAGCCCCACAAAAATGGTGCAAGTGTATTCGAAAATGATGCACGAACGAGCATCCCAAAAATATGAAACAATGAGGAATCCTACGCAAAACAGGAGAAAATAATAAATATTAATAAAATAATAAGAGGCGCCCAGGGCCGGGCCCACCGGCCGGCCGGCCGTGCCCTAGCCATGGTCGGTCCATGCCTCTTCCATTATTTTCCTTATTTTTTGTTATTTCATGAACTCATGAAAACTCCTTGGCCGCGGTTGTGGATGGTCCCCCACTTTCCCATTTCTTTTATTTTTATTAATACTATTATTATTCCGTAGTTTCCTTTATTCATGACTCCCTCATTCGAGCCAACCTTCGGTTATCCATATTTTGTCAAATATCGCTCAATTTACCATAAGGCCTGCAAATCAAAATGGTCCCATGACCATTAGGTCTTTTTCACCAATAAATATTAAAATAATATTATTTTTATATTCTAAAATATTGGACGTTTGGGCAAAAACCCTACTTGCTCGTTCAAGCAAAAATTAAGAGTTTCAGTCAAGACCAATTTCTTCTGAAAATACAAAATAATGCTCATATGTCCAACAAAAAATACCACAATTCTCAGGAATTGACGAACATCGACATGGTGACCAGTGTACCACCATGGACGGTCGATCCACTTGCCCACCCTGGTCGTCCGCTCCCACCATTACTTAATCCATGTTTTGATTAATCCTCTTTCCACCAGTTGGACAATCCTCCATACACCGCCCAGTCGGTCTATCCACCACCAATGGCCAGTCCTCATACCCATTGGTTGGTCGGTCTCTCTACCCATATTGGACAGTCCTCCATCTCCTGGATCCAAGGCTTCCTAAAATTAGGGTTTCAGACTTGATGATAATATTGATCGAGTCCGAGCATCAATAATTTTCATATTGATCCTGAAAAAGCGAGGGTCTAACAACCATACCCAATATTTCGTTCGGCAATCTGTATGTACCAACTCCAATATAATTCTGAGAGCAAAAGCTTATAAAGAGAGCTCAACCAAGAAATATATCAAAGAGTGTATCTCAATTTCTCAATACAATCTGCAATCGAACAGATAAAAATATGTGAGCCCGATTGATATGAGAAATAATGTGGACGGTACCAAAGACCAATGCCCAAGTGTCAATCAATTTATATCAACAACCAAAGGTCGGATTTACCAATTGATTGAACTACGCATACCTTGTGATATTTCAATTATATAAACAAATATAATGCGGAAAAGAAATAACATAGACACCAGAAGTTTTGTTAACGGGGGAAACCGCAAATGCAGAAAAACCTCGGGACCTAGTCCAATTTTGAACACCACATTGTATTAAACCGCTACAGACACTATCCTACTACAAGTTAACTTCGGACTAGAATGTAATTGAGCCCTAACCAAGTCTCGCACCGATTAAGGTACAGTCGCGTTCCTTACGCCTCTGAATCCCAGCAGGACTCTACGCACTTGATTCCCTTAGTTGACCTCACCCACAACTAAGAGTTTCTACGACCCAAAGTCGAAAACCTATAAACAAATCTGTCTCCCACAGATAAGTCTATTCTGATAGATAAATTTGTCTCCCAAAGAAATACCTATGAAGTTTTTGTTCCGTCTTTTGATAAATCAAGGTGAACAGGAACCAATTGATAATCCGCTCTTATATTCCCAAAGAACATCCTAGAAATATCAATCACCTCACAAGAACTTAACTATATGGTAGTAGAAGAAGTTATTGTGGAATCACAAAGAATGAGACGAAGAGCTTTGTAATTATTTTTTATATCTTACCTATCGGAGATAACTCTCGAGCAAATCTTAGATATATAGTACTCAATCTGATAGAACAAGTAAGATCAGAACACGCAACTACAGAGAAAATATTTGGATCTGGCTTCACGAATCCCAAATGAAGTCTTCAAGTCGCTAACCTATAATGGTTTTGGAAAAACCTAGGTTAAAGTTGAATCGACTCTAGTCACAACTAGGACACAAGAAAGTGTCGGGATTATATTTTCCAGTTGCTAGAGTTATCCCTTATATAGCTGTTGATGGTGGTTTTTAGTTCAGGGCTAAATTTGTAAAACCTTGCATTTGTTATGCTGTTATTCTGCAAAGAGACATAGCCATGTAAAAGTGATGAGTACACAATCTCTTTATTGGCGCATTAATTGAGCAATTCAATATGTTTACATGAAATTTATCCAGAATGGTGCACGAAGAAACAATCCCAGATATTCTGTAAATTTCAACACTCTGCCTGTATTATTCATTAATATAGGACTCACTGAATACTTTCTGTGCTGTGTTCCATGGCTGAACCCTTAATGTTGATATGACATGACAATTAGTGTTCACTCGCAGCAGAGTAACATGAATTTCCCGAAGTATCAAGGTTAAGGTCTTTGCATAAAAGTACTCAATCAGAAAGCATACTGCTCTCTGGCAATAAATCCGAAGAACTCTGTGTCAACACACAGAGTTCAATCAATTTTGTGATAACTCACGAAAATCAAATCTCAACCTAATTAATGTTAGGGTTTTGCGCCCCGCGCAGTATATCAGACCCTGTTGGTCGAAACTAAACCTAAGAAAACTAGGCAATTGATCCGCCATGGATTAGTAGGTGCAAAGTCCTACCCAAAATCAGAAAACAAGGGAACAAAAGAGGAGCCATGGGGAATAGGAGCAGCAGCAAGAGAGGTGTGGTCCTGCCATAGGCCAGCCAGCGCCACTTGCAGATGGCCACGCCACCATGCTGCTTGACCGGTCCTCCTCTTTACTGTCGACCAATGAGGTCACTTTAAATGCGCCACGAGCACTAGAGATGTGGCCGCGCCCTAAGTTTGGTCGGCCCCCTCTTTTGACCAATCAGGTCGCTTTAAACCTGCCTCATGTGTTGAAAGGCCAAACGAGCCCTGCCACGCCACCATGTTAATTGGCATGCCAAACGCGCCCTGCCACGCCACCATTCTAACTGGCATGCCAAACGCGTCATGCCGCACCACCATGTTAATCGGCATGCCAACATGCCACTCCGCCGCAGTAATATGCCAATGTGCCACAAATGGCACAACTTCGTGCTAACCCATTTCTTGTTCGTGGCCAACGCCATAACGGACTCCAATTAGGGTTTTATGATCGAAACACGACTTTTGCTTCAGTAGCATTAGCCGAAACCCTAATTTTGGTCATAGCCCAGAACTACACCACTTTGTCCCCACAACATGCCACGGCGCCAAATCCTAGCCTGGCCATGCCGCCAAGCTCTAACTTTGGACACGACGCCAAATCCTAGCCTTGGCCATGCCGCCAAGCCCTAACTTTGGCCACGGCGCCAAATTCTAGCTTTGTCCATGCCACAATGCCACAGGCGCGGCAATGCCACTATACCATTAAGAGGTGCCAACGGAATGTGGCCATAATCAACGGCCACCCTCTCTCCTGAATTAGAATCTCAGCCGTCCAAATTCGCCACATAATTGATCGGCATATGGTAAATCTTAGGCGACCAACCAAGATTAACCTAATAGCATCACACGTTATTCTCCTGCGGCAAGTCTCTTGACTTTGACTTGCCACACATGGCTACCTACTACTTAATTGGCATACAATTAATCAGAATAGCCAGGTCTCACATACGAGACCCACTCAGCAATCTTCTACATATTTTCCACGAAAATACTCGATACATCAAACATGTCACAAACTGGGGGATGCTCATCAGGGTATTGGTCTGGCGGTTTACAGCGTGCGGCGTGCAACACGCCCATTATAAGAAAGTGTCAGGAAAGCAGGCAGTCAATGATGGCAAGAAGTAGTGGGTGTAAACTAACCCGTTTCCTTCATAGTGGGAACGTGGTTTCTGGCATTTACACATTACCCTACTTCTTCATCACTCAATCATTCCCACTTCCTACGAGACTAGGGTGCGTTCAATTATGACTTGTATAAATAGGTTTCTACCTATTTCGACCAAAAAATAGAGTTTTTGGTTAACAACAACACAAGTATCTAGAGAAACACCAAAGAACTGATAGCTTACATTACGCAAGCCAGTTCCACATTCTGATACAAGTCATAAAATAGCCACACCTTCAGAATTAACCATTCTGGTCTCAACACCTTATTCGCTTCCCTCCCTATAAGATCAACCCTTCTCCTTCACTTTGTGACCGAAGCAAAACTGGAACGGCCATTTGTTGGTTTAGGCCAGGATTGTACAAATTGATCTCTCAAATCTAAAGTACTCCCGTGCAGTGCATTTGTTTAGGTCTAAATTCTTTTCTCATCAACACACCCAAATTTAACAAAACACTGGCAGAAACAGTTTTTACCCCAAAACAACTGGCGACCACAGTGGGAGATTAATCTCTCGGTTGCAACCCCCAATTCCCAAAAGGATGGTCCGTCTTAGCTTTGATTCAACAAATCCAAATTCCGGTCAGAGTCTTGTGAATGGCGCAGCCAATGAAGAAATCCCAACACTAATCGAGCTGGCGCGAGTTCAGGAGATCCACACAAGGAACATGGACCTGATGAAGGAGACGATAAATAACATACTCAATTTCCTTGTCAAATTGACATCAGATTGGAGCGGCTCCCCTGTCCCGGAAATTCCAACGCTGGGGACTGGCGCCTCAGATGATCGTCCTCAAATAAATAGTTTCACTACAAACCAGAGGCCAGTGGACCAGGAAGCGGCTTCTTTGGTAGAAAATTTATGTGAACTTCTGCACCTTTCCGAGGATCAGCGAGAAGAGGCATTTGATGCAATCAATTAAATAGCCCTAGATGCGCGCTTGACTCCTTTACGTCCAGAGACTTCAAGAATGTCAGAGATGTCCCTCAACAATGTTACATTTACGGAAGACGACATGATGGCAGGAGAAGGTCATAACAGAGCCCTACATGTCGCTGCACGCATCAAGGATTCAAAATTCAAAAGGGATCTCATTGATACGGGAGCATCCTCAAATGTTATTACTCTTAGAACGCTCAGGAAAGCCAAGTGCGGCCAAGTAAAATCGTACGGCAACCCACCATGATGACAGATTTTGGAGGAAACCAAACCAGCACGTATGGATACATTAGTCTGAATCTGTCAGTGGGACCAGTCCAGTCAAAAGTAAAGTTCGAAGTAATAGAGAAAGAGCCAGACTACCACATGATACTGGGAAGATCGTGGCTCCATGATAATAGGATCATCCCTTCAACATATCACTAATGCCTGAAAACCATGCTGAATGAAGAAGTTATATGCATTCCCGCGTCATTATCTCCTTATGCACAGATTTGTGGCGTGGAGCTGTTCGAGCCAAAGGAAAATTCACGAGACTCATCAGGCAAGGTTTACCGCACTCCACTCCCTACATGGGCGTCAATTGAGGAGGAGGACAGACTCGCGTCAGTAAACAAAGTGACCCGATCTCACGGCACGCCTCCACTGACAGGGCCCGCCAATTTTCCCTCATTAAACGGAAATTTGGCTCATCCTCATACCAAGAGGGAGCGGGATTTTGTTGCAAGTCATAATGAAAAAGGGGAAACCATATATCGGCGCCGATGTTAGCAATTAGCAGGGGAGACTACCACCTAGTCTCTCCGCCCAATAGAATGCAATCATAACGACAAGCCACAAGAAGAAGTACCAGATGCTCCACGACAGTTACAAGACGGCACGAATTCCACCACAGATGAACTCGATATTATCAACATCGGAAGCGAGGAGTTCCCGCGGCCCGTCTCCATCAGCTCGGCTCTATGTGCAGACGAACGCGCAAAACTTGTGAACCTCCTCAAGGAATATCAAGATGTATTTGCGTGGACATACGAGAAAATGCCTGTCTTGGATGAAAAACTGGTCACTCATCATCTGCATATAATACCTGGATCCAAACCAGTCAAGCAATCTCTAAGGCAGTTCAAACACGATATGGAGGAACAAATCAAAACTGAAATTCAGAAGTTACTAGCCGCCGGTTTCATCAAACCCATTCACCATCCAACCTGGTTGGACAATGTGTAAAGAAGAAGAGCGGTCAAATTAGGTGTTGTGTCGACTTTAGGGATCTAAACAAATGCTGCCCCAAGGACGATTTTCCTCTTCCCAACATTGATATGCTAGTAGACGCCACCAGCGGACATGGCATGTTCTCTTTCATGGATGGGTACTGCGGCTACAATCAGATAAAGATGTATGAGCATGACGCAAGTAAGACAGCTTTTCGAACTCCTCTCGGAAACTTTTATTATATTGTGATGCCTTTCGGTTTGAAGAATGCTTGCGCTACCTATCAACGCGCCATGACTGTAATTTTTCATGATATGATGCACAAGCAAGTTGAAGATTACGTAGACGACATAGTGGTCAAATCAAGAACCCAAGTAGCCCACACGGAGGTTCCGCGGCAAGTATTTGAAAGGTGTCGTGAGTACAAACTGAAAATGAACCCTTTGAAATGTGCTTTTGGAGTCTCCTCGGGCAAATTTCTGGGATTACAAGTGACTGCCGAAGGAATCAAAGTCGACCCAGCCAAGACCCAAGTCATCCTCATGATGCCGCCTCCACAAACGGTAAAATAACTTCAGAGCTTCACGGGCAAGGTAAACTACATTCGTCGTTTCATACCTGGTTTAGCCCAGCTTATTGCTTCATTCACGCCCTTGCTGAAGAAAGGAGTGAGTTTTGTCTGGACCCTACCATAGCAAGAAGCATTTCGGAAGATTCAACAAATATTTTCATCACCGGCCATCATGAAATCCCCCCGTATAAGGAAGACTGTTGTGTCTCTACACCGCTTCCAGCGACGCTGCTGTTGGAGCTCTCCTCGCTCAGGAAGATGATGAAGGAGTTGAACACCCTATATACTATTTCAGTCGAACCTTGAGAGATGCTAAGCTCGGATACCCTAAGGCGTAAAAAGCATGCCTAGCCCTGATTCACTCTATTCAGAAATTTAGGCATTATCTGTTGTCGAACAAAGTAGTGCTAATAGCTGATAGGTGTAGAATACACCGTATTTACTATATAGAGTTTATGCTTTCTTTGCTATTTTTCTTGTGAATTATGTACTTTACGCGTGCTTTTGAGTTCTATAGGTGCAATGGAGTCGCACGGAGGAAAAGAAGAAGAAATTATCCAAATTGATCTAAAGGGCGAAATTGTCATCTCACAGGCGAGCTATATGTGGAGCAGGTTGAAACGCGGCGAGGGAGCGGAAGAATGAACTGTTAGTTGTCTAAAAGCGCGAGTTGGATAGAGAATTAGGCTGTCGGTTACCTGGAACTGACAGGCCAAAGTAATTGAAGGTGGCCCTTATACATACTGGGTGCCAATATCAAGTCCATTTCCTACACAGCATAGAATTCATATGAGAATTCATTTCTCAATCATTCGGGCTCTAACACAGAGAAGTGTGGCTGCTAGGGTTGCAGAGAAAGAAGCTGTTGTGCAGCCATGGATCGAGAGAAATTCAGAGAGGGTCTCGCTGTTGAAGGTCGATGATGAGAGATCGATTAGAGACTGATAACCCGAAAGAAAGAGAGTGATTTCCTTCTAATTGAGACGATGAAGAATTGAATCCGAGAGAAAGAATCGATCTTCTTTGTTGAGGGAAATCGAGATCGAGAAATTAATGGTGAAATCGATGTCGATGAAGCTCGGGGAGACCGAAGCTCGGACAAAGAAGAGGATTTGGTCTTCTGTTGATAATCATAGAGATGAAATGTAGAGATGGGTCTTAACCCTGTTGAGGAGATGATTTGATTGTGATCTTTGGAGGTTCATGAAATTGAAAGATGGGTTCTATTGATTATGAGGGTTTTTCACGGATTTGAGGTTGAAACCGAGTTCTTTGCCATGGGTATAAAGACGTGGTACAAAGAACAAGAAGGGGATCGATTATGGCTCGATTCAATGGAGAAATTGAAGTCTTGAGTTAGTGGTGATAGCTTAAGTTGAATGATGCATTGAAGTGAAGATGGAGTGAACTCGGGTGTTAAGGTTTGTGTAGAAGATACAAAGAACCGAGCCGCAAGGCAAGAATGGAAGAACCGATGTTGGTGCTTTTCTTGGTATACTCTGGGATTTTATGGGCTGAAAAAAAGGAGGTCTTGCAGCTGTGGCAGTTATGGCAATGGAATGTGGTGTGTATGTGGTGTTGCAGCCGCAGATGGTGCCACTATGCTGAGTTGTGCTTGTGGAAGGAGGAGGTTAAGATGTTGTTACAGGGAAAATTGAGATGGCTGCAATGCAATAGATGGTGAAGTGATGGATGGAACTGGAGTTGCAAGTGAAGAAGCTCAACAGGGTTGAAGTGGAAGTGAACCAGAGAAGATAATGGAATGGCAGGAATCAGTGGCAGGGCTTGCAAGATGATGGAGCTGGTTGTATGCTACAGGTGATGGCCTGAGGAGATTTGCAGGCCTGTGCAGCTAGTGAGACCGCATGTCAGATGGTGCTACAACTAAAGAGGCCGGAGGTTATTGCTCCTGGGCTTGTAATGCATTGATGGAAGCTTGATCTTCGTGTGAATCGGCATGGATTCGTTGATGGCTGCATTTGGTATTGGTTCTTGGCACGGGAGTTTGAAGGTCAAGTGAATCGAGCCGTAGCTCGAGGCTAGTAAATGGAATGGAGCTGCTATTGCAGGTTATGAATGGGAAGTGAAGCATCTGGTGGTGTTGCAGTGCAGAGTTGAATGATGGCAAAGGAGAAGCTCAAGGCAAATGGATGAATTCAGTGCAGCTGGAGAAGTGAAGCTGCTGCTTTGAGGAGGTCTTGATGCTGTTGGAGCTGCTCATGTATGAGAAGAATACAGGTTGCAGTCAAGCTTTGTGTTGGCATGACTATAGTGCTGTGTTGGCTCGAGAACAGATAGTGAAAGTGCATAGAAGGATGGCAGAGCTGTTGGTGTTTTAAGTGATGGTGAATCAGTGTGTGCCTGAGGAGCTATTGATGGCAATACAGGTCTGGTGCTGTTGGAGTTTTCTGGGCTAGTGGCTAGCATTGTATGGCTGCAATGGAGCAGCTGAGATTGCAGATTGTGTTGCTCAGATGGTGCGGGGAAGTTTGACCATCTTGGCCGAAGTGCAATGATTGCACTGCAGAGATCAGGCCTGGCAAGTTGGCCTGGCAAAATGGTTTGGCCTGACAACCAGTTAGCTCACCAGAATCAGCCTGACTCACAGCTGACTCACATCTGAGTCATGGTCTGACCGGGTTGACCAAACCTGACTCTCCCCGACTCGGTGCTGACCGAGTTAACCCGTTGACCCGACGATCCGACTCGTTGACCGGTGACTGGGCGGACTTTGCCGGTCACCGGGGCTGTTTGCCGGCGACTTTCCGGCCGATTTCCGGCCACAATCCCAGACTTCCGGCGACCATTTTTGGGGCGTATTTTCTACACGGGTTTCTCCTTCTTGTGGGCTTGGTGGATTTTCACCTAATGGACTTTGAAGACTAGACCTAATTTTAGAAGTTGGAGAAAGCTATAAAAGGGAAGGTCTTCTATAACATATGAGATATCTTTTTGCTTGGGAATTTTGGGGAGCCGTTTTGTTTACGCTTCTAGGGTTTGGTTTTGTTCTTCTTCTTCTTTGTTTTATTATTGAATATTGATGATGATGAACTCCATAGCTATGAGTAGCTAAACATCTTATTGGTTATGGGATAAAAGTTGATTTCTCAACATGCTTTTGATTCAATGAATTAGTTTTGTCTCAGTAATTATTGTTTGTGATTCACAATTAATAGTGTTATAAGATTTGAAAACTTGTTAGGTTGAGTCCGGAATCAATCCGATTTGTGTTCATCTCTAGAGCTATATTAGGGTTTTCAATACGAAAAAGTTGTTTATCCCTGATTCTAAGTAGCATAATTGTGGTTAGTGCTTGTAGTGATACATCCTATTAGTCACGAGTGAATCATAACTTTTGTTAAAACGTCTAGTGCTTTTACACATTCGTTTGCATTGATGAGTCTTATTCCATAAAACTTAATGCTCTTAGGGAGTTAAACTTAATTGTGCTTTTACACTTTAGGTTGCTTTTGACGAAGAATTCACATATGCATCTTTTAATGTGGTTGTGATGAAAACAGGGAATTAACGGGTTATACTTGCGATCAAGGTATCCTAGGACTTTTAATAAATACGAGATTAAAATACCAATTCTAATCATTGATGAAAATACATGTTTGTGAATGATACTATCCCTTGACCAATATCTTCTCCTTATTGATTTCTCAAATTATTTACTTTGCTTTCAACTATTTTTATTTGCTTAAACAACAAATATACCTTGGGTTACTTTAGAAACTGAAATTTACATAACAACAAACGCCTCTCTGTGGATACGAACTCTTCCTTACCTTGTGCTTCATTTAAATTTAGTGCGTAAGAAAGTGAAATTATTTTTGACGGATTGACACACGGTCAAATTTTAGCGCCGATTCTTCGGGAGGCATACGGCTTGTTATTGAGTTTTTAGTTTCTTTTTACAATTTCTGCTTTTATCTTTGCTTTTCGGTTCTTGTCTTGTTTCTCACTTGTTTTGGAGAATTGTTTTTCAGTGCATAATATCGGCTTCTAAGGATTGGAATTATCCAAGGTGCGGGATAGCTACTCGACGCGGCACAATACTCCAACCAAGGCGAAACACAACGGACGAGCACGAGGAGGAAGTAGGAGAAGAGATTTTCCAACAACACGAAGGAGAAAAAGAGGTTCCAATCGTAGAGGAACCACACGTGGAAGAAGAAGAAACAATGGGTGATGCAAATCGTTCACTCAAGGACTTAGCTTCTCATAGGCTTGATACACAACAGGGGTGTATTCAAACGAACTCTACTTTTGAGATAAAGCCGGGGTTGCTTAGAGAATTACCAAAATTCCATGGCATGGTGAATGAAGATCCTAACAAACATCTTTTGGACTTCCACACCATTGTCACGGCTATGCTTCCAGCAAATGTTGAGGCGGATGGTGCAATGTTGAAGGTTTTCCGTTTCTCTTTAATGGATAGTGCTAAGGATTGGTTGTACTATTTACCTCCGGAAGTGTCACAACATGGAATGGGTTGAAGAAACTCTTTTTGGAGAGATATTTTCCGCATCCAAGGCTACTCAAATTCGCAAAGAAATTTGTGGGATGAAGCAAAACGTGGGAGAATCCTTATATGAATGTTGGGAACGGTACAAGAGATTGGTTGCAAGCTGCCCTCACCACCAATTTAGTGACGCTATGATCATCCAATACTTCTATGAAGGACTCCAATCAAGTGATAGGAATCTTATTGACGCTGCGGGTGGTGGTGCACTAGTTAGCAAGACGGTGGCACAAGCTAGGGAGTTGATTGAAAACATGGCAGCGAACTCACAACAATTCTTAAGTCGTGGTTCGGATGTGATTCTAAGAAGGGTGAGTGAAATGAGCGAGGTGGAGGAGCTTCGTCAACAAATGGGTAACATGACAGCAATGTTGCAACAAGTGGCATCCGCGGTTATACCAACTTCTCCTCAATCTTATGAAGACGAGCAAGCTAATGCGATCTTTCCAAATCAACCAAGACGGTATGATCCCTACTCAAACACTTACAATCCGGGATGGAGAGATCACCCCAATTTTAGCTATGCCAACAAGCAAGGTGCGGTTCAACAACCTACCTTCAACTCTTCAAGTGGATTTCAACCTCAACAACAACAATTCCACGAGACAACAATTTCAAAGAACCTCCAAAGACAACAATCAATGCAAACTCAAGGTGCTGATATTGATGCAAAGCTTCAAACTTTTATGCAAGGTATTTCCACCATGTTCAAGGAAAGTCAACAAGAGACTAAGAGTGCTATTAAGGAGTTGCAAACACAAATGGGCTCCATGGCGGTTGATATCAACAATTTGAAGGCACAAAATAGTGGGAGACTTCCTTCTCAACCTATTAACCAAAAAGAGGGTGTCAATGCTATTACGTTGAGAAGCGGTACACAACTTGTGCAACCCGAAGTTGCTGATTCGGGCAAGGTGGAGACACCCAAGGAACCTGTTTTGGAGGAGAAAGTCGAGGATTCTCCCCAAACTTCTGAGGTACCTATTCCTAACTCTAAAACTCCGGTTTCTACTTATGTTCCTCCTCTACCTTTTCCTCGCAGATTTGCAAGTTCTAAGAAGGCGGAACTAGAAAAGGAGATTTTAGACGTTCTTAAAAAGATCCATGTGAACATACCACTCATTGATGCTATCAAGCAAGTACCAAAGTATGCAAAGGTGTTAAAGGACTTGTGTACCAACAAACAAAGGCTCAAAGGTAATGAAGTGCTTAGTGTGGGGGAGAATGCCTCGGCAATCTTACAACACAAACTCCCACTTAAGTGCAAGGATCCGGGTAGTTTTGACATTCCCGTCACAATTGGTAACAAAACTTTTAACAAAGCTATGTTGGATTTAGGCGCATCCGTTAATGTTATGCCGGCGTCAATGTATAATTCACTTGATCTTGGTCCTCTCAAAAAGGCTGAAATTGTATTGCAATTAGCCGATCGCTCTAATGTCTACCCAATGGGTATTGTTGAGGATGTTCTTGTGCAGGTTAATCAACTTGTATTTCCAGCGGACTTTTGTGTGTTAGAGATGGATGAAGGTGCACCGGATTCGTCTCTTCCATTGCTTCTTGGGCGTCCTTTCATGAAAACGGCGAAAACCATAATTGATGTGGACAAGGGAACGCTAACTATGGAGTTTGATGGAGAAACAATACGTTTCAACATTTTCGAGACGATGAGATATCCTAGCGATGTCCACTCTTGTTTCTCCATTGATGTGATGGATACATTGGCACAACAAATGTTCGAATTAAACGGTGATGATGCTTTGGAAACCGTGTTAACTACATCCATGGATAATGGTGTAGAGTGTGGTAATGAAGTCAAGTAAGCTCTTGGTGATCTTAATTCACTCCAAGGATGCCCGAAAACTCATAATATCTCTTTTATTTCTTTACCATGCAGTGATGAAAAGCTTGTACCTTCAATTGTTAAATCTCCAAAGTTAGAATTGAAACCTCTTCCCGACCACCTTAAGTACTTGTACTTGGGTGATAATGAAGAGTTACCTGTGATTGTTTCTAATGAGCTTAATGATTTACAGGAGCAAAAACTTCTAAGGGTGCTAAGGAAGTACAAGACGGCCATAGGATGGACAATTGCCGATATCAAGGGTATTAGCCCTGCCGTTTGTATGCACAAAATTCGTTTGGAGGATGATGCAAAGCCTACTAGGGAAGCGCAACGTCGTTTGAATCCTCCCATGATGGAAGTTGTGAAAAAGGAGATACTCAAGCTTTTGGAAGTGGGTGTTATCTACCCCATATCCGATAGCAAGTGGGTAAGCCCAGTACAAGTAGTACCAAAGAAATCAGTGTGACGGTGGTGGAGAATGATAAGAATAAACTTGTCCCAACTCGTGTGCAAACCGGTTGGAGGGTTTGTATTGATTATAGAAAATTGAATGCCACCACTAGAAAAGATCACTTTCCTTTACCTTTTATTGATCAAATGCTTGAACGTTTAGCTGGACATTCTTACTATTGCTTTCTTGATGGCTATTCAGGTTATAATCAAATTGTGATAGCACCGGAGGACCAAGAGAAAACCACTTTCACTTGTCCTTTTGGTACTTTTGCTTATAGAAGGATGCCTTTTGGCTTATGCAATGCTCCGGCTACTTTTCAAAGGTGTATGGTGAGTATCTTTTCGGAATATGTTGAAAACATAATCGAAGTGTTCATGGATGACTTTAGTGTCTTTGGCGATTCTTTTGACCTTTGCTTGAACAATTTGTCTCTAATCCTTGAACGATGTGTTGAAACAAATCTTGTGCTAAATAGGGAGAAGTGCCATTTCATGGTAACTCATGGCATAGTTTTAGGCCATATAATATCTTCTAAAGGCTTGGAAGTCGATAAATCTAAGATAGACCTTATTCGTGCTCTAACCCCTCCCACTACGGTGAGGGAGATACGTTCTTTTCTTGGTCATGCAGGTTTTTATCGTAGGTTCATCAAGGATTTTTCCAAAATAGCGTCACCACTTTGTAACTTATTGCAAAAAGATGTGGTTTTTAACTTTGATGAGAAATGTATGGCGGCATTCAATCGTTTGAAAGAACTTTTGATTTCAGCCCCTATCATTAAACCACCGGATTGGAGTAAGCCGTTTGAACTCATGTGTGATGCTAGTGATTATGCGGTTGGTGCGGTGCTTGGGCAACGTGTGGGGAGGCTTCCTCATGCTATCTATTATGCTTCTAGAACGTTAAATGAGGCTCAACAAAACTACACAACCACTGAAAAAGAGTTATTAGCTATTGTTTTTGCTTTGGAAAAGTTTCGCTCTTATCTAATTGGTACAAAAGTTGTTGTCTTTTCCGATCATGCAAAGACTTAGATACTTGCTTACAAAGAAAGAGGCGAAACCGAGGCTCATACGATGGATATTACTCTTGAAAGAGTTTGATATTGAAATCAAAGACAAGAAAGGAATTGAGAACACCGTTGCGGATCATTTGAGCCGACTTGCTGTGGACAAGGAGACTATCCCGTTGCGTGAAAGTTTCCCGGATGAGCAACTTTTCTCGATTGCCCTTGGAGAACCATGGTATGCCGATATTGTTAATTACTTAGTTTCTAAACAAATCCCACAGAACTTGTCTCGTGCTGAGAGGGACAAACATAAGAGGTTAGGGAACCAATACATATGGGATGATCCTTACTTATGGAAACATGGTAGTGACCAAGTAATACGAAGGTGCGTGCCCGAGTCTGAATTTAACTCTATCTTGTCTTTTTGTCACTCTTATGCTTGCGGAGGACATTTTGGGAGTAAGAGAACCGCGCACAAGGTACTTGAAAGTGGTTTTTATTGGCCAACTTTGTTTAAGGATGCACATATATTTTGTACAACTTGTGATAGGTGTCAAAGAACTGGCAATCTAGGTGTCCGAAATCAAATGCCACAAACTTTCATTCAATTTATTGAAGTTTTTGACGTATGGGGTATTGATTTTATGGGGCCTTTTGTCAACTCCCATGGGAATTTTTATATCTTACTTGCGGTTGATTATGTCTCGAAATGGGTGGAAGCTAAAGCCACCCCAACTAATGATTCTAAAGTTGTTTCAGATTTCGTGCAAGCTAATATTTTTGCAAGGTTTGGAATTCCAAGGGCGATAATTAGCGATGGGGGTTCTCACTTCAAAAACAGGTTCTTGCAAAGCTTGTTAAGGAAGTACAATGTGTCGCATAAGATTGCAACACCTTATCATCCACAAACCAATGGACAAGCCGAGGTGTCGAACCGGGAGGTGAAATCCATTCTAGAAAAGACGGTGAACCCAACAAGGAAGGATTGGAGCATGCGACTTAATGATGCTTTGTGGGCGTATAGAACCGCATATAAAACACCTATTGGAATGTCTCCTTTTAGGCTTGTGTATGGTAAACCTTGTCACTTACCCGTGGAAATTGAGCATAAGGCGTTTTGGGCTATTAAGCAATGCAACATGGAGATGGATGGGGCTGGAAAGCAAAGGAAGTTACAACTCCAAGAGCTAGAGGAGCTTCGCAATGATGCATTTGAAAGTTCACGGATTTATAAAGAAAAGACGAAAGCATTCCATGATAACATGATTTCTAGGAAACAATTTTGCATTGGGCAGAAAGTGCTTTTGTTTAATTCTCGCTTGCATTTATTTCCGGGTAAACTAAGGTCACGATGGATCGGACCTTTTATTGTTACTAATGTGTTTTCTCATGGTGCAGTGGAAATTCGTAGTATAGCTACAGGGAAAGAACTTAAAGTTAATGGGCACCGGTTGAAACCATATTATGAGAACTTCACTTCCGAAGTGGTGGAAGGAGTTAACTTTGTGGATGTGCTCCCTCTGGAGGAGTCATAGAATGCAAGGAGATAGTCGGGCTGACGACTTTAAACCAAGCGCTAATTGGGAGGCAACCCAAAGGATGAGTATTTCTTGTCTTGTATTTATTTCTTTTCTTGTTTTGTTTTTACTTTGTTTTTGCTGATTTCTTGCTAGGATTTCCCACCTTGACTTACTTTGGACGATTCAATTTACATTGAGGACAATGTAAAGTTTAAGTGTGGGGGAGTGGTTTATGTTATACCTTTTTGCAATTTTTCAACTTTTTTGTGAACTAGTGAATAAGAAAACTCCAACTTGTAGTTCTTTAGAGTCACATAGTATACATGTCGCTAAGATTACATCGAGAATCTCACAATAGTGACTGAACTTAGAGATGACAGAGAACATGATCGGGTTTCTTAATTGTATGAGAGTTAAAGTTGGATTTAACCATGCCAGTGGCAAATAAGGTGCAGGCTGAATTCTAAGTATTAGAACAGTGATCCCCTATAGTGGAGACTACCCATGTTACATAATGTGAGGCACCAACCTTCAATTCTTTGTACCTGCCTAAATTGTGCTTTTAGAGTGTGTGTCACCGTACGTAAATTCCGGGCAGAATGGTGAGCTGTCCAATTTCCCACCATAGAAGCACTATTTTGATCTCTTGAGTGCTATTTTTATCAACCATGTTGGTGACATCGAATTGCTAACTTACATTCCACTTGTGATCTTGTTCGCAGTTAGCACCATCCACCTTATCTCTCTCTACACCAACAGGTCCATAGAAACACCATCATCATCAACAAGAGGAGCATCACAAATTCGAAGGGAAGTTGAACACGTTCGAGGTTAACAAGCAACGGTACAGAAATGGGCAGATTTCAGATTTGAGTAAAGCAACAAAACAGGGAGCAAAATTTTTATAAGTTGAAGACTATAGTACAAGAGCGGAAATTATAAAGGATGAGAATTTGAGAAGTCTATGATATCAAGACATATAAGTTGTGAAGATTCAAGCGGTAAAGTACTTACACCATGGCATTGTACTTACATTTTTATTTTTTTTGTATTTTGTTTTCTCTTGTCTTAAAAAAAAAAAAAAAAAAAAAAAAAAAAAAAAAAAAAAAAAAAACGGAAAAAAAAAAAAAAAAAAAAAGAGACAAGAGAAAAATGTTTTTATTTTGTTATTATTTTTATTTGTTATTTAAAAAAAAAAAAAAAAAAAAAAAAAAAAAAAAAAAAAAAAAAAACGAAAAAAAAAAAAAAAAAAAAAAAAAAAAAAAAAAAAAAAAAAAAAAAAAAAAAAAAAAAAAAAAGTTTGGGTTTGTATAGTTTGTTTTTAGTTTTGTATTCTTTCAATAAAGCCTATGGAAAGAAGGAATATTTATAATGAAGTATCAAGCGACAAGGAATTTGAGGGAAAGAGTCATATTGTCGAGATTCTAAGAAGTTCGAGAGTTATCATCAAGAGTTGAAGACCGAAGACGAAGATGAAGACACCAATAGAAGACCGAAGACGTTTCTATGGATCTTTGTGAGAGTGGTGCTAGCCGCACGCCGAACGGATTCACTTGTAAGTAAGCATATTTCCACCTTCGTTAAATGGTTGATTTCCTTTCGAAGAGATCGTCAGAAAAATGGGTTTTCAAAAATATATAAAAGATGTGGGTTTTCAAAACTTTCGGAGGGTTAAGCCTTCCTACCATTCAACGTGTCTCGGGATTCTCTCTTCATTCCACTGGACACATGTGTGACCCATAAAGAGTCATTTATTATTGAGAGCAATATCATAAAACCCTTTCTTGTGAGGCGAGTCGAGACTTTTGATCACTCCGAACCCGAATTTTAGTCGAGAAGGGATGGTTATCTCTCTCTCAACTTTTAAGAATGAGATTGTGTTCATTTATGTGTCTAACTTCTTATGACTAGTGTGCAGAATCTCTATGTCTTCTTAGCGCGTTGGATACTATCATTACGGAGAACTAGTAAGTTGGAAAAATAGGTTTTGTGGGTATATCTCTAGTAAACCCTCACGAGACTATAACTCGTCCACTAGGGACACCTAGGGGTTTAAAGGCTTGTTATTTATGCTAAAAGTGACCGTAGCCTCGACGACACGGAGTTGTTGTATTTTATTGTTTTGTTTGATTTGCTCGAGGACTAGCAAAGTCTAACTGTGGGGGAATCTGATAGGTGTAGAATACACCGTATTTACTATATAGAGTTTATGCTTTCTTTGCTATTTTTCTTGTGAATTATGTACTTTACGCGTGCTTTTGAGTTCTATAGGTGCAATGGAGTCGCACGGAGGAAAAGAAGAAGAAATTATCCAAATTGAGCTAAAGGGCGAAATTGTCAGCTCACAGGCAAGCTATATGTGGAGCAGGTTGAAACGCGGCGAGGGAGCGGAAGAATGAACTGTTAGTTGTCTAAAACTGACAGTTGGATAGAGAATTAGGCTGTCGGTTACCTGGAACCGACAGGCCAAAGTAATTGGAGGTGGCCCTTATACATACTGGGTGCCAATATCAAGTCCACTTCCTACACAACATAGAATTCAGATGAGAATTCATTTCTCAATCATTCGGGCTCTAACACAGAGAAGTGTGGCTGCTAGGGTTGCAGAGAAAGAAGCTGCTGTGCGACCATGGATCGAGAGAAATTCAGAGAGGGTCTCGCTGTTGAAGGTCGATGATGAGAGATCGATTAGAGACTGATAACCCGAAAGAAAGAGAGTGATTTCCTTCTAATTGAGACGATGAAGAATTGAATCCGAGAGAAAGAATCGATCTTTTTGTTGAGGGAAATCGAGATCGAGAAATTAATGGTGAAATCGATGACTGATGAAGCTCAGGGAGACTGAAGCTCAGACAAAGAAGAGGATTTGGTGCTGTTGATAATCACAGAGATGAAATGTAGAGATGGGTCTTAACCCTGTTGAGGAGATGATTTGATTGTGATGTTGGAGGTTCATGAAATTGAAAGATGGGTTCTGTTGATTATGAGGGTTTTTCACGGATTTGAGGTTGAAACTGAGTTGCTGCCATGGGTATAAAAACAGGGTACAAAGAACAAGAAGGGGATCTGATTATGGCTCAGATTCAATGGAGAAATTGAAGTACTGAGTTAGCTGGTGATAGCTTAAGTTGAATGATGCATTGCAGTGAAGATGGAGTGAACTCAGGTGTTAAGGCTGTGTAGAAGATACAAAGAAGCGAGCTCGCAAGGCAAGAATGGAAGAACTGATGTTGGTGCTTTTACTGGTATACTCTGGGATTTTATGGGCTAAAAAAAAGGAGGTCTTGCAGCTGTGGCAGTTATGGCAATGGAATGTGGTGTGTATGTGGTGTTGCAGCCGCAGATGGTGCCACTATGCTGAGTTGTGCTTGTGGAAGGAGGAGGTTAAGATGCTGTTACAGGGAAAATTGAGATGGCTGCAATGCAATAGCTGGTGAAGTGATGGATGGAACTGGAGTTGCAAGTGAAGAAGCTCAACAGGGTTGAAGTGGAAGTGAACCAGAGAAGATAATGGAATGGCAGGAATCAGTGGCAGGGCTTGCAAGATGATGGAGCTGGTTGTATGCTACAGGTGATGGCCTGAGGAGATTTGCAGGCCTGTGCATCTAGTGAGACCGCATGTCAGATGGTGCTACAACTAAAGAGGCCGGAGGTTATTGCTCCTGGGCTTGTAATGCATTGATGGAAGCCAGTGCTGCTGTGAACTGGCATGGATCTGTTGATGGCTGCAGCTGGTATTGGTTGCTGGCCTGGGAGTTTGAAGGTCAAGTGAACTGAGCTGTAGCTCAGGCTAGTAAATGGAATGGAGCTGCTATTGCAGGTTATGAATGGGAAGTGAAGCATCTGGTGGTGTTGCAGTGCAGAGTTGAATGATGGCAAAGGAGAAGCTCAAGGCAAATGGATGAATTCAGTGCAGCTGGTGGGTTTATTTGCAGTGCTGGCTGTGAATTGCACTGGATGGGAGCTGCAGCTGGAGAAGTGAAGCTGCTGCTTTGAGGAGGTCTTGATGATGTTGGAGCTGCTCATGTATGAGAAGAATACAGGTTGCAGTCAAGCTTTGTGTTGGCATGACTATAGTGCTGTGTTGGCTCGAGAACAGATAGTGAAAGTGCATAGAAGGATGGCAGAGCTGTTGGTGTTTTAAGTGATGGTGAATCAGTGTGTGCCTGAGGAGCTATTGATGGCAATACAGGTCTGGTGCTGTTGGAGTTTTCTGGGCTAGTGGCTAGCATTGTATGGCTGCAATGGAGTAGCTGAGATTGCAGATTGTGTTGCTCAGATGGTGCAGGGAAGTTTCAGCCATCTTGGCTGAAGTGCAATGATTGCACTGCAGAGATCAGGCCTGGCAAGTTGGCCTGGCAAAATGGTTTGGCCTGACAACCAGTTAGCTCACCAGAATCAGCCTGACTCACAGCTGACTCACATCTGAGTCATGGTCTGACCGGGTTGACCAAACCTGACTCTCCCTGACTCGGTGCTGACCGAGTTAACCCGTTGACCCGACGATCCGACTCGTTGACCGGTGACTGGGCGGACTTTGCCGGTCACCGGGGCTGTTTGCCGGTGACTTTCCGGCCGACTTCCGGCCACAATCCCAGACTTCCGGCGACCGTTTTTGGGGCGTATTTTCTACACGGGTTTCTCCTTCTTGTGGGCTTGGTGGATTTTCACCTAATGGACTTTGAAGACTAGACCTAATTTTAGAAGTTGGAGAAAGCTATAAAAGGGAAGGTCTTCTATAACATATGAGATATCTTTTTGCTTGGGAATTTTGGGGAGCCGTTTTGTTTACGCTTCTAGGGTTTGGTTTTGTTCTTCTTCTTCTTTGTTTTATTATTGAATATTGATGATGATGAACTCCATAGCTATGAGTAGCTAAACATCTTATTGGTTATGGGATAAAAGTTGATTTCTCAACATGCTTTTGATTCAATGAATTAGTTTTGTCTCGTAATTATTGTTTGTGATTCACAATTAATAGTGTTATAAGATTTGAAAACTTGTTAGGTTGAGTCCGGAATCAATCCGATTTGTGTTCATCTCTAGAGCTATATTAGGGTTTTCAATACGAAAAAGTTGTTTATCCTCGATTCTAAGTAGCATAATTGTGGTTAGTGCTTGTAGTGATACATCCTATTAGTCACGAGTGAATCATAACTTTTGTTAAAACGTCTAGTGCTTTTACACATTCGTTTGCATTGATGAGTCTTATTCCATAAAACTTAATGCTCTTAGGGAGTTAAACTTAATTGTGCTTTTACACTTTAGGTTGCTTTCGACGAAGAATTCACATATGCATCTTTTAATGTGGTTGTGATGAAAACAGGGAGTTAACGGGTTATACTTGCGATCAAGGTATCCTAGGACTTTTAATAAATACGAGATTAAAATACCAATTCTAATCATTGATGAAAATACATGTTTGTGAATGATACTATCCCTTGACCAATATCTTCTCCTTATTGATTTCTCAAATTATTTACTTTGCTTTCAACTATTTTTATTTGCTTAAACAACAAATATACCTTGGGTTACTTTAGAAACTGAAATTTACATAACAACAAACGCCTCTCTGTGGATACGAACTCTTCCTTACCTTGTGCTTCATTTAAATTTAGTGCGTAAGAAAGTGAAATTATTTTTGACGGATTGACACACGATCAATAGCTAAAGCCGATCATGTCAAATTTTTGCTCTCAAAACCGGCCCTGATAGGCAGGCCGGCCAAATGGCTCCTCCAAATGTCAGAGTTTGATATAACGTGCACTTCCCCAAGAGCTATTAAAGGACAAGCAGTAGCGGATTTGCTAGCAGCCTTCCCGGGAGAGGGTACCACCGCATTGCACGAAGACCTTCCTGGGGAATTTCCAGAGATCTCTTTTGTCAAAGAAGAAGCGTGGCTACTATATTTCGATGGCTCCACCACCCCTAGCAACAATATTGGAGGAGCGGGTTCTGGTGTCTCTAACTGGTGAAGTCTTTTCGCATTCCTTCAAGCTGGACCTTCAGTGCACCAATAATTCAGCGGAATATGAAGCTTTTCTCATAGGGTTGTCACTGGCCAAACGAGCAGGCGCCACGCACCTGGAAGTAAAGGGCGACTCTAAAATGCTGGTTAACTAGATGAATGGAGTATACTCACTAAAAGAGGTAACACTGGCTCCTTATAGGTCTGGGGCGCAAAAGTTATTGAATTATTTCGCCGACGTGACCATAACTCATGTCGGTCGCAACAACAACAAACACGCCGATTTCCTGGCCACATTAGCCTCGAAGCTGCAATTCGAAGGTTTAGAATAGACTTTGACGGTGAAGAGGCGGATTGTGGCATCAACATGGCTTTCGCAGTCCAAGGGTACTGAAGGCAATGATTGGAGAACCCCGATTATTCAAGAACTCAACAGTTCGCTTTCCCAAGGCAAGGTTAGTCTCAAAACCCTACAAAACTTCTTCATGCTTCACGGAGTGCTATACCATCGAAACCCAGATGCATCCCTGATCGAATTTTATATAGTGGTAAGCAAGGTTGTCGTTCACTCGGACTTGATGAGATTGATTTTAAGAATTAATAAACTAAAGTAAAATAAAAATATATACAAAATATTGTCACATGATGAAGAGAGTTACTGGGACTAGGATTTCGTCGAATTCATAACATAGGGTTCAATTTATTTATTCTCAACAATTAAAGCTCAATAAAATTAACATGGACTCTAATTTTGCCAAGGTAGATTCTCAAAAGATTAGTTGTAAATCCTAAGCATGATGTATCAAAACATTTAAGCTAAGCATACCTCATCAAATTAAATGACAACCAATTAATTCAAATCATATTTCAATTAAAATTAATGCAAATATTAAAAGAATTAAATAATTTTACCCATGTATGAAATTCGTCTTCCTCCGTCGTCCCAGTGTTGGGGTTTAGCTCATCGTACTCAAAACACACTCATAAGATAGAAACATAGCTCAAAAGGTGTTTTTATTGAGGGAGAATAATAATACAACGATTTTGCAACGCTTTCCAGGTGTTACAGAGTCCACTGTTACAATGAAATTCAAATACTGTTGCTGAAACTGCTCTTACAGAAAAACTATATATGGAAACTGTCGCTAAGTTGAGAACATGCGAGAGTTCTTAACGACAGACCAGTAGTGTAGTCTGTGTTCTTCGTCTTCTTCTTCCTGCAGATGCGGAAATTCTTCTCTGCAGCTTCTTTTCTCGCTCTCTTCTACCCCCTAACTCTCCATCCTCCTCTACTGTCTCCTCTCGTCTCTTTATATACTCACAGGACTAGGAATCTCCCGTAATAACTCCAAAACTTCTCTAATCAATTCCGTATAAGTCATCGGAATATTTTCTTTATTCTTCCCTTCTTCACGCGTCTTCTATTGGCTGTCAAACTTTCCAAACTCCCTGTAAGAATAAAACCATATCTGACATAATATCTTCTCCCATTACTGCGCGCAATCTTTCAAAAATTTATATCAAAAGTCCGTGAATATCTCCTTCTTGTTTTAGTTCACCACGTCTCTGCAGCATCCAAACACCCTCCAAATAGGTTGAAAACTCATCAGAGATTGAGTCCAACACATGCCAAACCTCACTGAACGCTGGAAAACCCGTGAATATCTTCTCTTTTCTGTTATAACCAACTCCACGTATTCAACCCATCTTTTCTCGAATCTGAAGGACTTACCAGTCATGTTTGAGTTTAACAGGCCCAGACCAAGCTAAATCTTCGATCGAGTCTCGCCAGAAGCTCTCCAAACCGAACCCAAAAAAATCCCGTAGTTTCATAATATTCTTCCAGTGAACTTTGTTTCCTCTTCAACGATTATATGGTCCAACTGGATTGATTTCGACTATCACACCACGTCTGTTAAGCCCATAGGAACAAACCCAATCAAATTCAGCCGTTGAGTCTCTCTAAAACTCCTCCAAATGGTGAACCCTAATTCTGTTCTTCCCTTGCCAAAAATTCCCGCCAAAAAAAATAATTCAAACTGAGAGGAAGATGGTTTCCCCTTAACCAGTGATGGGGTGCGGCTAGCAGTTGCTGCCCTGGGGTGGAAATAGTAAAGAAGGTGCCCCTTAGTAAATGAGGCGCCCCTTATTCAAAGCAGGGGTTTTTTAGCAAATGTCCTCCGGGATGCCTTTAACAACTTTTCGAGCCGAATTTTTCCGAAAACGTTTATTGCCCAAAAATACCTACAAACACATAAAATACCATAATAAGTACAAAATCGAGTACCAACAATACAGAAAATTGAAGACAATTTAGACACAAAAATGTGTCAATCAAATACCCCCAGACTTATTATTTGCTGGTCCTCGAGCAAATCTAATCTAGGGAAAAAAATGACTACACTTAGCACATGCAGCAAGCCGTTAAACCGCTAGGTGGCCCTAGCGGCGGAGTGTTGTCTTTGGAGGGTTTACCAGAGGTGTACCCACAAAACCTTTACTCCAGACCGTAGCTATCTACGCAGAACCTTAGAAGGCACTAAAGAATCTCCTTGGTTGGAATACAATCATTGATTACAAGAGGAAGTACCCTGATGCGAAATTCCAATTGTTGTACACGAGTTTGCACTCAAGCATACTAAAATTCATATATAAGTGACAGAGCTCTACTCAGATAGTTTCTGTACATCATAATCGGAGTCAACCAATCACATGGAAAGATTAAGAAGATGGATGTAGAGAAAAAAGTAGATGGTTTTGATGTTGACTATGGTGAACCTATCCTAATGGACTAAGATACCGATCTGACTAATATCAACACAGCTGGCATATACAAGAGAACCAGCGGGTGATAATCCTAACTCTAGGTCAACACAGCTGGCATATACGAGGGCACCAGTGGTCGACTTTATTGAATTTATTCCAGTTGGTCTGATGGTCTGGTCTCAATTTTTTTTTTTTTTTTTTTTTTTTGGTATCTCAATCGCTCTATTTCACCCAATCACTTATAAGAAAAAAATAAAAACAGAAGGTGAAAAGGATTCAACGAGATATGGCGAAACTACCATGTTTTTTTTTTAATTCTAACGACTGAGCTCTGTGCTTTTATGAATAGACTCTTTAGATGTTTCCATCTAATCAGATTGGTTCCTCAACTCCTTTAACCAAGATGTTCCCATCCACTTAGATTGGTTAGTGCCAACCTTAATAAGCATAAATTTCTAGGCTCTGGAGTTTATTTATTGCAACTAAAAAGTTTCTCCCATACCCCCAAACTTAAATCTAACATTGTCCTCAATGTTCTAAAGATAAAATTAAAAACATGAAAAAGGAGAAACTGTTACCACTTGAAGCAAAAAAGTTAAGGAAAGATATTACCGTGTTGCATGAGCATGGGTTACCTCCCAAGAAGTGCTAAGTTTAAAGTCTTCAGCCAGACATCGAAAGGAATTAATCACCTCATAGAATCATAAATTAATAGCCGGAATAACTGAGGATCACCAAAACCAAAAAAGGCTATCACAAGTAAAAGGAAACTGCAACATGCCAAGAAAGTTAACAAATAAAGCACACCCTTGTCTAGTTTCCTGTTTAAGACAACTACATCTAGCTGTGGTTCAGGTTCAGGTTCGGGTTCTATAACTGGGTCTAGATAACATATTTTCCTTGGTTGCATTTCCTAAAAAGTTAGATCCGAATGTTCAGGTTCTAGAGTCTGGAAAAACTCAAATAAAAACTTAGAAGCACGTAATAATAACCTAAATAATTGTGGATCCTTAAAGTCTATCAAATTTGAGTTACACAACTGACCACAAAGAGAGTGGTGGTCTTCCTTAAACAAATATGTCGACCCTAATCTCCTAAAGTAATTAGGTTTAGTCTCGAAACTTAATATCTGACACATTTGAATTTCATAAGTTCCCACAATCGGAGAAAAAGTTTTTGGTGGGAAAATAAAGTCAATCGAGGTCTCGTATCCTAGGTTAACCACATCAACCAGAGGATGGGTTTCTAACAACTGAACTTCTTTCTGGACATCATTAGGTTTAGGAAAACGTGTATGAAGATAATCTTGTAAAATGGTTGAGGCACATATGTCAAGTCCCAAGTGAGGGACCTTTCTAAGAGTTAAAGCACATGGAGAATGATAATCACCCCCGAACTTAGAGTTTTCAGTGTCTCTAGAAAGACTAGTCACAACTTCCCTAATTTCTAGGTCATCAAATTCCTGGAAATGGTCAATTGATTCTTCTAAGTCAGGTTCATCCTCACTCATCTCTACGAGTTCACTTTCTTTGTCTAAGACTATTGTTTCTAAATCGCTAGACTCAAAATAAACTCGTTCCTCTAAACCTTCGTTGGCTTCGTGAAAAGGAAATACTACATCGTCTAAAACGGGGATATTTCTAGTCAAATCCTCGTCCTTTTGAATAGGTGAATAATTATTAAAATTATTTGGATTTGTACTATAAATAACATTATCATTATAAAGCTCAACTGGAGTAACAAATTCCTGATCACTATGCCTACATATTTCAGATTCTTCATCAATATTATCCTCATCATAATCATCATTATATGAAAATTATCGAACCTCATCTAAACAAGTAGTGTTACCAATTCTAACCTCGTCATCTTGATTATGTGAATAACTATGTCATTCTCAAGGGTATTATTGAATACACTATATTGGCAATTCAAGTTATTTCGAGCAATACTTTCGTTCGTCTCTAACTCAAGTCTACGTGTCGACTCAGCTATCCTCTCAAGGGTCTCTTCCAAAGAAAGTTCCCTTAGTGTTGGATCTAAGTTTTGAGTTAATCTATTGAGGATATCTTCTAAAGATTCAGTTTTTGTTGCAGTCCTTTCGTCCATAACTACGTTATTCACCTCAGCTAACTTATATGTCGATTCAGCTAACTTACGTGTCGACTCTGATAAATCCCCGAGGGACTCTTCTAGAGAAGGAATAGGAACAGAAGGATCATAAAAAGGACTACTTTTCAATAGTTTGATTGTATCCTCTAGAGACGAAGAACTAGTATTATAATCTTCTTGCTCGTATGACTGATACACGTGTGGATAGTAATTGGGCTCACCATGGTATGTCCCATAACCTTCAAAAGGTTGGCGTTCCCGACCACTATTCACACTATGGTCATAGTAGTAATATCCATATTGTTCAGTTGGATATTCGTTGTATTGGCTATGCCAGTTTGACATCCTAACTGCAAGGGAATTCTACACAAGCATAAACAAGGCTGACTCGACCAAAACAAGCCTATTTAATCTAGCAAACAAAAACCATGATGGCTCCCTTAGATTGTTTTTAGACCAGCTTCTATTCTTTCGAAAGGGAATTCGTTACAATTTGAGAAAACCTCTCTGGAATCAATCTGAGTTAAAGTAAGCTAAATAGAGACGAAGGAAGCTCCGTGGAGCTTTGATACCCAAGGCCTCACCGGCATTACAAGGCGGCGCATTCAACTTACAGAAATCATCATGAACTTCGAAGTATGCTTAAAAGAGTAACCAATATTTTTCGAACGACTTTCCTATTAAGCTCGTTACCCATATCGGTCTCGTTCTAGTCAAAAATTTAAGGCTTAGGTTCGCGTAGGTTACGTGTTCCTAAGGCGGCAAGAAGGAAACGGTGATGAAATCCGAGTCCTTATCTTAATTTGGTCAGGCCTTGCCCTTTACTAGAAATTAAACCGTATTCAGACCTCAACATATATGCACACAAAATCATCCAGTAAACCCGCTGACAGGGTATTCGCGCGTGTTTAGAATTCTTACCTCCCATTTCAGACGGGGGATGAACCGTTGAAGTCGACTCGGGCCACTGACTCCTATGTCAGTGTACGAACCCGAGGGGCCGAGACAGTATCGTAACTGTCGTCCTTCCCTGTGCAGTTTATATTTAAAATAACCCTTCCTTAGGGTTTAAAAATAATAATGTCCAATGTTCAATGTCCCAAAAAAAAAAAGTCCAAAAATAAAACCCTAATTATAGTTTCTAAAAAACAAATTTAAAAAAATATATACAAAAATCTTCTTTTTTTACTCCTCTGGATTTCTCTTTTCTTTCTTCTTTGGCTTCGCTTTTCTTTTCAGAACTCTTTTCCTTTTCTTTTTTAGCTTAGCTCCAAATCTTAAAGTAAACAAAAATTACCAAACGCATAAAAAAGAACAAATATAATAAAAATAAAAATAAAACCTAAAAACAAATCTATACACAAGTCCGCGTCGGCGGCGCCAAAAATTGATCGAATTTTATATAGTGGTAAGCAAGGTTGTCGTTCACTCGGACTTGATGAGATTGATTTTAAGAATTAATAAACTAAAGTAAAATAAAAATATATACAAAATATTGTCACAGGATGAAGAGAGTTACTAGGACTAGGATTTCGTCGAATTCATAACATAGGGTTCAATTTATTTATTCTCAACAATTAAAGCTCAATAAAATTAACATGGACTCTGATTTTTCCAAGGTAGATTCTCAAAAGATTAGTTGTAAATCCTAAGCATGATGTATCAAAACATTTAAGCTAAGCATACCTCATCAAATTAAATGACAACCAATTAATTCAAATCATATTTCAATTAAAATTAATGCAAAAATATTAAAAGAATTAAATAATTTTACCCATGTATGAAATTCGTCTTCCTCCGTCCTCCCAATGTTGGGGTTTAGCTCATCGTACTCAAAACACACTCATAAGATAGAAACATAGCTCCAAAGGTGTTTTTTATTGAGGGAGAATAATAATACAACGATTTTGCAATGCTTTCTAGGTGTTACAGAGTCCACCGTTACAATGAAATTCAAATATTGTTGCTGAAACTGCTCTTACAGAAAAACTATATATGGAAACTGTCGTAGAAAAAAATGTCGCTAAGCTGAGAACATGCGACAGTTCTTAACGACAGACCAGTAGTGTAGTCTGTGTTCTTCGTCTTCTTCTTCCTGCAGATGCAGAAATTCTTCTCTGCAGCTTCTTTCCTCGGTCTCTTCTACCCCCTAACTCTCCATCCTCCTCTACTGTCTCCTCTCGTCTCTTTATCTACTCACAGGACTAGGAATCTCCCGTAATAACTCCAAAACTTCTCGAATCAATTCCGTATAAGTCACCGGAATATTTTCTTTATTCTTCCCTTCTTCACGCGTCTTCTATTGGCTGTCAAACTTTCCAAACTCCCTGTAAGAATAAAACCATATCTGACATAATATCTTCTCCCATTACTGCGCGCAATCTTTCAAAAATTTATATCAAAAGTCCGTGAATATATCCTCCTTGTTTTAGTTCACCACGTCTCTGCAGCATCCAAACACCCTCCAAATAGGTTGAAAACTCATCAGAGATTGAGTCCAACACATGCCAAATCTCAATGAACGCTGGAAAAACCGTGAATATCTTCTCTATTCTGTTATAACCAACTCCATGTATTCGACCCATCTTTTCTTGAATCTGAAGGACTTACTGATCGCTGTCGTAAGCATCAAAAATAATTTCACTTTCTTACTCACTAAATATAAATGAAGTACAAAGTAAGGAAGAGTTCGTTTCCATAGAGAGGCAATTTTTGTTATGCGATTTCAGTTTCTAAGGTAACCAAGGGGGGATGTTTGTTGTTTTAGCGAAATACTAAAGTAAGAATAAAATAAAGCAAAGCAAATAATTGGAATAATCAATAGAGAGAAGATATTGGTCACGTGATAGTATCATTCACAAACATGTATTATCATCAATGATTAGAATTGGTATTTTAATCTCTCATTCACTAAAAGTCCTAGGATACCTTGATCGCAAGTATATCCCGCTAATTCCCTGATTTCATCACAACCACATTAAAAGATGCATATGTGAATTCTTCCTAGAAAGTAACCTAAAGTGTAAAAGCACAATTAGATTTAACTCCCTAAAAGCAATAAGTTCTATGGAATAAGACTAATCAAGGCAATCAAACGTGTAAAAGCACTAATTCAATTTAACCAAGGTTATGATTCATATGCAATTATAAAGATGTATCACTACAAGTAATAACCACACTATGCTACTTAGAATCAGGGATAAACAACTATTTCGTATTGAAAACCCTAATCTAGCAATAGAGATGAAAGTAAATTGGATTGATTCCGGACTCAACCAAACAAACAATCAAATCATATGACAATATTAATAATGAATCATAAACAATAAAATATTGAGACAAAACTAATTCATTGAATCATATAACATGTTGAGAAATCAACTTTATCCCATAACCAATAATATGTGTTTAGCTACTCATAGCTATGGAGTTCATCATAAAAATATTAATTGAAAAGAAGAAGATGAACAAAAGCAAACCCTAGAAGCGTAAACAAAAGCGGCTCTCCAAGTTCTAAGAATAAAACGTGATAATCCCAAAGTTGTAGAATAAAACGTGATAGTCCAAGTGGTCCACCAAGCCAATGTGTGTGCAAATACCCATGTGACAATATGACCCAAAAGAGGTCGCCGGAAATCTGGTATTATGGCCGGAAATCGGGCGGAAAATATATCTCAGGTGACCGGCAAAGTCCACCCGGTCAACGAGTCAACTCGGTCGAGTCAACTCGGTCAAGGACAGACCGAGTCACTCTGAGTCAATGGAGAGTCGGGTGAGTAAGAGAGTCAGCTGAGTCAGTAATCAAGTCTGACTCAGAGGCTAACTCAGCTGACTTGGTTCTAAGCCATGGTCTTGCATAGCCTGAGCTGTGTTGCATAGGCCAGAATCTGTGCCGCACCAAGATGACGCTTCACATCCTTCACTCCCTGTCAACTAGTTCAGCTGCAACTTCAGACCTGCAATGCTAGCTCATTGTAGTGTTAACCACATGGATCCATTTGCGTCTTCTCAACCTCATACTCAGGTCACTGCTATCTCAAATCACCACCAGTTCCATTCTTTGTTGCCTCAAACAACTCCATCAGCAGCAGCACCATCGTAGCTCTCAAACAGCTCCATTAATTCAAACCTACCACCACTCGAGCTTCACTCCAGTTGCAATGTTGATGTCTCAATGCCAACTACAACAACACAGCCATAGCCTTAGCTGTCACCAGCATAACCATATCAATCCAAAAGCAATACAGTTCCTTCACCTGCCACAGGACTTCGAATCACCCTTAGTCTTCACCAGAGACCAACATTAACACCACCTGTAGCTACAACTTCACTGCAATATATACTTGCAGCTCCATTGCAACACATCACAATCAACGTCTCTTCATGCATGCAACCGCTCCAATGCCACCAAGTCCTTTACATCTGCTCAACTGCATGCAATGCTTACTACTCACTGAATTGCTACAGTTCACTTCAGCACATAATCACCTAGTAACATCACCACCAGTTCATTTGAATCCCATTACCACCAGATTAGCTGCAACATCTCTTCTTATGCATCAATTTCATGCTCTCAATCACCACTAACGAGCCCATCACCAATGCATTCTGCTCATCTCATTCTCGAGCCAATCTCAGACCACACTCCATTTCCATTAGCATCAGCTCATCCAACATCTTCTTAGCTCCCATTTACCTGCAATTACATCTCAGGCCATCATACATTGCTCCATTCTGACTCAGCAACATTCTCTCATCTGGTGAGCACTACATAACACCTGCAATGCCCTGCAAGTCCTATGCAGCTACAATTCACCATTTCCTCCCTGCATTCATTATATCACCACCATCACTTCAGCTCAGCTGCAATACCTCCAAACCAACCATTAACCTCAGTTGTTCGGGCATGCCCTGCACCATTGTTAACATCACCACCAACTCAGTCCTACCAGGCATTCTGTAGCTTTAAATGCAGCTGCAACTCCAGTTGCATCACTTGCAATTGCAACCTGTCCACCTGACCATCTCCAACTTCATCTTGTCCTTGCAACTCATACATTTCATCCTGAAATTACAATGAATTCAATCACCAAGAGTCTCCTCCTTTTATCATGATTGAGCATCAGTGGCTTCATTTTCAATGGCAATAACACCGCCACTTCCTCCCTGAAACTCAACCAACACCACAAACCCATTTCATTATTTGATCAATTACCAGCTACAATTCCTCAATTTCTTCATAATTCATCCACCATTTACTGAGACAAACCCATGTTTATAATTCTGCATCTGATCTTGCATCTTCCTGCTCAAACCTCAGCAACAACTTCAACTAATTCCATGTCTTCTCTCTGGATTGTTTCAAGCATCAATTCTTCTCTTACTCTGCTGGAACTTCAAATCTGGGTTAAACCCACTTCTCCTGATTCGTTTTTGTCTTCGCCCAAACTACACAATTGCACCTGCCATTCCTTAAATGCCTTGACTGCTCTGAACCCCTGCTCGATTCACTCTTAGATCCACGAGATTCAAACCCAAATTCGCCATCTCAATCTGTAGCAGCAACAGTGACAAAGCCTCTCTCAATCTCCATTCATCTTTGATTTCTCCTATTCACATCGAACGACATCAACAGATTCCACTAGAGCAGGAACCCTAATTCCGATTCAACTCAAATTTGTCTTGCAATTAGCTTAGTTCAGAGCCAAACCTGAAGCAAAACCCATGTTCATTTTCGTCACCAGAATTATCATCATCAGCTTAATCTCCCACTGAATCTGTACATCATCATCTTCAATTTTTAAGATCAGCATCTGTAGCTGCAAATTGGGGAAGAACAGTTGAAGGATAAGAGAAAAGAAATGTTGTCTGAGGCATCAGTTCGACCGAGTTGGGTCAAATAGTATGGGACGGCTATCAACACCCATGGGTGTTTTTAGCAATTTTCATTAAACTCCAACTAGTTTCCCCTTATCTTTGACTGGGCTCCGAGTATCGCTCGCCTGTGAATGAACCTCTTTGCTCCCTTTACGCTCCAAACGGACGTTTTCTCCTTCTTTTGCACATAATGACTCCATTGCACCTGATACACTCAAACTCACACATAAGATATGCAATTCTCAAGGATTATAGCAAAGAAAGCATAAATACTAGATATAAAATTAGGTGTTTTACAACACCTATCAGATTCCCCCACACTTAGACTTTGCTAGTCCTCGAGCAAATCAAACAAGACAATTCTAAAACATACAAACAACTCCGTGTCGTCGAGGCTATGGTCACTTTTAGCATAAATAACAAGCCTTTAAACCCCTAGGTGTCCCTAGTGGACGAGTTATAGTCTCGTGAGGGTTTACTAGAGATATACCCACAAAACCTATTTTTCCAACTTACTAGTTCTCCGTAATAATAGCATCCAACGCGCTAAGAAGACATAGAAATTCTGCACACTAGTCATAAGAAGTTAGACACATAAATGAACACAATCTCATTCTTAAAAGTTGAGAGAGAAATAACCATCCCTTCTCGAAAGAAATTCGGCTTCGGAGTGATCGAAAGTCTCGACTCTGCCTCACAAGAAAGGGTTTTATGAAGTTGCTCTCAATAATAAACAACTTTTTATGGGTCACACATGTGTCCAGGTGGGAATGAAGAGAGAATTCTGCGACACGTTGAATGGTAGGAAGGTAAAAACCCTCCGAAATATTTTAAAAACCCACATCTTTTATCATTTTTGAAAACCCATTTTTCTGGCGATCTCTAAGAAAGGAAATCAACCACTTAACGAAGGTGGGAATATGCTTACTTACGTCGTTATCCGTTCGGCGTGCAGCTAGCACCACTATCACAGCATCCATAGAAACGTCTTCGGTCTTCAATCGGTGTCTTCATCTTCGTCTTCGGTCTTCAACTCTTGATGATAACTCTTGAACTTCGTAGAATCTTGACAATGTGATTATTTCCTCTAATTCCTTATTGCTTGAAACTTCTTTGTAGATATTCCTTCTTCCATTGGCTTTATTGAAAGAATACAAAACTAAAAACGAACTATACAAACCCAAAAAATAATTTTTTTTTTTTTTTTTTTTTTTTTTTTTTTTTTTTTTTTATCAATTTTTTTTTTTTTTTGTTAAATAAGAAAAATAAAAAAAATACAAAATAAAAACGAAATTAAACAATAAAACTAGTAATGAACCTAAAGAAATTTTCTCGTCTCTTTTTTTTTTTTTTTGAGACAAGAGAAAGTAAAATACAAATAAAAAAAAAAGTAAGTACAAGGCCATGGTGTAAGTACTTTACCGCTTGATTCTTCACAACTTATATGTCTTGATATCATAAACTTCTCGAACTCTCATCCTTGATAATTTTCACTCTTGTACAATAGTCTTCAACTTGTAAAAATTCTGCTCCTCGTTTTGTTGCTATACTTGAATCTGAAATCTGCTCAATTCTGTATCGTTGCTTGTAAACCTTGAACGTGTTCAACTTTCCTTCAAATTTGTGATGCTCCTCTTGTTGATGATGATAGTGTTTCTATGGACCTGTTGGTGTAGAGAGAGATAAGGTGGATGGTGCTAACTGCGAACAAGATTACAAGTGGTATGTAAGTTAGCAATTCGATGTCACCATCATGGTTGATAAAAATAGCACTCAAGAGATCAAAATAGTGCTTCTATGGTGGGAGGTTGGGCAGCTCACCATTCTGCCCGGAATTTACGTACGGTGACACACACTCTAAAAGCACAAATTTAGACAGGTACAAAGAATTGAAGGTTGGTGCCTCACATTATGTAACATGGGTAGTCTCCACTATAGGGGACCACTACTCTAATACCGAATTCAGTCTGCACCTTATTTGCCACTGGCATGGTTGAATCCAACTTTAACTCTCATACAATTAAGAAACCCGATCATGTTCTCTGTCATCTCTAAGTTCAGTCACTCTTATGAGAATCTCGATGTAATCTTAGCGACATGTATACTATGTGACTCTAAACTAACCACAAGTTGGAGTTTTCTTATTCACTAGTTTACACAAAAGTTGAAAATTTCAAAAATTTACAACGCAAATGCTTAACCACTCCCCCCACACTTAAACTTTACATTGTCCTCAATGTAAATTGAATCGTCCAAAGTAAGTCAAGGTGGGAAATTCTAACAAAAAATCAGAAAAAATAAAAACAAGACAAGAAAAAGCTAAAAACAAGACAAGAAATACTCATCCGATGGGTTGCCTCCCAATTAGCGCTTGGTTTAAAGTCGTCAGCCCGACTATCTCCATGCTTTCTATGACTCCTCCAGAGGGATGACATCCACAAAGTTGACTCCTTCCACCACTTCGGAAGTGAAATTCTCATAATATGGTTTCAACCGGTGCCCATTAACTTTAAGTTCTTTTCCTGTAGCTATGCTACGAATTTCCACTGCACCATGAGAAAACACATTAGTAACAATAAAAGGTCCGATCCATCGTGACCTTAATTTACCCGGAAATAAATGCAAGCGAGAATTAAACAAAAGCACTTTCTGCCCAATGCAAAATTGTTTTCTAGAAATCATGTTACCATGAAATGCTTTCGTTTTTTCCTTATAAATGCGTGAGCTTTCAAATGCATCATTGCGAAGCTCCTCTAGCTCTTGGAGTTGTAACTTCCTTTGCTTTCCAGCCCCATCCATCTCCATGTTGCATTGCTTAATAGCCCAAAACGCCTTATGCTCAATTTCAACGGGTAAATGACAAGGTTTACCATACACAAGCCTAAAAGGATACATCCCGATAGGTGTCTTGTATGCGGTTCTATACGCCCATAAAGCATCATTAAGTCGCATGCTCCAATCTTTCCTTGTTGGATTCACCGTCTTTTCTAGAATATATTTCACCTCCCGGTTAGACACCTCGGCTTGTCCATTTGTTTGGGGATGATAAGGTGTTGCAATCTTGTGCGACACATTGTACTTCGTCAACAAGCTTTGTAAAATCCTGTTTTTGAAGTGAGAACCCCCATCGCTAATTATGGCCCTTGGAATTCCAAACCTTGCAAAAATATTAGCTTGCACAAAATCTGAAACCACTTTAGAATCATTAGTTGGGGTGGCCTTAGCTTCCACCCATTTCGAGACATAATCAACCGCAAGTAAGATATAAAAATTCCCATGGGAGTTGACAAAAGGCCCCATAAAATCAATACCCCATACATCAAAAACTTCAATAAATTGAATAAAAGTTTGTGGCATTTGATTTTGGGCACCTAGATTGCCGGTTCTTTGGCACCTATCACAAGTTGTAAAAAATATATGTGCATCCTTAAACAAAGTTGGCCAATAGAAACCACTTTCAAGTACCTTGTGAGCGGTTCTCTTACTCCCAAAATGTCCTCCGCAAGCATAGGAGTGACAAAAAGACAAGATAGAATTAAATTCAGATTCGGGAACACACCTTCGTATTACTTGGTCACTACCATGTTTCCATAAGTATGGATCATCCCATATGTATTGGTTCCCTAACTTCTTAAGTTTGTCCCTCTCAGCACGAGATAAGTTCTTTGGGATTTGTTTAGACACCAAGTAATTGACAATATCGACATACCATGGTTCTCCAAAGGCAATTGAGAATAGTTGCTCATCCAGGAAACTTTCACGCAATGGGATAGTCTCCTTGTCCACAGCAAGACGGCTCAAGTGATCCGCAACGGTGTTCTCAATCCCTTTCTTGTCTTTGATTTCAATATCAAACTCTTGCAAGAGTAATATCCATCGTATGAGCCTCGGTTTCGCCTATTTCTTTGTAAGCAAGTACTTAAGCGCTGCATGATCAGAAAAGACAACAACTTTTGTACCGATTAGATAAGAGCGAAACTTTTCTAAAGCAAAAACAATGGCTAATAACTCTTTTTCAGTGGTTGTGTAGTTTTGTTGGGCCTCATTTAACGTTCTAGAAGCATAATAAATAGCATGAGGAAGCTTCCCCACACGTTGCCCAAGCACCGCACCAACCGCATAGTCACTTGCATCACACATAAGCTCAAAAGGCTTACTCCAATCCGGTGGTTTAATGATAGAGGCTGAAATCAAAAGTTCTTTCAAACGATTGAATGCCACCATACACTTTTCATCAAAGTTAAAAACCACATCTTTTTGCAATAAGTTACAAAGTGGTGATGCTATCTTGGAAAAGTCCTTGATGAATCTACGATAGAAACGTGCATGACCAAGAAAAGAGCGTATCTCCCTCACCGTAGTGGGAGGGGTTAGAGCACGAATAAGGTCTATCTTAGATTTATCAACTTCCAAGCCTTTAGAAGATATTATATGGCCTAAAACTATGCCATGAGTTACCATAAAATGACACTTCTCCCAATTCAGCACAAGGTTTGTTTCAACACATTGTTCAAGGATTAGAGACAAATTGTTCAAGCAAAGGTCAAATGAATCACCAAAGACACTAAAGTAATCCATGAACACTTCGATTATGTTTTCAACATATTCCGAAAAGATACTTCCCATACACCTTTGAAAGGTAGTTGGAGCATTGCATAAGCCAAAAGGAATCCTTCTATAAGCAAAAGTACCGAAAGGACAAGTGAAAGTGGTTTTCTCTTGATCCTCCGGTGCTATCACAATCTGATTATAACCTGAATAGCCATCAAGAAAGCAATAATAAGAGTGTCCAGCTAAACGTTCAAGCATTTGATCAATAAAAGGTAAAGGAAAGTGATCTTTTCTAGTAGTGGCATTCAATTTTCTATAATCAATACAAACCCTCCAACCGGTTTGCACACGAGTTGGGACAAGTTCGTTCTTATCATTCTCCACCACTGTCACACCTGATTTCTTTGGTACTACTTGTACCGGGCTCACCCACTTGCTATCGGATATGGGGTAAATAACACCCACTTCCAAAAGCTTGAGTATCTCCTTTTTCATAACTTCCATCATGGGAGGGTTCAAACGACGTTGTGCTATCCTTGTAGGCTTTGCATCGTCCTCCAAACGGATTTTGTGCATACAAACGGCAGGGCTTATACCCTTGATATCGGCGATTGTCCATCCTATGGCCGTCTTGTACTTCCTTAGCACCCTTAGAAGTTTTTGCTCCTGTAAATCACTAAGCTCATTAGAAACAATCACAGGTAATTCTTCATTATCACCCAAGTACAAGTACTTTAGGTGATCGGGAAGAAGTTTCAATTCTAACTTTGGAGATTTAACAATTGAAGGTACAAGCTTTTCATCACTGCATGGTAAAGAAATAAAAGAGATATTATAAGTTTCCGGGCATCCTTGTAGTGAATTAAGATCACCAAGGGATTCCTTGACTTCATTACCACACTCTACACCATTATCCATGGATGTAATTAACACGGTTTCCAAAGCATCATCACCATTTAATTCAAACATTTGTTGTTCCGATGTATCCATAACATCAATGGAGAAACAAGAGTGGACATCACTAGGATATCTCATCGTCTCGAAAATGTTGAAACGTATTGTTTCTCCATCAAACTCCATGGTTAGCGTTCCCTTGTCCACATCAATTATGGTTTTCGCTGTTTTCATGAAGGGACTCCCAAGTAGCAATGGAAGAGACGAGTCCGGTGAACCTTCATTCATCTCTAACACACAAAAGTCAGCTGGAAATGCAAGTTGATTAACCTGCACAAGAACATCCTCAACAATACCCATTGGGTAGACATTAGAGCGATCGGCTAATTGTAATACAATTTCAGCCTTTTTAAGAGGACCAAGATCAAGTGAATTTTACATTGACGCAGGCATAACATTAACGGATGCACCTAAGTCCAACATAGCTTTGTTAAATGTTGTGTTACCAATTGTGACGGGAATGTCAAAACTACCGGGATCCTTGCACTTAAGTGGGAGTTTGTGTTGTAAGATTTCCGAAGCATTCTCCCCCACACTAAGCACTTCATTACCTTTGAGCCTTTGCTTATTGGTACACAAGTCCTTCAACACCTTTGCATACTTTGGAACTTGTTTGATCGCATCGATGAGTGGTATGTTCACATGGATCTTCTTTAGAACGTCTAAAATCTCCTTTTCTAGTTCCGCCTTCTTAGAACTTGCAAATCTGCGAGGAAAAGGTAAAGGAGGAACATAAGTAGAAACCGGAGTTTTAGAGTTAGGAATAGGTACCTCAGAAGTTTGGGGATAATCCTCATTCTTCTCCTCTAAAATAGGTTCCTTTGGTGTTTCCACCTTGCCCGAATCAGTAACTTCGGGTTGCACAAGTTGTGTACCACTTCTCAACGTAATAGCATTGACACCCTCTTTTAGGTTAATAGGTTGAGAAGGGAGTTTCCCACTATTTTGTGCCTTCAATTGGTTCAACTCAATAGCCATGGAGCCCATTTGTGTTTGCAACTCCTTGATAGCACTCTTAGTTTCTTGCTGACTTTCTTTAAACATGGTAGAAATGCCTTGCATCATTGTTTGAGGCTTTGAATCAATATCAGAACCTTGATTTTGCATTGATTGTTGTGCTTGTGGTTGCTGAAATTGTTGTCTCGGCTGGAATTGTTGTTGTTGAGGTTGAAATCCACTTGAAGAGTTGAAGGTAGGTTGTTGAACCGCTCCTTGCTTGTTGGCATAGCTAAAATTGGGGTGATATCTCCATCCCGGATTGTAAGTGTTAGAGTAGGGATCATACCGTCTTTGTTGATTTGGAAAGACCGCATTAGCTTGCTCATCTTCATAACATCGAGTAGAACTTGGTATAACCGCGGCTGCAACTTGTTGCATCATTGCTGACATGTTACCCATTTTTTGACGAAGTTCCTCAACCTCGCTCACTTTATTCACACTTCTTAGAAGCACATCCGAACCACGGCTCAAAAACTGTTGGGAGTTTGCTTCCATGTTTTCAATTAAATCTCTAGCTTGTTGGTAGGCTTGATAAGATGTTTCGTTTTCGCCTACTTGTAATACTGCAAGTGCACAGTGCCTATTGGAGGCAAGGGCAAGCACAGGTCGATCCACAGAGAAATGGAGTTGCTATGAATGATCTAAAGGCTTCTTAACTGATTTTCTAGAGAAATGACAAAGTTTGTAACACAAATATGAGTTTGTTTAACGTCTTTACGACAAGATGGAGGTTGTAACAATGAGCTCAAGATGAATTACAAGTAATGAGTATAAAGAGGCACTAGGATTGTCAAATCCACCACTAATTCAGGTTATGTGTTCAACTAATTTGAGCATTCTTGTTCCTATGACAGATAAGGACAATGTGTCAAGTCTATCACTTATCTAAAGAGTTTCACCAAGTGATAATTCAATTATCAGCTAGAGTACCAATCCAGAGCACTAATTGTCTAATTAAGCACAACTAGTCAAGGGTTTAGCAACTATCTCTAAGGCCTGAGCTGAGCACAATCAACACAGTTTTATCCTAACTACAATGGATACATGGCATTCATTGTGAGAGTAAAGCATTGAAGTACAAGAATTGAAATTATCTTATGATTTAAGCATTCAAGAACAACTCAAACAAAGTTGAATAACATAACAGAGAGTTAGGGTTTCATTTAAATCCTAGCAAATTGATTTAGAACATATTAAACATAATGAAAACAGACTTAAAATTGAAATACAAATTAAACCCTAAAACTGACTTAGTTCTCTCTCATGAAGAACAATTGATTTTATACCTCACAATCACTCCAACTTACAATTAATGCGCACCCTGACTTGTTCCCTCTGCGAATTCGACTCTAGAAGCCATGCATGAGCAGCTGTCGAAAGAAAAACCCTAGTTCCATTTATCTCTCACTTAGCTTCTAGGGTTAAGAGAGAGGCTATGTAAGAGATAACTAGAACTAGGAGCGGCGAATCAGGCGGAGCAGGCGGCTGTGGTGGTGCTGGTACGGGTCGAGGAAGGAGAAGGTGATGGCAGCTCTGCCATGGTCGGGAGGAGGAGGTATGGTGGTCTCTGGTTCTGTTGGGGGAAAAAGAAAGAGAAGATGAAGGAAAAATGGGGTGTTGGTCGATGGGTAAGGGTGTAGGTGGATTTGGTGTTGAGCGGGAGCATCGAGATTTGATGAGCAGGCTGTAGCGACCATAGGATGAAAATGGCTCGAATCTAACGGCTCAGAAGGGACGGGCTTGGATCCGGGTCGTGGGTCGGGCCTTGGACTACTCAAGCCCATGTCTTGTAAATGGGTTGCTCCTTGTTGGGTTGCAACTGATGCGCGCGCGGGCTTTGGCTTTCTGCTCCATAGACGCTTGCCTCCAATTTTAAACTCTTTTGGCTCCTCAATTTCTCCGAGCTTTATTTACTACCTAAAAACACAAAATTACTTAGTACAAATATTTTTTCTTGAAAACAAAGAAAATACATAATCTGGGATAATATCTTATTTCTGAGCACAATAGATGGGTTAAATGCCAATAAAAAGGTGTAAAAATATGCAATATTTTGCACTCATCACTTGTGCCACCGTCTTGCTAACTAGTGCACCACCACCCGCAGCGTCAATAAGATTCCTATCACTTGATTGGAGTCCTTCATAGAAGTATTGGATGATCATAGCGTCACTGAATTGGTGGTAAGGGCAGCTTGCCACCAATCTCTTGTATCGTTCCCAACATTCATATAAGGATTCTCCCACATTTTGCTTCATCCCACAAATCTCCTTTCGAATTTGAGTAGCCTTTGATGCAGGAAAATATCTCTCTAAAAAGAGTTTCTTCAGCCCATTCCATGTTGTGACACTTAGGGAGGTAAATAGTACAACCAATCCTTAGCACTATCCATCAAAGAGAAACGGAAAACTTTTAACATTGCACCATCCGCCTCAACATCCGCTGGAAGCATGGCCGTGACAATGGTGTGGAAGTCCATAAGATGCTTGTTTGGGTCTTCATTCACCATGCCATGGAACTTTGGTAATTCTCTAAGCAACCCCGGCTTGATATCAAAAGTAGAGTTTGTTTGAATACACCCCTGTTGTGTATCAAGCCTACGCGAAGCCAAGTCCTTGAGTGAACGATTTGCATCACCCATTGTTTCTTCTTCTTCAATTTGTGGTTCTTCTACGAATGGAACCTCTTGTTCTCCTTCTATTTGTAACTCTTTTTCCACTTCTAACTCGTGATTTTATGTTGTGTCTTGACTTGGTTGGAGTATTGTGCCTCTTCGAGTAGCTATCCCGCACCTTGGGTAGTTCCAATCTTTAGAAGCCAGGGATTAGGTACCTGAAAACAATTCTCGCGAACAAGTGAGAAACAAGACAAGAAACAAAAAGCAAAGATAAAAGCAGAAATTATAAAAAGAAACTAAAAACTTAATAACAAGCCGTATGCCTCCCCGGCAGCGGCGCCAAAATTTGATCGCTGTCGTAAGCGTCAAAAATAATTTCACTTTCTTACTCACTAAATATAAATGAAGTACAAAGTAAGGAAGAGTTCGTTTCCACAGAGAGGCAATTGTTGTTATGCGATTTCAGTTTCTAAGGTAACCAAGGGGGGATGTTTGTTGTTTTAGCGAAATACTAAAGTAAATAATTGGAATAATCAATAGAGAGAAGATATTGGTCACGGGATAGTATTATTCACAAACATGTATTATCATCAATGATTAGAATTGTTATTTTAATCTCTCATTCACTAAAAGTCCTAGGATACCTTGATAGCAAGTATATCCCACTAATTCCCTGATTTCATCACAACCACATTAAAAGATGCATATGTGAATTCTTCCTAGAAAGTAACCTAAAGTGTAAAAGCACAATTAGATTTAACTCCCTAAAATCAATAAGTTCTATGGAATAAGACTAATCAAGGCAATCAAACTTGTAAAAGCACTAATTCAATTTAACCAAGGTTATGATTCATATGCAATTATAAAGATGTATCACTACAAGTAATAACCACACTATGCTACTTAGAATCAGGGATAAACAACTATTTCGTATTGAAAACCCTAATCTAGCAATAGAGATGAAAGTAAATTGGATTGATTTCGGACTCAACCAAACAAACAATCAAATCATATGACAATATTAATAATGAATCATAAACAATAAAATATTGAGACAAAACTAATTCATTGAATCATATAACATGTTGAGAAATCAACTTTATCCCATAACCAATAATATGTGTTTAGCTACTCATAGCTATGGAGTTCATCATAAAAATATTAATTGAAAAGAAGAAGATGAACAAAAGCAAAACCTTGAAGCGTAAACAAAAGCGGCTCTCCAAGTTCTAAGAATAAAACGTGATAATCCCAAAGTTTTAGAAACTTTCTCCTTTATAGCTCTTCTTGTTCCAAAATTAGGTCAAGCCCCAAAGTCCAAGTGGTCCACCAAGCCCATGTGTGTGCAAATACCCATGTGAAAATATGACCCAAAAGAGGTCGCCGGAAATCTGGTATTATGGCCGGAAATCGGGCGGAAAATATATCTTAGGTGACCGGAAAAGTCCACCCGGTCAACGAGTCAGCTCGGTCGAGTCAACTCGGGTCAACTCGGTCAAGGTCAGACCGAGTCACTCTGAGTCAATGGAGAGTCGGGTGAGTAAGAGAGTCAGCTGAGTCAGTAATCAAGTCTGACTCAGAGGCTAACTCAGCTGACTTGGTTCTAAGCCATGGTCTTGCATAGCCTGAGCTGTGTTGCATAGGCCGGAATCTGTGCCGCACCAAGATGACGCTTCACATCCTTCACTCCCTGTCAACTAGTTCAGCTGCAACTTCAGACCTGCAATGCTAGCTCATTGTAGTGTTAACCACATGGATCCATTTGCGTCTTCTCAACCTCATACTCAGTCATTTGCTATCTCAAATCACCACCAGTTCCATTCTCTGTTGCCTCAAACAACTCCATCAAGAAGACCACCATCGTAGCTCTCAAACAGCTCCATTAATTCAAACCTACCACCACTCGAGCTTCACTTCAGTTGCAATGTTGATGTCTCAATGCCAACTACAACAACACAGCCATAGCCTTAGCTGTCACCAGCACAACCATATCAATCCAAAAGCAATACAGTTCCTTCACCTGCCACAGGACTTCGAATCACCCTTAGTCTTCACCAGATACCAACATTAACACCACTGATGAGTGCCAAATATTGCATATTTCTACATCAATTTATTGGCATTTAACTCATCTTTTGTACTCAGAAATCAGATATTATCCCAGATTTTGTATTTTTTTTGTTTTCAAGAATAAATATTTGTACTAATTAATTTTGTGTTTTTAGGTAGTGAATAAAGCTCGGAGAAATTGAGGAGCCAAAAGAGCAAAGAATCGGAGTCAAGCGTCTATGGAGCAGAAAGCCAAATCCCACGCGCGCAACAGTTGCAACCCAACAAGGAGCAACCCATCTACAAGACTTGGGCCCAAGCTATCCAAGACCCGACCCGCGACCCGGATCCGAGCCCGTCCTTTCCGAGCCGTTAGATTTGGTCTCTGCTTCATCCAACGCTCGCTGCACTCCTACACATCATTTCTTGATACTCCCGCTCCGCACCAAAACAGCATGATTCTCCCTGAGCCGTTCAGATCTCGCCCGCCGCATCCGACGCTCGCTGCACCCCTCACATCACCTCTCGTTGTACCCGCTCCACAGCAAAACTGCCTATACCCTTATCCCTTCGACCATCACCTCATTTCCCATCTTCCATTCTCTTTCCTCTTCCCCCGACAGAAACCAGAGCTCCACCATCCCTTCACCCGACCAGTTGCAGAGCCAGCCCCTTCTCCATCTCCTGCCACCGCCGTCTCAGCCACCAACAGCACCACAATAGCCTGTTTCGCCGCGCCTAAGTCTATTTCTCTCTTACTTAGCTTCTCCCTTAACCCTAGAAGCTAAGTTGGAGATAAATAGAATTAGGGTTTTCTCTAACATCAACATCAAGGGAGTCAGAGGCGAATTCACAGAAAAATCAGGTCTGGGTTGTGTTTATTTGTCTAAGAGAGTGAATTGTGAGTTATAAAAGGGTTTGTATTTGCATGTGAGAGAGACAGCATGTTTTAGGGTTTGAGTTTTACAATTTTAATTTAAATTTGTTTTTATCTCTGCATAATGTTCTAAGCAATTAAACTAGGGTGTAAATGAAACCCTTTGATTTAATATGAAGCAAGTAAAATTATCAAGTTGTTCTTAGTGTGTATATTGTTTAGGAAAATGGTGACTTATTGAACTAAATTTGCCTGTGATCACTGGTACTGTAAGAAGACCAATGATACTAGGGGTAGGTAAGGAGATTTAATTCACCAATTATCCAATTAAGGTCTTCAAGGAAGGCAGTAGAACAAAGTGAAAATTTGCATTGCTTAGATATAAGATCAGAGGGTGGATTTGATCACCCTAGTACCTCTCACCATCTGTTAAAACACCTCTTAATTATTAGTGCCTTAGTTTAGAGTCACAACAACAACTTCTCCGTCGTTTCGACACCAAAATCAACCATATTTGTGTTACATCATCACCTGAAATCAGTTAGTAGGCCATTAGTTCACCCTTGCACACACCACTTCTCTGTGGGATCGACCTGTGCTTGCCCTTGCCTCCAATAGGCCTGTGCACTTGCAGTTATACGTAGGAAGACACCTTTAAGCTCCTACCAAGTTTTTGGCGCCGCTGCCGGGGAACTGGTAGTGTGCCCTGTTGTTCATTAGCTTACTTCACTGATTTCATTTATCCTTGTATATTTGCGTAAAACCTCCCTTGTTTACCATCTGTTGTTAGTGTAACTTAGTTTTTTTCAACCCACCCTGTATATTTCTGCTCTGCATTGTTATGTTTAGCACTTTATTAGAGTAACTTAGCTGTTAGTTTCTTGTACTTGAATTTTCTATTGCACCCTGCATCAGTTAATGCACTTCAGTTAGCCATATCATCTTAGTGCTTCTTGTGTATAGATTAGTTGATAACCATTTGTGCATTCCCTGTAATATAATCATCTTATCATTCATGCACTTCAGTCTTATCTTCAGTTGACATCATCTGTGAGTTGAGCATTGGCATTATTGGCTAAAGTTTTCATAACCTGCAACTTGGTCTGCCCTGAATAGATAACCAAGAGCAGTAGTTAATCTTCATGCTGCAAAATCCTTGTTTTGTACCTCTAGTATCAGTCCTTTAAACTTGTTAGGTAGTATTATCTTGCTTTAAACTGTGCAAGTTTTGAAAACTGAACTTCTCCTCTGAGTCACAGGTACTTGTGGAGCTGTTGTACAATACAAGAAAGACAAGCAGAGGAGCAGACCACTGTGGAGTGCCTAAACCCAGTTAACACTGGTGGTATCATCCTTATCCTTGCTCTGTGTGGTGTTTATTGTTTGATAACCCTGAATGCATGATAGTCCTGCTCCCTTGCAAGCCCCCTGAAGCTACAAGTTTGAGCTTAGCTTGTGTTGTCAACCCTGAGCATAACATATTTTGCATACCCTGCTTTACCTTGGCTGATTGCAAGCCTTACTCTGGCAAGCCTTACTCTGAGCTTACAAGTAACCATCAGCTCCAGCCCCTGCAGCTGTAGAGACTGAGCTGCAACTGGGTAACCAAGTTGTTGCAATCCCAACTTGACACCACAGGCCCTGTGAGCCATCTGCTCCCCTGTGTAACCTGTTGAGCCAACTTGTGACACCCTGAGCATGTTCTTTTGCATCTGTGTATGACCCTGTGCATCATTGAAAGTGTGCTGAGCATCATTGTATCTGAATCTGTGAAACCCTGTTGACTCTGTCACCCATTTGCTCATCTGTGCATCTGTACATTGGCTAAACTTGTCACTTGCTAAGCCATCTTCCCTGCTAATATTTGCATACTTTGTGCTTGATCTCTAACAACTGAGGTCAACTGACCCAGTTGACATCATCTGTGTTATCTTCATTTTATGCAATCTGTGTGTGATCTTGTGACATATGACTGAGTTGTTGAGTAGAAGGATTTGTGATTAGCATTTAGCATGTTGATTTTCAAACACACTACCCAGCACATGCTTCACCATTGAGTGAGCACAACCCTTCAACCTGTGCACTCCACTCTGTTTTCACTCTCCTTGTTCACCTCCTGTGTGGTGACCTGCACTTAGTTCTATGCTGTGCTGTGCATGAACTTGCCAAGCAAAGCTGTAAAATCTCAACAGCAAGTACAAGCACCCTTGTGTGTTTAAGTTTGAGAAATCAGGTATAATCTCTGTGATATTGTGCTGCTGTGTGTTGTGATTCATTTGCCAATCTGCACAAGCTTGCTAAGCTGTGCTGAGATTTGTACTTAGACTTGTGCAACTGCCAACCTAAGCTTAACAGCTGAAGCTCTGCACAAACTGAACCCTGCACAAGTTGCACTGGGCTGTGCAGTAGACCAAAGCCCACATACACTAGGTTTCCCCTAAACTGAGCACTGGTTGAACCCTTATGCCTAAGCCCACATCAGCTGATCTTTTGGCTGTGCACAAAACTGAGCCCACACCCACTAGGCTTTGCAAATAACCTGGGCTATACAGTTTTAAACTGCTGGGCCGTGCAACCAATCTGAGCCCACATCATCTGGGCTAGAACCCACACTGTTGGGCCTTACAACATCAAAAAGCCATCTTTTGGGCTTGAGTCTTGTATTAGTGGGTCGTTTTTGAGTTTTTGCTTTTCTGTGTTGAACTTGATTGTATGATAACATGCTAGATGCGCTAGCTAGGCTATGATTGTGTCTTTTAGAGACCAAACAAATCGACTAGTTAGAATCCGCCCGGACGAAATCGTTAGCATACCCAGTTCCTCAACCGAAAACCCAAGCCCAGACCTATCTGAAACAGAAACTATGGGTGATGAACATAACCAACCCCGTAGTCTCAAGGACTACATGTACCCAACTAGGGCAAGCCAGCCCTCTTGCATCATTCTGCCAGCCGATGCTTGTCAGTTTGAACTGAAAGCAAGCACCATTCACATGCTACCCGTGTTTAGAGGGGTCAATGCTGAGAACCCCTACCATCACGTGAGAGATTTTGAGGATATTTGTGGGACTCTGCGTTTTAACCAAATGACAGAGGAGTCCCTCAAATTGAGATTGTTTCCTTTTTCTCTGAAAGACAAAGCCAAGTCTTGGCTTCATGCCCTACAACCACAATCCATTAGAACCTGGGATGACCTCATAGAAGAGTTTTTCAAAAAGTTTTTCCCAAACCATAAGACGGCGACAATTCGCCAAAGTCTAAATGGTTTTGTGCAATTAGAAGACGAAACTCTAGCAAAATACTTGGAGAGATTCAATGAATTACTACTCCAATGTCCCCACCACGGTTTTGAAAAATGGAGACTCGTGCAAATATTGTATGAGGGTCTAGATGTTAGAACCCGTACCACAGTCGAGTCAATGTGCAATGGTGCATTTATTGACAAGAGTGTTGATGACGCTTGGACTTTTCTAATCGAAGTCGCTGAAAAGACTCAACAATGGGAGTCCATCCGAGAACCGAAACGGACTACCCCTGCACAAAATGTTCATAGAATCGAGTCTGACTTTGAGGGAAATGCAAAAATGGCATCTTTGGCCCGGAGAATAGAAGTGCTTGAGTTGGAAAAGAATGTAAAATCTAATGCCCCTACTCTCCGTGACCAAATTGATATGGCCACTTGTGCCGCATGCCATAGTTCTGACCACTTAGTGGACAGCTGTCCAGACTTGCATGCATTTCAAGAGTCCAAAGCCGAGCAAGCCAATGCATTATACCAGAGGCAAGAGAACAACCCTTATTCTCAAACCTACAACCCATGGTGGAGGAATCACCCTAATTTCTCATGGTCCAAAGGACCAGTACAAGGGGGACCAACAAATAACAACCAAGGATACTCATATCCTAGAAACCCCCAAGTACAACCACACCCTCAAGTACCACAGTAGAGAAAAAGACTAGCTTTGAAGACTGTGTCGTTATGTTAACCCAAAATCTTGCAAAACTTGATAAAACCACCGACCAACGTCTCACAAACCAAGATCTTAAGATAGGTCAAATCTGTGATGCATTGAATGAGAGAGAAAAAGGAAAACTTCCTAGTCAACCCCAACAAAATCCAAAGAATGTGTTTCAGGCAGGCTCCTCTACCTGCAATGAACCTTCACACAGTCAGGCGAATGCCATCACCACTCTCCGAAGTGGTAGAATTGTTGAGAACCATGTAGGTGTACCACAGTCAAGCGAGTCTACATCAGACTCACCAGTACACACAACACCGCAGAAAACATCTACTGTAGAGAAAGAATCTGAACCTATTGATAAAACCAAGAGTCCTACCAATATAGATGTTCCTGCGCAAGTCATGTACCTGTTGCTCCATTCCCACAACGGTTGGTGCAACAGAAGGGGGGTAACCAATACAATGAGATTTTGGAAATGTTCAAAAGAGTTAACATAAACATTCCATTTCTCGAAGCAATTAGGCAAATACCCACCTATGCTAAGTTTCTAAAGGACCTGTGCACACAAAAGCGAAAGCTTCATGTGCATAAGCGTGCCTTTCTCACTGAGCAAGTGAGCTCCATAATCCAAAACAAGATTCCAACTAAGTTTAGAGACCCAGGTAGTCCAACGATTACATGCACCATAGGTGACCATACGGTCGAAAAGGCGTTACTAGACTTAGGAGCCAGTGTGAATCTATTGCCATACTCGTGTATGTGCAATTGGGCCTTGGGAGTCAAGCCCACACTGTTACGCTACAGTTAGCGGACAGATCGTGAGAATCCCCCGTGGTATTATTGAAGATGTGTTAATCAAGGTTGATAAATTTGTCTTTCCTGTAGACTTCATCGTCTTAGACACCCAACCCGTGCAAAACCCAAGTAATCACATTCCTGTGATTTTAGGACGTCCTTTCCTTGTGACGTCCAATGCCATCATCAACTGTAGTAATGGTGTGTTGAAATTGTCTTTTGGTAACATGACCGTAGAGCTGAATGTTTTTAACACTAGTCAATAACCCATTGATTGTGATGATACTGATTTGCATGAGATTAACATGATCGAGAGTCTGATCCAAGACTCTTTGCCCGACATTTTGTCAGTGGACCCTTTGCAAGCATGTCTAGATAACTTTGACTTAGATCTCTTTGAGTCTAAGTACATTGGTGAAATTCACTCTTTGCTTGAATCGGTCCCACACATGGATATTACTAAGTGGCAGAATGCAGTGGAACCACTTCCACTCTCTGATACCAAATCTGCCCCACCTCTTGATACACCACCTAAAGGACATAAAGGAGCCTTAGGTTGGACCATCTCCGATCTTAAGGGTATAAGTCCCACAATTTGCATGCATCACATAAACCTTGAAGAAAACACTAAACCATCTAGGGAAATGCAAAGGAGACTTGACCCCAACATGAGAGATGTTGTCAAGGGTGAGATTCTGAAACTGCTTGATGCGGGTATCATTTACCCAGTCCCTGATAGCCAGTGGGTCAGTCCCATTCAGGTAATACCCAAGAAGTCTGGCATTACTGTAGTTCAAAATGAGATGAACGAGCTCGTTCCCACCCGTGTGACCACAGGGTGGCGAGTCTGCATTGATTATAGAAAACTGAACACAGTAACCAAGAAAGACCATTTTCCCCTTCCCTTCATTGCCCAAATGCTGGAAAGGTTAGCAAAACATAGTCACTACTACTTCTTAGATGGCTATTCTGGCTACAACCAAATCCACATAGCACCCGAAGACCAACAAAAGACCACATTTACATGTCCTTATGGAACATTTGCTTATCGTCATATGCCTTTTGGGATGTGCAATGCACCCGCTACTTTTCAACGTTGCATGATGAGCATATTCTCCGACATGGTAGATAAGTTTCTTGAGATTTTTATGGATGATTTTTCTGTGTTTGGGTCTTCTTTTGATGAGTGTTTGCATCACCTCACTTGTGTGCTGATTAGGTGTAAGGAAAAGAGTTTGGTTTTGAATTGGGAAAAATGTCATTTTATGGTTAACTCAGGCATAGTTCTAGGGCATATCATCTCGGAAAAAGGCATAGAAGTAGACAAAGCCAAGGTAGATCTCATTCAACACTTGCCTCAACCTCGTTCTGTGAGGGACATCAGATCATTTCTAGGCCATGCGGGTTTTTACCGCCGATTCATTAAAGACTTTAGTAAAATTTCACGACCTTTGTGCAATCTTCTTGCAAAAGATGTTGCATTTGTCTTTGATGATGCTTGTAAGGAAGCATGGGAGCAACTGAAGGCTCTCCTTACCTCTGCCCCTATAGTCAGACCACCTGACTGGTCATTACCATTTGAGATTATGTGTGATGCGTCTGACTATGTTGTAGGAGCTGTTTTGGGCCAGCGAGTAGACAAACTTCCATATGTGATCTACTATGCTAGTAAAACACTTAATGATGCTCAACTGAATTATTCCACAACTGAGAAAGAGTTGCTAGCTGTTGTGTTTGCATTAGATAAGTTTAGATCTTATTTGATAGGATCTAAGGTCATCATTTATTCTGACCATGCTGCATTGAGATATCTTTTGTCTAAGAAAGATGCTAAGGCTCGTCTAATTCGATGGATACTCTTGTTACAAGAGTTTGACCTCGAAATTCGAGATAATAAAGGGTCAGAAAATGTTGTTGCTGATCACTTGTCTAGGTTGAATGTTGAATCTGCTGATGAATCTGTGTTAATTAGGGAATCATTCTCTGATGAGCAATTGATGCTTGTGTCTGAAATGCCATGGTTTGCTGATATTGTGAACTACCTTGCTACAGGTAGATTGCCCTTGCATTGGTCTAAACAAGACCGTTCTAAATTCTTGACTGAAGTTAAACACTTCCTTTGGGCCCATATTTGTTTAAGTACTGCCAAGACCAAATCATTAGGAGATGTGTCCCCAATTCTGAACAAAGGGACGTCATCTCTTTCTGTCATGACCATGCATGTGGAGGCCACTTTAGTGCCAAGAAAACTGCTGCAAAGATCTTGCAAAGCGGTTTCTATTGGCCAACATTGTTTAAGGATAGCCATGCTTTTTGTGTTGCTTGTGACCGATGTCAGAAATTAGGAAGTATCACTAAGAGAAACATGATGCCCTTACAACCCATTTTGATTGTTGAGCTGTTTGATGTTTGGGGTATTGATTTCATGGGTCCATTTCCTAACTCTGAAGGTAAGTTATACATTCTTGTTCTTTGTCGATTATGTCGCTAAGTGGGTAGAGGCCATTGCATCCAAAACCAACGACCATAAAGTTGTTCTTTCTTTTCTTAAGGAAAACATTTTCTCCCGTTTTGGAACCCCTAGAGCAATAATCAGTGATGGAGGTAGTCATTTTTGCAATAGACCCTTTGAATCACTAGTGCGCAAGTATGGAATCACTCATAAGGTCGCAACACCTTACCATCCTCAAACCAGTGGCCAAGTAGAAGTTTCTAATAGGGAAATTAAGCATATCCTTGAGAAGACCGTCAATCCTTCTAGGAAAGATTGGTCTTTGCGCTTAATGACGCTTTATGGGCCTATAGAACTGCATACAAGACTCCCATTGGGATGTCTCCTTACAGACTTGTGTACGGAAAAGCATGTCATCTACCTGTTGAGTTAGAACACCGTGCATATTGGGTTGTGAAGAAGTTGAATTTTGATCTTGATAAGGCTGGTACCCATAAGAAACTTCAACTCAATGAGTTAGAAGAATTGAGAAATGATGCATATGATAGTGCCAAAACGTACAAACATAGGATGAAAGTGTTTCACGACAAGCGCATTCTGCGCAAGTCTTTCACACCTGGCCAAAAAGTTTTACTGTACAACACTCGCTTGCACTTGTTTCCAGAGAAGTTACGTTCTAGATGGTCAGGACCATTCTTGGTACGTACCGTCTTTCCCCATGGAGCTGTAGAAGTTGAAAACCCAGCAACCAAGAACATTTTCAAGGTCAATGGTCGAGATCGAAACCATTTCTGGAGCATCTTCCACCAGAAGTTGAGACCGTTGACTTGGAAGACCCCATCTATGTGGACTAGACTAGTTCACTTGTGTACATACATATTGATAGGTGTCTAAAACACCTAATTTACTATCTAGTAGTTACGCTTTCTTTGTCACTTTTCTGGTGAATTATGTGCTTTACGCGTGTTTTTGAGTTATTAGGTACTCTGGAGTCACACGGAGGAAAAGAAGAAGAAACTACTCAATTTGAGCAAAAGGGCAAAATAGTCATTCATGGGCGAGCACTATCTGGAGCCCAGTCAAGGTTAAGGGGCAACTCTATTTGGAGGAGTGCTAAATACAGTCAAGCTGAGGTTAAGGGGAGGCCAAATGGTTATCCCTTAGCAAGGTGACCGGGTGTTGAACAACTGACCCTATTTCTATACCCTGAAATCGAGAGACCGTCTTTCATCCATTCTTTCACCTGGACCTGATATTGAGAAATAAAACAGTGGCTATGGCGTTCGATTGAGGAATTATTGGAGAAATTGGTGAGGAGTAACTCAAATATTTGATGCTGCTTGTGGCGGATTTGAGAGTTAGGTTCATCTGCAGCTGGAATTTGAGAAGAAGACTAGGGTTTTGAATCCAGGCATGGCTTGTGGTGGATCTGAAATGGAAGAACTTCTGCTGTTGTTAATTTGAAAAGGGTCTTGGTTCTGTGATTGAGGCTGATGTTAGACAAGATGAATGTTGGTACTTGGGTTCGGTTAAGAGGGGATCTGGTGTTGATTCGAGTATAATGCAGTATGAACAAATTTAGGGTTTGATAGAGATGATGTTCTGCAGAGCAATTGTGCTTGATGGGTTTTAGTGAATTGAGCACAAGGTTATTGAAATTGAGATGGGTTTGAAACACTGGTGATGCTGTTGATGTTTGGAGCTGAGATTGTGATTCTGGTGGAGAGTCAGGTGGCAATTGAAATGGAACTGATGGAGTGGTTATTATGCAATAGATGCAACCGGAGAAATTGAGGGATTGAAGTGGTCACAGCAATTGGTGTTTAACTGATGCTGGTGGTGACTTGGTAGGAAGGCATGAGGGAGCTTTTGGTGTTGATTGAAATTTAGATTTTGAGTACAAGACTGAGACAGTGAAGGCATTGAGATAATGGGTGTGACAATGGATTTGAGCGTCTTCTAGGCTCAAGAACAATGGGAATGAAGAAGCTGCTGCCTTGAGGAGGTTAAGCAAGTGTGATGGCCATGAACTGAAGCTGGTGGTGTGTTGGTGAACTGAGTTAAAGCTTGAGCTCAGTTGGTGAATATGGATGTTGCAGGGAGTTGTGGACGGCGCAGAAATCTGGGGAAGAATGGAGTTGCAGTTGATGCTTGTGAAATGATGGTGTCGATGCTGCAATTGGAGTAATGGAATTGGCTGGAGTTTGATGTTAATGCTGCTGCGGTTGTGCTATGAATGGTGGTAGCTCAGGAGTAATGAGCTACTTTGGTGGTATTGGAATTGCAAGTAGCTGGATGTGTTTGAGATGATTGTAGTTGAACTGTAGAGTTAATTGGCAATGTTGATTTGAGATTGCTGAAAGAAATTGCAGTTGGCACTGATGCTTGGAGATGGTATGCAGCTACAGAGAGGAGACAACTGATGTTGTTGACTTGAGAAATTATGGCAAACTAATGGAAGTTCAGGTGCTAGAGCTAATGGGCATTGTTGGCCTGAGCTGGTATTGATGGTGCTGCGACAGAGAGCGTGAGGTTGAGTTGATATAACTTAGTGCCAGGAACTGGTGGTGTTATGAAGTACAGTTGCAGATTGGAGTTGGGACTGAGTTGCAGGATGAGTTTTTGCAGCTACAATTGTAATTGAACAAGATGGAAATAGGAGTTGATTTGTTGGCTCAGAATGAGGCATTACAGGTTATGCACTAAAGTTGCAGGGAAGGCAGCCATCATGGCTGAAGCACAATGATTGTGCTACACAATTCAGGCCACTGCAAAACAGCCTAGGCCCAAGTGAGTCAGAATGAGTCAGACCTGACTCATCTGTTTGGCTAACTGACTCACATTTGATTGGACCCGGTTTGACTCAGTGACTCACCCGAGTTGACTCGACCGTTTTGACCCGTTGACCGGTGACCGGGCAGACTTTGCCGGTCACCTGAACTACTTTCCGGCGATTTTTCCGGCCAAGTTCCGACCACAATACCAGTTTTCCGGCGACCGTTTTTTGGGCAGAATTTTCACATGGGTTTTTCTTACACATGGGCTTGGTGGACTTCTATCTTTTGGACCTTTGAAGATTAGACCTAATTTTGGAAACAAGAGAGCTATTTAAGGGAAAGACTTCTACAACTTTTGGGATATCTTGGGATATAATCTTTTATCTATTCTTTTTGCCTCTACTTTGTTTTCGAGGGTTTAGAAACATGAAGTCTTTTCTCTTTCTTCTTGTCATGAACTCCATGAATATGAGCTAGAGTTTTATTATTGGTTATGGAATAAGTTGGATTTCCAAATATGGGTTTTAATTCAATAAATTAGTTTTCTCTCATATTATCGTTTATGATTCACCATCAATATTGTTACATGATTTGAATGTTATTTAGTCGAGTCGCGAATCGATTGAGTTTCTTTTCATCTCTCTTGCTAGATTAGGATTTATTATACGCAAAAGTGATAGATTCCTGATTACAAGTAGCATAATTGTGATTATTGCTTGTAGTGATACATCATAGTAGTTACATGTGAACCATAACCTTTGTTAAATCGGATTAGTGCGCTTTCCACGTTCGATTGCTTTGATTGGCCTGATTTCATAGATCCTAATGCATCTAGGGAATTAAACTTGATTAGTGCTTTTACACGTTAGGTTGTTCTTTTAGATAGAATTCATATTCACATCTTTTAATGTGTTTGTTGATGACATGAGGAGATTTGCGGGATATACTTGCGATCAAGGTATTCTAGGGCCTTTGATAAAAGTTGAGATTAAAATATCAATTCTAGTTATTGTGTTGAAAACATGTTTGTGATTGAAGACGAAATCCATGACCAATACCTTCTTATCCTTGATTTGATTTGTTTGCTTATTTCTTTATTTGCTTTTATTTAGTTTATTATATAAAAATCACAAAACTACCGGGGTGCTTTATAGGGAACCGAAACAATTTGACAACCTAGACCTCTCTGTGGGATCGATCCTTTCTTGCCCTTGCTATATTTATATTTTGAGTAGTAAGAAATTGTAATTTATATTTATGTCGGCTGACAACCGGTCAAATTTTGCGCGTTGTTGGCGGGGAGGCAGCGGTTGTCAATTGTTTTTGGTTTCTTATTTTTGTTTTTAGTTTTTGTTTTATTTTTCTTATTTTCTGGGTTTTAACCTTGGTTTGAGAATTTTTATTTCAGGTGCTTGTTTCTCATGGAAGGAGCATACTACATGGATGGATACGGTTTTCAACAACCTCAACAATACGACAACTACCAATTCCATGGGTATAATCAAAACCAATTCATTGGTTATGACCAATATTCCATGGAACCTTATGGTTTTTCTCAACAACCTTATGGTGGGTATGTGTGTGAACAACCACAAGGATGGGAGGATTCTTATGCTTGTGAACAAAAAGTCTCTAACTTTATAGACAAAGTTTCCAACTTTTTACAAGAGGAATTTCAAAAGCAAAAGAGACTACAAACGAGCAACTCCAAGAACTTCGTGAAGGTATTACTAGCTTGCGAAGAGGCATTGATCAATGCAAGGAAGATATGGATAATTCTAATGTGCATATGGTTTGTGATGAATATTTGATTGATGCTAATGTTGAAAAAGCATCTATCACTAATGTTGAAAAAGCCAATCCTTGGGCACTTTCGTTGATAATTGTGTAGTTAACTCAACTCTTGATCGTAATAATGATCATTCACCTATTGAAAAGGATGAGTTCGAGATTAGCAACACTAAATTCAGCGAGGACCAATCTTATGTTGACTATGATAGTGACGGTGATTATGATAAATTGCTTGAAACAACTCATGGTGACATCCCCGAGGAGTGTACAATGGAGTCTTTTTGGGATCAAGATGAAGACGAAGAGGAATATGTCGACACTTGTGTATATTACTCAAGCATTGATCTTAATAATGATCAAGAGCCTATTCAAAGGGTGGAGCTTGAGGATGATGCATTTTCGAGTGTTCTAAAAAAGTTTCTTATAATAAAATTTGGATCCGCAAAATAGTATTTGCCTTACAACAAAAAGGAGTGTGTTGAGAATGAAACCGTTATGACCAATATTGTGGAAGACCCAATTGAGCTTGCAAATGATTGTAATGATGATGTTTATGTCGAAACTTTGTTTAAGGCAGAAACGGACGAAGAATGGTTGCAAGGTTTGATAGAGGACCATGATATAAAAGAGGTGAATAATTCACTTGAGTTTTTCAAGGATGAAGAGGATTCCGTAATAAAAGAGATTGTGCAAGGTTTGTCTAACCCATTGCCTATTGTTTCTTCTCCTTTACCTCTTATTGGTTTGAATGTATGTGCTTCGAGAGTATTGTTGAATGACTTTATTTCTCGATTTCCGCCATTAGAGATACTTGATTCTCATACTATGCAGGTTTTGGAACAAGAAACCGTGGAAGTACCCAACTTCTATATTCTTTATACACTCCCAAGTGTGGACAAGAATAAGTGTGGGGGAAGCTTTTATCGGTTCATAGCTTCACTTTTGCTTTATTGTACTAATACTTGTGTGAAGCTAGTGTTTGCAAAACAGGTTCTATGGAAGGATCCTCAACTTTTCAGATTGTTGGTATATGGACGATAACAAAAGAGTCGGGCTGACGACTTTAAACCAAGCGCTAAATGGGAGGCAACCCATAGGTTTTGTATCTTAAACCCTTGTATTTATTTATTTTTATAGTTTTCATATCATATTTTCATCCCCATGTTTAATTTCATTGAGTCCGGAATCTTTCTTAGAAGAGAATTAGGACGAATACCTTTTCGTCAGAAAAATTCAGACTGCACGTAGTTCAGTCCAGAGACCATAACTGTCAGACCGTTAATCGAAACATTGTGCCCTTTTGACACTTTGTATAAAACACGTAGATGAACAACTTTTGTGAAATGGAGTTTTTCCAAATTCCTTACCAATTTGTACAGGTTTTGCGTTTTATCTGCTGTTACGTCAGAATTCAGAATTTTCGGTTTTACACATTAAGGACAATGTGAAGTTTAAGTGTGGGGGAGTCTTTTGCATATAGAGTTTTTAACCTTTTTGAGTCAAAATTTTCAAGTTTTTTTTTGTATATATTTGAATAAAACTCCAACTTGTGGTTAGTTTAGAGTCACATAGTATACATGTCGCTAAGATTACATCGAGAATCTCATAAGAGTGATCGAACTTAGAGATGATGAGAGAACATGATCGGGTTTCTTAATTGTATGAGAGTTAAAGTTGGATTTAACCATGCCAGTGGCAAATAAGGTGCAGACTGAATTCGGTATTAGAGTAGTGGTTCCTTATAGTGGAGACTACCCATGTTACATAATGTGAGGCACCGACCTTCAATTCTTTGTACCTGTCTAAATTTGTGCTTTTAGAGTGTGTGTCACCGTACGTCAATTCCGGGCAGAATGGTGAGCTTCCCAACCTCCCACCATAAAAGCACTATTTTGATCTCTTGAGTGCTATTTTTATCAATCATGTTGGTGACATCGAATTGCTAACTTACATACCACTTGTAATCTTGTTCGCAGTTAGCACCATCCACCTTATCTCTCTCTACACCAACAGGTCCATAGAAACACCATCATCATCAACAAGAGGAGCATCACAAATTTGAAGGAAAGTTGAACACGTTCGAGGTTTACAAGCAACAATACAGAAATGAGCAGATTTCAGATTCAAGTAAAGCAACAAAACAAGGAGCAGAATTTTTATAAGTTGAAGACTATTGTACATGAGTGAAAATTATCAAGGATGAGAGTTCGAGAAGTTTATGATATCAAGACATATAAGTTGTGAAGAATCAAGCGGTAAAGTACTTACACCATGGCATTGTACTTACATTTTTTTTATTTTATTTGTATTTTACTTTCTCTTCTCTTGAAAAAAAAATTAAAAAAAATAAAATAAAAAAATAAAAAAATTGGGTTTGTATAGTTCGTTTTTAGTTTTGTATTCTTTCAATAAAGCCAATGGAAAGAAGGAATATCTATAATGAAGTTTCAAGCAATAAGGAATTAGAGGAAAAAATTACATTGTCGAGTAACTACGAATTTCAAGAGTTAGCATCAAGAGTTGAAGACCGAAGACGAAGATGAAGACACCGATTGAAGACCGAAGACGTTTCTATGGATGATGTGAGAGTGGTGCTAGCTGCACGCCGAACGGATAACGAGGTAAGTAAGCATATTCCCACCTTCGTTAAATGGTTGATTTCCTTTCTTAGAGATCGTCAGAAAATGGGTTTTCAAAAATATATAAAAGATGTGGGTTTTCAAAATATTTCGGAGGGTTTTTACCTTCCTACCATTCAACGTGTCTCAGGATTCTCTCTTCATTCCTACCTGGACACATGTGTGACCCATAAAAAGTTGTTTATTATTGAGAGCAACTTCATAAAACCCTTTCTTGTGAGGCAGAGTCGAGACTTTTGATCACTCCGAACCCGAATTTCTTTCGAGAAGGGATGGTTATTTCTCTCTCAACTTCTAAGAATGAGATTGTGTTCATTTATGTGTCTAACTTCTTATGACTAGTGTGCAGAATCTCTATGTCTTCTTAGCGCGTTGGATGCTATCATTACGGAGAACTAGTAAGTTGGAAAAATAGGTTTTGTGGGTATATCTCTAGTAAACCCTCACGAGACTATAACTCGTCCACTAGGGACACCTAGGGGTTTAAAGGCTTGTTATTTATGCTAAAAGTGACCGTAGCCTCGACGACACGGAGTTGTATGTATTCTTTAAAATTGTTTTGTTTGATTTGCTCGAGGACTAGCAAAGTCTAAGTGTGGGGGAATCTGATAGGTGTCTAAAACACCTAATTTACTATCTAGTAGTTACGCTTTCTTTGTCACTTTTCTGGTGAATTATGTGCTTTACGCGTGTTTTTGAGTTATTAGGTACTCTAGAGTCACACGGAGGAAAAGAAGAAGAAACTACTCAATTTGAGTAAAAGGGCAAAATAGTCATTCATGGACGAGCACTATCTGGAGCCCAGTCAAGGTTAAGGGGCAACTCTATTTGGAGGAGTGCTAAATACAGTCAAGCTGAGGTTAAGGGGAGGCCAAATGGTTATCCCTTAGCAAGGTGACCGGGTGTTGAACAACTGACCCTATTTCTATACCCTGAAATCGAGAGACCGTCTTTCATCCATTCTTTCACCTGGACCTGATATTGAGAAATAAAACAGTGGCTATGGCGTTCGATTGAGGAATTATTGGAGAAATTGGTGAGGAGTAACTCAAATATTTGATGCTGCTTGTGGCGGATTTGAGAGTTAGGTTCATCTCAAAATTTGGAATTTGAGAAGAAGACTAGGGTTTTGAATCCAGGCATGGCTTGTGGTGGATCCGAAATGGAAGAACTTCTCTTTGTTGTTAATTTGAAAAGGGTCTTGGTTCGTGATTGAGGCTGATGTTAGACAAGATGAATGTTGGTACTTGGGTTCGGTTAAGAGGGGATCTGGTGCTGATTCGAGTATAATGCAGTATGAACAAATTTAGGGTTTGATAGAGATGATGTTCTGCAGAGCAATTGTGCTTGATGGGTTTCAGTGAATTGAGCACAAGGTTATTGAAATTGAGATGGGTTTGAAACACTGGTGATGCTGTTGATGTTTGGAGCTGAGATTGTGATTCTGGTGGAGAGTCAGGTGGCAATAGAAATGGAACTGATGGAGTGGTTATTATGTAATAGATGCAACCGGAAAAACTGAGGGATTGAAGTGGTCACAGCAATTGGTGTTTAACTGATGCTGGTGGTGACTTGGTAGGAAGGCAGGAGGGAGCTTTTGGTGTTGATTGAAATTTAGATTTTGAGTACAAGACTGAGACAGTGAAGGCATTGAGATAATGGGTGTGACAATGGATTTGAGCGTCTTATAGGCTCAAGAACAATGGGAATGAAGAAGCTGCTGCCTTGAGGAGGTTAAGCAAGTGTGATGGCCATGAACTGAAGCTGGTGGTGTGTTGGTGAACTGAGTTAAAGCTTGAGCTCAGTTGGTGAATATGGCTGTTGCAGGGAGTTGTGGACGGCGCAGAAATCTGGGGAAGAATGGAGTTGCAGTTGATGCTTGTGAAATGATGGTGTCGATGCTGCAATTGGAGTAATGGAATTGGCTGGAGTTTGATGTTAATGCTGCTGCGGTTGTGCTATGAATGGTGGTAGCTCAGGAGTAATGAGCTACTTTGGTGGTATTGGAATTGCAAGTAGCTGGATGTGTTTGAGATGATTGTAGTTGAACTGTAGAGTTAATGGGCAATGTTGATTTGAGATTGCTGAAAGAAATTGCAGTTGGCACTGATGCTTGGAGATGGTATGCAGCTACAGAGAGGAGACAACTGATGTTGTTGACTTGAGAAATTATGGCAAACTAATGGAAGTTCAGGTGCTAGAGCTAATGGGCATTGTTGGCCTGAGCTGGTATTGATGGTGCTGCGACAGAGAGCGTGAGGTTGAGTTGATATAACTTAGTGCCAGGAACTGGTGGTGTTATGAAGTACAGTTGCAGATTGGAGTTGGGACTGAGTTGCAGGATGAGTTTTTGCAGCTACAATTGTAATTGAACAAGATGGAAATAGGAGTTGATTTGTTGGCTCAGAATGAGGCATTACAGGTTATGCACTGAAGTTGCAGGGAAGGCAGCCATCATGGCTGAAGCACAATGATTGTGCTACACAATTCAGGCCACTGCAAAACAGCCTAGGCCCAAGTGAGTCAGAATGAGTCAGACCTGACTCATCTGTTTGGCTAACTGACTCACATTTGATTGGACCCGGTTTGACTCAGTGACTCACCCGAGTTGACTCGACCGTTTTGACCCGTTGACCGGTGACCGGGCAGACTTTGCCGGTCACCTGAACTACTTTCCGACGATTTTTCCGGCCAAGTTCCGGCCACAATACCAGTTTTCCGGCGACCGTTTTTTTGGCAGAATTTTCACATGGTTTTTTCTCACACATGGGCTTGGTGGACTTCTATCTTTTGGACCTTTGAAGATTAGACCTAATTTTGGAAACAAGAGAGCTATTTAAGGGAAAGACTTCTACAACTTTTGGGATATCTTGGGATATAATCTTTTATCTATTCTTTTTGCCTCTACTTTGTTTTCGAGGGTTTAGAAACATGAAGTCTTTTCTCTTTCTTCTTGTCATGAACTCCATGAATATGAGCTAGAGTTTTATTATTGGTTATGGAATAAGTTGGATTTCCAAATATGGGTTTTAATTCAATAAATTAGTTTTCTCTCATATTATCGTTTATGATTCACCATCAATATTGTTACATGATTTGAATGTTATTTAGTCGAGTCGCGAATCGATTGAGTTTCTTTTCATCTCTCTTGCTAGATTAGGATTTATTATACGCAAAAGTGATAGATTCCTGATTACAAGTAGCATAATTGTGATTATTGCTTGTAGTGATACATCATAGTAGTTACATGTGAACCATAACCTTTGTTAAATCGGATTAGTGCGCTTTCCACGTTCGATTGCTTTGATTGGCCTGATTTCATAGATCCTAATGCATCTAGGGAATTAAACTTGATTAGTGCTTTTACACGTTAGGTTGTTCTTTTAGATAGAATTCATATTCGCATCTTTTAATGTGTTTGTTGATGACATGAGGAGATTTGCGGGATATACTTGCGATCAAGGTATTCTAGGGCCTTTGATAAAAGTTGAGATTAAAATATCAATTCTAGTTATTGTGTTGAAAACATGTTTGTGATTGAAGACGAAATCCATGACCAATACCTTCTTATCCTTGATTTGATTTGTTTGCTTATTTCTTTATTTGCTTTTATTTAGTTTATTATATAAAAATCACAAAACTACCGGTGTTATTTATAGGGAACCGAAACAATTTGACAACCTAGACCTCTCTGTGGGATCGATCCTTTCTTGCCCTTGCTATATTTATATTTTGAGTAGTAAGAAAGTGTAATTTATATTTGTGTCGGCTGACAACCGGTCAAATTTTGGCGCCGTTGCCGGGGAGGCAGCGGTTGTCAATTGTTTTTGGTTTCTTATTTTTGTTTTTAGTTTTTGTTTTATTTTTCTTATTTTCTGGGTTTTAACCTTGGTTTGAGAATTTTTATTTCAGGTGCTTGTTTCTAATGGAAGGAGCATACTACATGGATGGATACGGTTTTCAACAACCTCAACAATATGACAACTACCAATTCCATGGGTATAATCAAAACCAATTCATTGGTTATGACCAATATTCCATGGAACCTTATGGTTTTTCTCAACAACCTTATGGTGGGTATGTGTGTGAACAACCACAAGGATGGGAGGATTCTTATGCTTGTGACCAAAAGTCTCTAACTTTATAGACAAAGTTTCCAACTTTTTACAAGAGGAATTTCAAAAAGCAAAAGAGACTACAAACGAGCAACTCCAAGAACTTCGTGAAGGTATTGCTAGCTTGCGAAGAGGCATTGATCAATGCAAGGAAGATATGGATAATTCTAATGTGCATATGGTTTGTGATGAATATTTGATTGATGCTAATGTTGAAAAAGGCCAATCCTTGGGCACTTTCGTTGATAATTGTGTAGTTAACTCAACTCTTGATCGTAATAATGATCATTCACCTATTCAAAAGGATGAGTTCGAGATTAGCAACACTAAATTCAGCGGGGACCAATCTTATGTTGACTATGATAGTGACGGTGATTATGATACATTGCTTGAAACAACTCATGGTGACATCCCCGAGGAGTGTACAATGGATTCTTTTTGGGATCAAGATGAAGACGAAGAGGAATATGTCGACACTTGTGTATATTACTCAAGCATTGATCTTAATAATGATCAAGAGCCTATTCAAAGGGTGGAGCTTGAGGATGATGCATTTTCGAGTGTTCTAAAAAAGTTTCTTATAATAAAATTTGGATCCGCAAAAGAGTATTTGCCTTACAACAAAAAGGAGTGTGTTGAGAATGAAACCGTTATGACCAATATTGTGGAAGACCCAATTGAGCTTGCAAATGATTGTAATGATGATGTTTATGTCGAAAATTTGTTTAAGGCAGAAACGGACGAAGAATGGTTGCAAGGTTTGATAGAGGACCATGATATAAAAGAGGTGAATAATTCACTTGAGTTTTTCAAGGATGAAGAGGATTCCGTAATAAAAGAGATTGTGCAAGGTTTGTCTAACCCGTTGCCTATTGTTTCTTCTCCTTTACCTCTTATTGGTTTGAATGTATGTGCTTCGAGAGTATTGTTGAATGACTTTGTTTCTCGATTTCCGCCATTAGAGATACTTGATTCTCATACTATGCAGGTTTTGGAACAAGAAACCGTGGAAGTACCCAACTTCTATATTCTTTATACACTCCCAAGTGTGGACAAGAATAAGTGTGGGGGAAGCTTTTATCGGTTCATAGATTCACTTTTGCTTTATTGTACTAATACTTGTGTGAAGCTAGTGTTTGCAAAACAGGTTCTATGGAAGGATCCTCAACTTTTCAGATTGTTGGTATATGGACGATAACACAAGAGTCGGGCTGACGACTTTAAACCAAGCGCTAAATGGGAGGCAACCCATAGGTTTTGTATCTTAAACCCTTGTATTTATTTATTTTTATAGTTTTCATATCATATTTGCATCCCCATGTTTAATTTCATTGAGTCCGGAATCTTTCTTAGAAGAGAACTAGGACGAATACCTTTTCGTCAGAAAAATTCAGACTGCACGTAGTTCAGTCCAGAGACCATAACTGTCAGACCGTTTATCGAAACATTGTGCCTTTTTGACACTTTGTATAAAACACGTAGATGAACAACTTTTGTGAAATGGAGTTTTTCCAAATTCCTTACCAATTTGTACAGTTTTTGCGTTCTGTTGTTACGTCAGAATTCAGAATTTTCGGTTTTACACATTGAGGACAATGTGAAGTTTAAGTGTGGGGGAGTCTTTTGCATATAGAGTTTTTAACCTTTTTGAGTCAAAATTTTCAAAAATTTTTTTGTATATATTTGAATAAAACTCCAACTTGTGGTTAGTTTAGAGTCACATAGTATACATGTCGCTAAGATTACATCGAGAATCTCATAAGAGTGACTGAACTTAGAGATGACAGAGAACATGATCGGGTTTCTTAATTGTATGAGAGTTAAAGTTGGATTTAACCATGCCAGTGGCAAATAAGGTGCAGACTGAATTCGGTATTAGAGTAGTGGTCCCCTATAGTGGAGACTACCCATGTTACATAATGTGAGGCACCGACCTTCAATTCTTTGTACCTGTCTAAATTTGTGCTTTTAGAGTGTGTGTCACCGTACGTTAATTCCGGGCAGAATGGTGAGCTGCCCAACCTCCCACCATAAAAGCACTATTTTGATCTCTTGAGTGCTATTTTTATCAATCATGTTGGTGACATCGAATTGCTAACTTACATACCACTTGTAATCTTGTTCGCAGTTAGCACCATCCACCTTATCTCTCTCTACACCAACAGGTCCATAGAAACACCATCATCATCAACAAGAGGAGCATCACAAATTTGAAGGAAAGTTGAACACGTTCGAGGTTTACAAGCAACAGTACAGAAATGAGCAGATTTCAGATTCAAGTAAAGCAACAAAACAAGGAGCAGAATTTTTATAAGTTGAAGACTATTGTACATGAGTGAAAATTATCAAGGATGAGAGTTCGAGAAGTTTATGATATCAAGACATATAAGTTGTGAAGAATCAAGCGGTAAAGTACTTACACCATGGCATTGTACTTACATTTTTTTTATTTTATTTGTATTTTACTTTCTCTTCTCTTGAAAAAAAAAAATTAAAAAAAAAAAAATTAAAAATTTCTCTAAACTATTTTATTTATTTGTCTTTTCATTTTACATTTTAAAAAATTAAAAATTAAAAAATTAAAAAAAAAAAAAAAAAAAAAATTATTATGGTTTGTATAGTTCGTTTTTAGTTTTGTATTCTTTCAATAAAGCCAATGGAAAGAAGGAATATCTTTAATGAAGTTTCAAGCAATAAGGAATTAGAGGAAAAAATTACATTGTCGAGTAACTACGAATTTCAAGAGTTAGCATCAAGAGTTGAAGACCGAAGACGAAGATGAAGACACCGATTGAAGACCGAAGACGTTTCTATGGATGCTGTGATAGTGGTGCTAGCTGCACGCCGAACGGATAACGAGGTAAGTAAGCATATTCCCACCTTCGTTAAATGGTTGATTTCCTTTCTTAGAGATCGTCAGAAAAAGATTCTTTTTGTCCACACTTCTGTGGAGTCTCCAAAAATTATTTCGGAAGGTTATCCTTCTTACCTACAACGTGTGCAGGATTTCTCTCTTTATTCCTGCCTGCACACATGAGAGACTAAAAAAGCAATCTTTTTGAGTGCAATTATCATAATACCCTAATGGTGAGGCAGAAGTCGAGGCTTATGATCACAATCGAATCCGAATTCTTTCATATGGTATGGTTATTTCTCGCTCAGCACTTAAGGATGAGAATGCGTTCTTTGGTAGTTCTAACTTCGTGTTACTAGCATGCAGAAACTCTATGTCCTCATAGCTCCTTGGATGCTTGAGACTCTTTTACACTCTGAAGTTGGACAAGGTTTTGTGGGTACACCTCTGGTAAACCCTCACGAGACTACAACTCGTCCACTAGGGACACCTAGGGGTTTAAAGGCTTAGTGCATATGCTAAATGCATTCGAGAGACCAGCGACAGTGGTATAGTTAGGATTTCTTAATTTTTTGTTTCACTTGAGGACAAGTAAAATTCAGGTTTGGGGGTATTTGATGAGTGCCAAATATTGCATATTTCTACATCTATTTATTGGCATTTAACTCATCTTTTGTACTCAGAAATCAGATATTATCCAAGATTCTGTATTTTCTTTGTTTTCAAGAATAAATATTTGTACTAATTAATTTTGTGTTTTTAGGTAGTGAATAAAGCTCGGAGAAACTGAGGAGCCAAAAGAGCAAAGAATCGGAGTCAAGCGTCTATGGAGCAGAAAGCCGAAGCCCACGCGCGCAACAGTTGCAACCCAACAAGGAGAAACCCATCTACAAGACTTGGGCCCAAGCTATCCAAGACCCGACCCGCGACCCGGATCCGAGTCGTCCTTTCCGAGCCGTTAGATTTGGTCTCTGCTTCATCCAACGCTCACTGCACTCCTACACATCATTTCTTGATACTCCCGCTCCACACCAAAACAGCCTGATTCTCCCTGAGCCGTTCAGATCTCGCCCGCCGCATCCGACGCTCGCTGCACCCCTCACATCACCTCTCGCTGTACCCGCTCCACAGCAAAACTGCCTATACCCTTATCCCTTCGACCATCACCTCATTTCCCATCTTCCCTTCTCTTTCCTCTTCCCCCGACAGAAACCAGAGCTCCACCATCCCTTCACCCGACCAGTTGCAGAGCCAGCCCCTTCTCCATCTCCTTCCACCGCCGTCTCAGCCACCAACAGCACCACAGTAGCCTGTTTCGCCGCGCCTAAGTCTATTTCTCTCTTACTTAGCTTCTCCCTTAACCCTAGAAGCTAAGTTGGAGATAAATAGAATTAGGGTTTTCTCTAACATCAACATCAAGGGAGTCAGAGGCGAATTCACAGAAAAATCAGGTCTGGGTTGTGTTTATTTGTCTAAGAGAGTGAATTGTGAGTTATAAAAGGGTTTGTATTTGCATGTGAGAGAGACAGCATGTTTTAGGGTTTGAGTTTTACAATTTTAATTTAAATTTGTTTTTATCTCTGCATAATGTTCTAAGCAATTAAACTAGGGTGTAAATGAAACCCTTTGATTTAATATGAAGCAAGTAGATTATCAAGTTGTTCTTAGTGTGTATATTGTTTAGGAAAATAGTGACTTATTGAACTAAATTTGCCTGTGATCACTGGTACTGTAAGAAGACCAGTGATACTAGGGGTAGGTAAGGAGATTTAATTCACCAATTATCCAATTAAGGTCTTCAAGGAAGGCAGTAGAACAAAGTGAAAATTTGCATTGCTTAGATATAAGATCAGAGGGTGGATTTGATCACCCTAGTACCTCTCACCATCTGTTACAACACCTATTAATTATTAGTGCCTTAGTTTAGAGTCACAACAACAGCTTCTCCGTCGTTTCGACACCAAAATCAACCATATTTGTGTTACATCATCACCTGAAATCACTTAGTAGGCCATTAGTTCACCCTTGCACACACCACTTCTCTGTGGGATCGACCTGTGCTTGCCCTTGCCTCCAATAGGCCTGTGCACTTGCAGTTATACGTAGGAAGACACCTTTAAGCTCCTACCAACCACCTGTAGCTACAACTTCACTGCAATATATACTTGCAGCTCCATTGCAACACAGCACAATCAACTTCTCTTCATGCCTGCAACCGCTCCAATGCCACCAAGTCCTTTACATCTGCTCAACTGCCTGCAATGCTTACTACTCACTGAATTGCTACAGTTCACTTCAGCACATAATCACCTAGTAACATCACCACCAGTTCATTTGAATCCCATTACCACCAGATTAGCTGCAATATCTCTTCTTATGCATCAATTTCATGCTCTCAATCACCACTAACGAGCCCATCACCAATGCATTCTGCTCATCTCATTCTCGAGCCAATCTCAGACCACACTCCATTTCCATTAGCATCAGCTCATCCAACATCTTCTTAGCTCCCATTTACCTGCAATTACATCTCAGGCCATCATACATTGCTCCATTCTGACTCAGCAACATTCTCTCATCTGGTGAGCACTACACAACACCTGCAACCTGCAATGCCCTGCAAGTCCTATGCAGCTACAGTTCACCATTTCCTCCCTACATTCATTATATCAGCACCATCACTTCAGCTCAGCTGCAATACCTCCAAACCAACCATTAACCTCAGCTATTCGGGCCTGCCCTGCACCATTGTTAACATCACCACCAACTCAGTCCTACCAGACTTTCTGTAGCTTTAAATGCAGCTGCAACTCCAGTTGCATCACTTGCAATTGCAACCTGTCCACCTGACCATCTCCAACTTAATCTTGTCCTTGCAACTCATACATTTCATCCTGAAATTACAATTAATTCAATCACCAAGAGTCTCCTCCTTTTATCATGACTGAGCATCAGTGGCTTCATTTTCAATGGCAATAACACCACCACTTCCTCCCTGAAACTCAACCAACACTACAAACCCATTTCATTCTTTGCTCAATTACCAGCAACAATTCCTCAATTTCTTCATAATTCATCCACCATTTACTGAGACAAACCCATGTTTATAAGTCTGCATCTGAGCTTGAATCTCCCTGCTCAAACCTCAGCAACAACTTCAACTAATTCCATGTCTTCTCTCTGGATTGTTTCAAGCATCAATTCTTCTCTTACTCTGCTGGAACTTCAAATCTGGGTTAAACCCACTTCTCCTGATTCGTTTTTGTCTTCGCCCAAACTACACAGTTGCACCTGCCATTCCTTAAATGCCTTGACTCGCTCTCGAACCCCGCTCGATTCACTCTTAGATCCACGAGATTCAAACCCAAATTCGCCATCTCAATCAGATCAAGAATGATGACAAAGCCTCTCTCAATCTCCATTCATCTCTGATTTCTCCTATTCACATCAAACGGCATCAACAGATTCCACTAGAGCAGGAACCCTAATTCCGATTCAACTCAAATTTGTCTTGCAATTAGCTCAGTTCAGAGCCAAACCTGAAGCAAAACCCATGTTCATTTTTGTCACCAGAATCATCATCATCAGCTTAATCTCCCACTGAATTTGTACATCATCATCTTCAATTTTTAAGATCAGCATCTGTAGCTGCAAATTGGGGAAGAACAGCTGAAGGATAAGAGAAAAGAAATGTTGTCTGAGGCATCAGTTCGACCGAGTTGGGTCAAATAGTATGGGACGACTATCAACACCCATGGGTGTTTTTAGCAATTTTCATTAAACTCCAACTAGTTTCCCCTTATCTTTGGCTGGGCTATGAGTATCGCTCTCCTGTGAATGAACCTCTTTGCTCCCTTTACGCTCCAAACGGACGTTTTCTCCTTCTTTTGCACATAATGACTCCATTGCACCTGATACACTCAAACTCACACATAAGATATGCAATTCTCAAGGATTATAGCAAAGAAAGCATAAATACTAGATATAAAATTAGGTGTTTTACAACACCTATCACTTACCAGTCCTGTTTGAGTTTAACAGGCCCAGACCAAGCTAAATCTTCGATCGAGTCTCGCCAGAAGCTTTCCAAACCGAACCCAAAAAAATCTCGTAGTTTCATAATATTCTTCCCGTGAACTCTGTTTCCTCTTCAACGATTATCTGGTCCAACTGGATTGATTTCGACTATCGCACCACGTCTGTTAAGCCCATAGGAACAAACCCAATCAAATTCAGCCGTTGAGTCTCTCTAAAACTCCTCCAAATGGTGAACCCTAATTCTGTTCTTCCCTTGCAAAAAATTCCCGCCAAAAAAAATAATTCAAACGGAGAGGAAGATGGTTGCCCCTTAACCAGTGATGGGGTGCGGCTAGCGGTTGCTGTCCTGGGGTGGGAATAGTAAAGAAGGTGCCCCTTAGTAAATGAGGTGCCCCTTATCCAAAGCAGGGGTCCTTTAGCAAACGTTTATTGCCCAAAAACACCTACAAACACATAAAATACCATAATAAGTACAAAATTGAGTACCAACAATACAGAAAATTGAAGACAATTTAGACACAAAAATATGTCAATCAATCCCTGTCGAGATGCCTCGGAGACGAGGAAGCACAGCTACAACTTAACCATGTTCATGAATAAATTTGTGGACAAACGTTAGTGGTGACTCTTTACCGCCGTCTTCAACTCCTTGGCTATTACTGGCCGGATATGGAAACTCAATCCTGATCGCTCCAAGGGTCTTGCTCCAGCTGTCAAGCACCACTGCATCAATTGGAAGTCTTTAACATTGGCCATGCTGGGGACTGGCGAGAGCCATACATCAGTTACCTTCATGACGGTGTGCTCCCTACCAACAAGAAGGACGCATCCAAGATGAAGCAAAGAGCCAAAAGATTTGTGTTTCATGAAGGGATCTTGTACCGTAAAAGCTTTGGAGGTGATCTGTTACGGTGCTTGGCAAAGTTTGAAATACCAACTATATTGAAAGAGACGCATGAAGGTGAACATCAAGGGAAGAATAAATTATTCCTCCAGATACACGAGAAATATTATTGGCCAACTATGGAGGATGATGCAGCAAGCGGCGTTTGTTCAGAAGTGCCACGAATGTCAAATTCACGCGAACCTTATTCACGCGCCCTGTACTCCCCTGCACTCATTAAGTAGTCCGTGGCCATTTTACAGCTGGGGACTTGACATCATTGGGAAATTAATCCGCCATCGTCAAAGCAACATGAGTACATCATAACTGCAACGGAGTACTTCACCAAATGGGTTGAAGCCATTCCTCGAGGGACTACTGGAGCAACAATTGTGGCATTCATTAAGGATTACATTATTTGTCGGTGTGGCGTGCCTAAGCACATCATTACTGATAACGGCACTCCCTTCGCCAACAAGCAAGTACAAGAGCTACTCGAAGAATATGAAATTAAGCAAGTCTTCTCTACTCCTTACTACCCCCAAGGGAATGGGCAAGCCGAGAGCACCAACAAGACTTTAATTCGAATTCTCAGTCGAACAGTACATGATAATCCACGGACATGGCACGAACAACTGCCTATAGCACTATGGGCATATCGGGCGGCACCTATAAGCTCTACTGGCATCTCCCCCTATTCACTTGTTTATGGCGTAGATGCGATTCTCTCAGCAGAGATTAAAATTCCGCCGGCTAGGATTGCAGCAGCAAGTGGAGTCCAATGGAATGAGGCTGAAGCATCGAGTGCCAGGATAGCGGAGCTAGATACTCTGGACTCCAAGAGAACAAAGGCGGAAGAACATGCTCAGGTATACAGAAATAGGGTTTCCAGAGCATATGATAAAGCCGTAAAACCTCGAATTTTTCAAATAGGAGATCTGGTATTGAAGACTGCTAAGCACATTCAACAAGACATGTCTGTACCGAAATTCTCTCCAAAATGGGAAGGACCTTATGTGGTCACCAAAGCATATAACAGTGGGTACTACAAGATTGTCAAAGAAGATGGAGGCAAATTGGAAGCATTCATCAATGGAAAATGGCTCAAGGCATACTACGCCTGACCATTACTCCATCTCTCGTTGTTTCATAACACGTCCAGCAAGGTATTTTTTCGTTTCCCTCGTATTTGAGTTATCAAAATTTCATTTAGTCAGAACGTATTAGAAAATTCCATTTGCCTTTTCCAAAAACCAGTACAATTCAAAAAAAAAAATGTTCAAAACCCAAAAGAAAAATCAGACGTTCTCATGGCTGCATGTTCAAAATAACAACTCAGAAAAGGCCATCCAATAAATTGTAGTTCCTTGAAAGCATCATCTTCAGCCTGTTTTGGTACCTTTCAGTCCTACTCTTCAAATCCTGGATTTCCTGTTCCACTTTTTGAGATTCAGCAGTTAGAGCCTCCTCCTCTTCCAAAATGGCCTTTGTAGCAGGAACAACGTTGACAAAGATGTCGGCTCGATCAAATTTGACAATGTCAAGACGGTGCCACAGCCAACTAACGTTAAACTCCAGGGATTCGCAGGTAGATACCATGTTCTCCCACTTTTCAACAGTTGATTCAGTGACGTCGCGAATGGATGTGCCTTCCATTTCGACAATCATGGGCAGGAGGCAGTTCACTGTGGTGACTAACGCAGACGAGCAATGTTGCACCACGTTCCTGGTTGCAATGTGGCCGTATCTTCTCCATATTTTCGTGTACAAATCCACGAACTCCTTCCGCACTAAGAATCTACCTACACTTCGGTAGCTAGAAGATAAACACTTCATGTGGATATCGAACGACAAACCTGCATTGGGATATTCGTAGCAGGAAATACCCAAATCAGCATTTTCCAGGTCTGCAGCAGTTGGCGTACTCGAGTTTGAAGGAAGAGGTGTGGCCAGATCGTCGTCACGCATGTTCCAACTGGGTACCTCTACACAAAAGAAAATCTCTCTTTGTTACCTACTGATGGTGGCAAACAAATATCCATTCGTCAGTGAAAAGCATACCGGTATGATCTTCTTGACTCGGATGACCCGGACGGGGGAGTTGTCACAAGACCCAGGCGTTTGCCCACTCTAAAAAAAAAAAACAGCAGTGTTATGAGGAAAAGAAGAATTATCACTTCAAAATCAGGAGGTAATTAGAGTCATGCTCTGGAAGCAAGCCGCCTGCGTTTGTCCGAGGAATCTGGCTGGCTCGAGGATGATTCACTTCTTTTGACATGATGAAGAGATATGAATTCAATGAGAAGAGTCTTTATTCTAAACTGAGAGGAACAATCTAGTTTTACCTGCATATATATTGCGGAAACCCTAAGAAGAAACGGAAGTGAGCAATCGCAACGGGCTTATCCGATAGCCAAGGATTCAACTTCAACCAAGTAATGTTTCTCATCGAAACCCTAATGAAGACCGAGAGAAAACGACCAGATAGTCAAAGGAAGGATGCGTTTTCCTAGCTTGGAGCTTTGGTGTCAACACATCCTAAAGATATGAGGCAACCACTTTCCTGGTAATGTTTGCTTACTCTGGCATGACCATTTTGTTGCTTGACTGTCACCATCTAATGTTTACCCCGCAACATTGCCACTATTACGTGCTAAGCATGGGACTTAATGTGGATGGTGGTTTTTAGTTCAGGGCTAAATTTGTAAAACCTTGCATTTGTTATGATGTTATTCTGCAAAGAGACAGAGCCATGTAAAAGTGATGAGTACACAATCTCTTTATTGGCGCATTAATTGAGCAATTCAATATGTTTACATGAAATTTATCCAGAATGGTGCATGAAGCAACAATCCCAGATATTCTGTATATTTCGACACTCTGCCTGTATTATTCATTAATATAGGACTCACTGAATACTTTCTGTGTTGCGTTCCACGGCTAAACCCTTAATGTTGATATGACATGAAAATTAGTGTTCACTCGCAGCAGAGTAACATGAATTTCCCGAAGTATCAAGGTTAAGGTCTTTGCATAAAAGTACTCAATCAGAAAGCATACTGCTCTCTGGCGATAAATCCGAAGAACTCTGTGTCAACATACAGAGTTCAATCAATTTTGTAATAACTCATGAAATCAAATCTCAACCTAATAAATTTTAGGGTTTTGCGCCCCGCGCAGTATATCAGACCCTGTTGGTCGAAACTAAACCTAAGCAAACTAGGCAATTGATCCGCCATGGATTAGTAGGTGCAAAGTCCTACCCAAAATCAGAAAACAAGGGAACAAAAGAGGAGCCATGGGGAATATGAGCAGCGGCAAGAGAGGTGTGGCCGTGCCACAAGCCAGCCGGCACCACTTGCAGATGGCCACGCCACCATGCTTCTTGACCGGTCCTCCTCTTTCCTGTCGACCAATCAGGTCACTTTAAATGCGCCACGAGCACTAGAGATGTGGCCGCGCCCCATGTTTGGCTGGCCCCCTCTTTTGACCAATCAGGTCGCTTTAAACCTGCCTCATGTGTTGAAATGCCAAATGATCCCTGCCACGCCACCATGTTAATTGGCATGCCAAACGCGCCCTGCCACGCCACCATTCTAACTGGCATGCCAAACGCGCCATGCCGCACCACCATGTTAATCGGCAAGCCAACATGCCACTCCGCCGCAGTAATATGCTAATGTGCCATAAATGGCACAACTACGTGCTAACCCATTTTCTGTTCGTGGCAAACGCCATAACGGACTCCAAATAGGGTTTTATGATCGAAACACGACTTTTGCTTCAGTAGCATTAGCCGAAACCCTAATTTTTTTCATAGCCAAGAACTACACCACTTTGGCCCCACAACATGCCACGACGCCAAATTCTAGCCATGGCCATGCCGCCAAGCTCTAAATTTTTCCACGGCGCCAAATCCTAGCCTTGGCCATGCCGCCAAGCCCTAACTTTGGCCACGGCGCCAAATCCTAGATTTGGCCATGCCACAATGCCACAGGAGTGGCTATGCCACCATGCTATAGGCGCAGCAATGCCACTATACCATTAAGAGGTGCCAACGGAATGTGGCCATAATCAACGACCACCCTCTCTCCTGAATTACAATCTCAGCCGTCCAAATTCGTCACATAATTGATCGGCCTATGGTAAGTCTTAGGCGACCAACCAAGACTAACCTAATAGCATCACACGCTATTCTTCTGCGGCAAGTCTCTTGACTTTGACTTACATGGCTACCTACTACTTAGTTGGCATACAATTAATCAAAATAGCCAGGTCTCGCATACGAGACCCACTCAGCAATCTGCTACACATTTTCCACGAAAATACTCGAGACATAAAACATGTCACAAACTGACGGATCCTTATCAGGGTATTGATCTGGCGGTTTACAGCGTGCGTCGTGCAACACGCCCATTATAAGAAAGTGTCAGGAAAGCGGGCCATTAGTGACGGCAAGAAGTAGTGGGTATAAACTAACCCATTTCCTTCATAGTGGGAACGTGGTTTCTGGCATTTACACATTACCCCAATTCTCCATCACTCAATCATTCACAATTTCTACGATACCAGGGTGCATTCAATTATGACTTGTATAAATAGGTTTCTACCTATTTAGACCAAAGAACAGAGTTTTTAGTTAACAACAACACAAGTATCCAGAAAAACACCAAAGAACTGATAGATTACATTCCGCAAGCCAGTTCCACATTCTGATACAAGTCATAAAATAGCCACACCTTCAGAATTAACCATTCTGGTCTCAACACCTTCTTCGCTTCCCTCCCTAAGATCAACCCTTCTCCTTCACTTTGTGACCGATGCAAGACTGGAACGGCTATTTCTTGGTTTAGGCCAGGATTGTACAGATTGATCTCTCGAATCTAAAGTACTCCCGTGCAGTGCATTTGTTTAGGTCTAAATTCGTTTCTCATCAACACACCCAAATTTACCAAAACCAGCAGAAACAGTTTTTACCCCAAAACAATAGTCTTTCAAATCAAGGTTTGCTTTAAATTAAAGCTAAGATAGCTTAGTAACAAAGCATTCAATATTCACCGTTAGATGAAATCCTGATTTAAGATTCAAGATAAATTTGCTTAAAATAAAAAAAAAAATCTCTCCACTGTTAGATGGTCTTAGCTTGTTACACACAAATGAAATATACCTTCATTTAGATATGGGTAACCATACCTAAACTGTTAGAGCATAGCTCGGTTGAACCCACTAAGCGTTGGTATGTCAAGTTTGGTTGTCATATTTTAGTGAACCAAAACTCATTTAAAGAGTCGCTTGATTATTTACTAGAGTCAACTTCGTATAGGTTAGCTTGAAAGTATTATGATATGAGACATTACAAGTATTATGTTAAGACTTGAAGAATGTGAAGAAGTAAGGAGCTACAACGACGACATCATCCTTCCTCTTGAGGTTAGTAATATTTGACTTGAACTGTTTCATCCCCTAACGTATATTTCAAGTCGTGCATATTGAAAACATAACTGCGAAGCTGTGAATGATTATACTCTAGTTAGACATAATATTAAGGAATATAATACGAAGTATAACTCTTATCTTTTGAACTTCATATATAAGACATCGACATAATTACTTTGTAGTTTCGGTTTGCTAAACTATTAGGGAAAATTGCTCTAGGCAATTGTTTCCTTGGTAACATATTAAAACAAAATTACTTTGTAGTTTCGGTTTTGATATTGGTTATCAAAAATGGTGTGTGGAACCCTCGTGCTTAACTCTTATAGGTTGCAAGTCTTTTGAGATTTGTAAGATCCTTTCGGTTTGTTCTTTTATTTGCTCGTAACTTTGTCATTTTGTGACAAAAAGAGGGAGAAATATGTGGAGTAAACAAGTGATACTGATATTGATTTGGTATCACTAAGGAAAGGACATTGGTGCTTAAATGTTATATCTAACGAAAGAGTAAAGCATAGACTAAGGGCGGGTAGCATATCATATTGATAAGGGAATAACAAAGACGTGCGGATTGAAAATATAACTATCTTAACTTTAGGGAGAGTATTAGGTTTGTTATTATAATGTCAACCTCAGCATTTATGGATTGAATGTATACAGGTTATTGTGCTATTGAATTTCAAGCGTATGTGTAATGAATTCTTGTAATTTGTTTATCCATATGATGTAAGAGTTTTGTCACTAAAATTGACAAAGGGGGCGATTGTTAGAGCATAGCTCGGTTGAACCCACCAAGCGTTGGTATGTCAAGTTTGGTTGTCATATTTTACTGAACCAAAACTCATTTAAAGAGTCGCTTGATTATTTACTATAGTCAACTTCGTATAGGTTAGCTTGAAAGTATTAGGATATGAGACATTACAAGTATTACGTGAAGACTTGAAGAATGTGAAGAAGTAAGGAGCTACAACGACGACATCATCCTTCCTCTTGAGGTTAGTAATATTTGACTTGAACTGTTTCATTACCTAACGTATGCTTAAAGTCGTGCATATTGAAAACATAACTGCGAAGCTGTGAATGATTATACTCTAGTTAGACATAGTATTAAGGAATACAATACGAAGTATAACGCTTATCTTTTGAACTTCGTATATAAGACATCGACATAATCGTATGAATGCTATTGTGATTATGTATGGGTATGGGTGAAGATTTCGTCCTAGGAAACAATGTTTTACATTCGTTTAAAGGAAGTACATTCATAAACTTGTTTTGTAAATCGAAAGGGAAATCGCTAGGCTTATTGGTATTTGTTATTCATTGCAAATCTTTGGATTACCAATATGTGTGTTTAATATAACCGCTCATAACTTGTTTATGTATCTTGGTAAAACTATTCACAAGGCATGACTTTTGTACTGGTATGACTTTTATTAGTGAAACCGATCTTAAGTAATCACATGAGATGGTATGATCGATTTGTTTTAATTGGTATGACCAACTCTAGACATTGGGAAACCGATCCTAGTAAGTGGTGCAACCGATCACAAAAGTGGAATCGATCCTTGTAAGAGGTGCAACACGTTTTTAGTAATTGGGGAACCGATCCTATGAACATGTGCAACAAATACAAGTTAGATACCATATATATGTGGGAACCGATCCTAGTACCTAGTCAACCAAGTTTTGGTAACTAGCGTGACTAATTCTAGTACCCACATGGAGGTAGAACCGAAACTTGTTTTGGTAGAACCGTGAAACCCGTGTTTGGTGATTTGATAGGATAATCAATCACATAGTTCTTCGAAGTTAGATGAACCAATTCTAAACTCGTTTGGAAGTGTGGCAAATCGGTTCCAAGATTGTAAATATGAAGATTTACAAAGTAAAGATGTCGACATACTTTGAACATGTGCATTAACGCTTATCTTTTATTGTTCAAAGATATTCCTTAATAGCTAAAGGAGAATCCCGGATCGAAATAAATTGAAAATCTTTTATTTAAGGTTTTTAGTTTTATATGCTTTTAATTTCCAACAATTAAAATGTGCATTTACTAATTGGAGATTTTCTACTGAGATTTCGGTCAATATTTGGACAAAGCATTTCCAGGAATTATGGAAACCGAATTTGGAAATATATTGCATATCTTGAGAATATTTTCGGTTTTGGAAATTCCTTGGTGTCCAAACTTCCTTGGTCTATAAATATTGAAGTTTGCATTTCAAGCAAACTAATCCTCGAAGCCGACAAAACTACCTTGTTGTGTTGTTCTTTGGTGGAGCCGTCTATTCGGAGAGGAAAGTAACCTAATTAGGCGAAATCTCTTACGACCGCTCATTTTAAAGACTTCTTTGGGATTGGGAAGCTCTACGAGTACCGTTGGTGGGAAACTAGATAATTGCAGTTTATTATTAGTTTTCGATTGATTTGATTGACTAACGGTTGTTGAACTTTGATTGCACCTAGTTTGTTTATGCTTGAGAATCTTCTCTTCTGATATAAGATTCACTCAAACTAGATCGAAGTTTCGACGGGGATCTTTAGACTGTTTGTAGATCTAAAGACGTCTTGTGATAATCCATTGTTATCAGACTCGTTCTATGTGTGATTGATCATAAGAGATTCAAGTTGATTGTGTGCAGGTGTTTATTGAAGATCTAAGAAGATTTGAATACGAAGAAGATTTCTGATTTGGATTCATAATCTTTGGTGTGCACAAAACTTGATCGGCTGGAAAAGGATCCAACTATAATCGGTTTATATTTGTGATAGATTGGATTGATTAGTTGAGTAGATCGGCATCAATACGTTTCTTTGTGATTAAAAGTATTGATTGCATAATCTTAACAATTACTTTGGCAGTTGTTGAAAAGATAGATCTAAGGACCTGACAAAGGATTTTATTGGGATAAACGGAAGAGCCTTTTGTCAAAATCATATCACTTGATTGAAAAGAGTTGTTACCGAACAGATTTGTTGTTCCTTTACTGTTTGGAATGCGAACCAAAGGAATTGTTCCAAGTGCGTGACTTATTTCAAGTTGGAGGCGCTGGGATACAGACGGAACTAGGTGAACTATAGGTTTAGTTTCTTGGTCTCAACTATACGAAGTTGGTTTAGATTTTGTATAGCGGCTTAATCCTGAGAGTATTCAATTCTGGACAAGGTCCCGGGGTTTTTCTGCATTTGCAGTTTCCTCGTTAACTAAATCTTGCCGTGTCTTTTACTTTTTATTTCCGCAATTATAATTGTTTTATTATAATTAGAAGTAAAATACACAAACGTTAATTCCTATTTACTTGATAGCAATCCTATTGTGTTTGGTTAAGTCCGAACCTATTATCAAGTAAACATACTTCGTTGTTGTATTGTATCGATCTTGTATCCATAGTAAATCACGCAAGTTATCTTGTTGTCGTATTGTATCGATCTCATATCCATAGACGATCACACGAAGTGTGAACCGATTAGTTGTATTGTCTCGACTTAGTCCATAGACAATCACTTTCGGAGAAAGGACTTATAGGTGGAAAAGTTTTAGATTGAGGTATATTTGGGTACCCTCGTCTTTTCATGAACATGTACATTGAGTTGGCTTAATAATAGTTAACCAAAGTTAGCCATATGAACACTTTTGTCTTGACCACATTCATCTAACAGTTCTAGATCAAATATGATGATCAATCAATCATGAAAGATGATCAAATGAATCTAATTGTGTTACTAATAGAGTTGTTCAATTGTTCACTATCTCATAGAAATATATATGAACCAATTGAATCAAAATCGGGTTGATTCGTAATCGTACAAAGTACTTATACCGAATTCAATTCATGAACATTAAGCCACGGTTTGCAAAGATTGCATTCCTTAATTTATTAATGTATTTGTTCATGAGTATGAAAATCATACTTAACCGATTTTAGAACTTTACCAACTAAGTTTGCAAACTGGTACGCAAACTATAGTATCCGGACTTGGTCTTGTCCAGCAGTTTGCAAACGGGTACGCAAACAGCCGTCCCGAACCTAACTCAGGTAGACCGTTCGCATACTGGTATGAAAACTTGGTTCCTGGACTTTAACAGTTAAAATCATTCGCATACTGGTATGAAAACAAGGTTTCCGGACCTGAATCATACCAAAATAGTTTGCCTACTGGTATGCATACTATATTGTATCCAGACAAAGGTTAATTGTCCTAAACTCCCATTTCAATCATTGAAACATCCTTAGAAGACGACAATGGATGTCTCACACATACCATTAGCTTATAAGTAATCTTCAAGTGATCGAATGATCAATACGAAACTTTCCGAGTCGACATCAAATGACTGTCTCACACAAATCGTGTAAAATGTTTCAAGGCAATTTTCACATGATCATTTTTTGACTTATTATTTAGTTTCCAACAAATAAATTGTTTCCAACTAAACTCGTCAAGAATAATGATGAATGTAGCTAAATCAAAAAGCTTCCAACATATTTTGAGAAATAGATAAGTGAGATAAACTCGACTCAAAATATCAAATGTGTATAATATAAAAGTCTATATAGTTATACGACTTAGTCTCATTAGGAGATATAATAAAATAGACTTCTGAGTGATAGATAAGTTTTAGTCTCCACATACCTTTTGTTGATGAAGCTCATCCAAGCTCTCCTTAGTGATCTTCGTCTTCAATCGATGAACGTCGTGAAGTCTAAAGCTCAACTACACATTCTATCCTAATCCGAGACATATCTATAAGTATACTATAAATCAAGACTTATAGTTTTGATCACCTAAACTTGACAAACAAGCTTGAGATAGCAACGCTTGTGAGTTCGACCGAGCAACGCTCTAAAAATCTCCCCATTTGTCAATTTTAGTGACAAAACTATCAATACATATGTATTACAAAATAAATAAACTTTGTAGCTTCTCATCCAACATGCTTGATTTCCTTGGTTCTTCAACATTCCTTGAATTCTTCGTCACTTCAAGTACTCCAGCGATTCTGAACGTGTTCAACTCGGTATCATTGTTGTTGAAGATCCGTAGCCGTAACAATAAGAAAACAATTGTTCTTAATTATTGTTATATAGTACCATAGTATTATTACACAACATCAAAGTCCAATTATATCACGACTTTGACAATAATACTATGGTGATATGTATCACTCCCCCTTAGTCAATACTTCATCACACAATGAAAACCACTTCCCCTTTACATAATGATCCGTAAACCATATGTATGTAGTGTGGACTACCAAATAATTCTCCCCCTTTTTGTCAATATAAATTGGCAAAGGTACGAAAACTAACGGGATCATAATGAAATTTTCAAAGAGATAATTCATGACTAAAAGAGAACATATATACTTTGTTTCGATGATTTCACATAGAAACTTAGTGTATTCATCAAGGAGTTTATAAAGATACAGGATAACTCCTACAATATTCCACAGCCGCATTCCCCACAAAGATTTGGCAATTAAGCACAAGTTCAATTAAGAACTCTCCCTCATAAAATGTCATTCCCGAAAGAACATCAAGAGCGACCTTACTTTTATAAGAAAAGAAGGATTTCTCTGGACATTAACAAATTACATGAAACATGAATTTGTATCCAGAAAAGTCGAATAAATTAACCACAAGAAGATCTTATAGATTAATTTAATCGGAAATCCTCAACATAAGAAAACTTACGGAGCCATACAATACTTTTACATATAAGTGGATCAGGGAAAGATCAATACTGCGTAATATTCAAAAGTTCATTCTATCTTTTTTTAATATTTGCATAATGATATAATAGACTTAATTTTTGAGCATATATGAGATAATCATAGTTCACTGACGTAAACACACATATCCCAAAACATATTTTTGCAATATATAAAACCAATAAAGATTAATACTGCAAAATCACCTTCCAAATAACTTAGAATTTAAATCTAAAAACATTGCAAGATGAAAATCGTTGGCAATAGCTATGTGTAATCACAATATTTGCTATTCCAAACCCTAGTTATCCTTCCTAAAACACAAGAATAAATTCTCATAAGAAGTTTCATAGACATTAAGATTCTTGAAAAATTCCTTATCGTCTCTAAACTCCTTGTCGTCAACAGACATTGGAACATAAAGTTCATGAAGAAAGGAGTCAATTCCAACGAACCTTCTAGACTTATGTCGGACCAGGGCCTTCTGAATTTCAAGAGATCTTAGAACAATAGCCTTTATCTGTTGCATCTCCATTCTTGTTTCTTTCAATTCTTCAAGAACACCAGAAAACTTCTGAAGATTTGAGGGGTTAGCCCTTGGTTTCTTCATATTCTTCCTTTTTCTCTTCAAAGTTGCAGAGGAATGGGATTTACCTTTTTCCTTTATGATTGATGGCTTAACAATCATGTAAACATCTTTTTCATCAGAAGATATGATGCTTGGAGTCTCTATTAAGATATGATATTGTGAAAGAAATACACAAAACTATCTCCACAAGTAATCTTTTGATAAAAAGTGTTTTAGAGAAAGAAAAGGGAATGTATGGTTACGGAACCTATATACAGAGTAAGTAGGATTCACGTACGACCAACTCATAACCCTAAAAAAGGTAGAATTGTCGATTTTAACCCTCTTTTAATACTCAAAACAAGGTAAACCTTTTCAATACCATTTGAGGATATTAAAAGATCAATAGAATTCCAGAAAACAAAAGAAATAAAAATATATTTTTTTCCCTAAAACCCGACTGTGCATAACTCTTGTCTCTTTGAATTCGGGCACATGAGACAAGATGCACCTTCAATATATTAGGTTGTGTTTGGGTGAACAATAGTTTGTTCACCATGTGATTCATGTATGGAATTCTCAGTTCCCTTTTTCATATGTCGATTAGACCTAGTTCTTTTCTGTAGAGGTCTAACTTTTTCTTTAGAAATTAACTTCTTTGGAGATGAGTTAAATTTACATACCTCGGATGGGTTTGACTTCAAAACAAGTTTAAGCTTGTTTGCTAATCGATTTGGTCTCCATTGAAGTTTGTTGACATATCTTACTTTATGTTTGTATTTGAAACAATTTGAGAGTTCATGACCCTTAAAAAGTACAATAAGAACATGTTAGAGCTACACATTAGTCGGGGGGTCGGGTTTCATATAATACCAACTACCAACCCAACTATGGCGGGTTTTTATTTTCATAACCAACCCTGCCCGCTCAATTTACGGGTCGGGTTTTTAACCCGCCCACTACGGGTCGGTCGGTTTCGGGTTTAAACCCGCTTTAACCCGGTTCAAGAGACGAAAACCATGTGGTTCTTTGTATTAAGAAATGCCAATCTCATTCTCAGTTGTTATAAAGAAGATGTTGTGTATTCAGGGTTCGCGCTGACATATATTGGTGCCTTCTGAACTGGGATTTGCATAGAGATGGTCGTAATGGGTGTCAAATAACAAATCATTGAAAGAACTGTAACAAGATCATCAACACAAATGATTTTTAGTACTTAGTTCTTGGAATATTATAGCAACAAGATCGACTAAATACACTTAAACACCTCTCTCTCTCTCCTTGTTGCAGGGAAGTAGTCATTGAAAAACGTTTAAAAACAAAATAGATCACCAAATCCGTTGGTCAAATTCTAGCTATACATCTTCTTTCCCTTCCCATAAGGGTGACGAAACTCCCTCACTGGAGAAACAGTGAACTACTACTAGGGTTTCAATTAATGGAGGGCTAGGATTAATTTCTATCAATGGCCTATATTTACCGGGTTTTTCGAATGGGTTCGGGTCGATTTCATCTAATAACCAACTACCAACCCATCTATATCGGGTTTTTATATTCATAACCAACTACCAACCCGCTACGGGCGGGTTCGGTTTAAAAATCCACGGGTTCATCGGGCACGGGAGGGTTAAGGTAAGTCGGGCGGGTCTTGTGCAGCTCTAGAACATGTCAATGTGGAGGACGATTCAGGCACCATAGCGGAGCATGCTGCTAAAAAAATTGAAGTACTTGAAACATGAGAGGTAGAATTTTCAGTAGAAAGAGAAAAATCCATTTTATCCTCCAAGGTGGTCAAAGAAGTTTCTCCAGGAATAATATCAAGATTGATGTACGTCTTACTACAATTATCAAAATTAATATTTTCGTCAATGAGTGCAACACTTGATTTTTCATCTTCATTTGAATCATAGTGTACATTTCATCAAGAGTTGCAGCAAGACCTTTGTTTCCAGTGTATTTTCTGCGATTTGGACACTCATTAGCAAAATGACCAAAACCTTTACACTTGAAGCACCTTGGCATATCCTCCTCATCAGTGTCGACAATGTCCCTGTTTTTAGGAGGAATACGATCATGAGGTTTAAATGATGATTTAGGTTTATCTCTGACGAACCGTTTACTTCTCTTCAAAAGAAGATATCTAAACTGTCTTGTGATCAGTGAGACTGAATTGTCAAGATCTTTATCTGATGAATCAGTCTTAATAGGATCATCTGCAGAGTTTCCAACACTTTTACTTTTATCAAGTAATATAGTGTTCTTTTATGATTTGAAAGCAATATCCTTCCCAGATTTGGATGTATGCTCATGATCAAAGATCTTTAACTTTCCAACAAGTGTATTTCTGGAAAGTGTATCAAGGTTATTTCTTTCAACGATGGCATGTTTTTTAGAATCGTATTTAGATGGCAACGATCTGAGAATTGTCATCACAATGTCCTTTTCATGAATAGTCTTACCCAATGCAAAAGATGCATTAAAAATTTCAGACACTTTGTGATTAAACTCATCAAAAGAATCTTCATCATCCATACGAAGGTTTTCCCAATCAGAATTTAGGTTTTGGAGCCTAGCTTCTTTCTCAGAGGTATTCCCTTCAAATACGGTTTCTAAGATATCCCAAGCATATTTAGACCGAGTGCAAGTAATAACATGATGCTGGAGATCTGGGGTAATGGCATGGATGATAGCATTCAAACCGTCAAAATTTTGCTTTGCAACAAGAATCTCGACGGGCTCATACTCACCAATATCCTTTGGTTCAGTAACACCGTTGACTGTAACCATGAGAGGATTATAGCCATTAACAACACGAACCCATGATTGAAAATCACATGCTTGGAGCAAGGCACGCATAAAAATTTTCCACCACAAGTAATTCGAGCCATCGAAGACTGGCGGTACGTTTACAGAGATAACACTTATGTCAATAGAGTCAGATTCCTACAAACACAAACTTAGAAGGTCTTAGCGTGTTTGCCTGCTCTGATACCAATTGAAAAAGCGGGGGTCTAACAACCACACCCAATATTTGGTTCGGCAATCTGTATGGACTAACTCCAATATGATTATGACAGCACCAGCTTATAAAGCGAGCTCAACCAAGAAATATATCAAAGAGTTGTATCTCAATTTCTCAATACAATCTGCAATCTAACAGATAGAAATCTGTGAGCCCGATTGATATGAGAAATAACTTGGACGCTACCAAAGACTAATGCCCAAGTGCCAATCAATTTATATCAACAACCAAAGGTAGGATTTATCAATTGATTGAACTACGCACACCCTGTGATATTTCAATTATATAAATAAATATAATGCGGAAAAGAAATAACACAAACACCAGAAGTTTTGTTAACGAGGAAACCTCAAATGCAGAAATACCCCGGGACCTAGTCCAGTTTTGAAAACCACATTGTATTAAGCCGCTACAGATACTAGCCTACTACAAGTTAACTTCGGATTGGAATGTAGTTGAGCCCTAACCAAGTCTCACACCGACTAAGGTATAGTCGCGTTCCTTACGCCTCAGAATCCCAGCAGGACTCTACGCACTTGATTCCCCTTAGCTGATCTCACCCATAACTAAGAGTTGCTACGACCCAAAGTCGAAGACTTATGAACAAATCTGTCTCCCACATATAAGTCTATTTTGATAGATAAATCTCTCTCCCACAAGAATTACCTACGAAGTTTTTGTTCCGTCTTTTGATAAATCAAGGTGAACAAGAACTAATTGATAATCTGGTCTTATATTCACGTATAACATCCTAGAAATATCAATCACCTCACAATAACTTAACTATATGGTATTAGAAGAAGTTATTATGGAATCACAAAGAATAAGACGAAGAGCTTTGTGATTACTTTTTATATCTTACCTATCGGAGATAAATCTCGAGACAATCTTAGAGAAGATAGTACTCAATACGATAGAACAAGTAAGATCAGAACAAGCAACTACAGAGAAAATAGTTGGGTCTGTGAAAAGACGAGGGTACCCAAATATACCACAATCTTAAACTTTTCCACCTATAAGTCCTCTTACCAAAAGGGATTGTCTATGAACTGATTTGAGACAATACAACGAATCGGTATTCACACTTTGTGTGATCGTCTATGGATACGCGATCGAGACAATACAACAATCAAAGTGTGATTACTTGATAATAGGTTCGGACTTAACCAAACTCTATAGGATCACTATCAAGTAATACGGAGTTAACGTTTGTGTAATTTAATTTAAATTATAATAACAACAATTATAATTGCGGAAAACAAAAGTAAATGGCACAACAAGATTTTGTTAACAAGGAAACCGCAAATGCAGAAAAAACCCGGGACCTAGTCCATAATTGAATACTCTCAGAATTAAACCCGCTATACAAAATCAAACCAACTTCGTATAGTTGAGACCAAGCAACTAAACCTATAGTTCACCTAGTTTCTTCAGTATCCTTGCGCTTTAGACATTCAATAAGTGCATGCACTGGAACAATTCCTTTGGATCTAATTCCAAACAGTAAAGGAACAACAAATCTGTTCGGTAACAACTTTATTCAATCTCAGTGATATGAGTTTGACAAAGGCTCTTCAGTTTAATCCAATAAACTCCTTTGTCGGGTTTAGATCTATCTATCCAACAACTACCAAAGTAGCACAGTTTATATAATGCAATCAAAAATAAGATCTATCAAGATACTATAAAGTGATGCCAATCTATGCAACTAATCAATCAAATCTATCAAAGATAAATCGATTATAGTTGGATCCCAGCCGATCAAGTTTTGTGCACACCAAATATTATGAAACCAATAAGAAATCTTCTTTTTATTCAAATCTTCTTTAATCTTCAATAAACACATGCACACCACAACTTGAATCTCTTGTGATCAATCACACACACAACGGAGTCTGTTAACAATGGATTATCACAAGACGTCTTCAGATATACAAACAATTCTAAAGATCCCATCGACACTTCGATCTAGTTTGAGTGAATCTTATATCAGAAGAGAAGATTCTCAAGAATAAACAAACTAGGAGCAATCAAAGTTCAACAACCGTTAGTCAATCAAATCAAATCAAAAACTAATAATACTGTTGTAGATGGGGCAAAACGAGTTGCTAGTTTTTACGGAATTGAGGAGACGACCATACGGAGGAAACTCCTTGAACCGAGCGAACTGTCAAACCTTACACAGATGCACTGCAAGAAGGGAGTGCTTTGAATTAGAGAGATCAATCTGTAGGACTCCGGCCTAAACCAAGACAATAGCCGTTCCAGAGTCAATTCGGTCACAAGAGAGGATGGGTCGATCTGTAGGAGGGAAGCTGAGAAATGTGTGAGATCAATGGTGATCGAAGATTATAAGTGTGTTATATATTATGCGTGAAGAAATAAGATAAGATCTGATTGATTGAATTTTCTCTGTTGAGAGTAATTGCTCAGACGTTGAGATGCTAATCTCTTGTTGCCTATTTGACGTAAGATTATCTTGTTTTCAATCATGATTCAGAGACTTATTTATATTGCTAGAATTATGAAACACCTTGATCCCATGAAGTGTGACAGTTGCTGGAGTCAAAGAGTGGGGAAGTGGAAATCGTGTTAAAACCAGTTGCTCATCGTGCAGAGACTTGGTTGATTTTCTATCCACTACTTTGCTAACTCCTCCAACTGATTGCACGACTTGCTCACATTCTCATTGTGTGTATGAACACACGTGTCGTAGACCGCCAGAACAAAACCTTAGTTAATATCCCCCATGTAACACGATTGATGTCTCGTGATTGTGGAGTCTACAAGGCAGACGTGTATTTAGTTAGTCAGTTGTTGACTTTATGGGACGATTAGTCCTTGTATTGCTGAGTCGAACGTTATTTGAAAATGTTCTGAGACTCATGAATTAAACGTGTCTGTTGAGACAGAGGTATGATCCTCACGTAAATGTTGATAGTCAAGGTGAGCAAATATTGCTCATTCGATGGATTGTTGAATATTGATAGTTGAACCAATATTCCTTTAGTACGAGCAAATATTGCTCATCCGAGCAAATGTTGCTCGTTTGATGAATTATTGGTAGCGCGACCAAAATAAAATATTAAATTAAAATACGGCAATCGAACCGAGTATAATTAATAAAATGTTGATCATGGGATCAACGTAAAATTATTAGCGTTTGAATCTGGAATTATGAACCTTGGACTCGAAACCCTAATTTGATCAATTGATGATTTATTGAAAATCAACCACGGAGTGAAGGAGGGACTGGCTACATGGGATGATGGATTGACCATGTAGCGCCCAGATACTCAAGTGAGCAAATACCAAAGTCTCTTGAAGACCAGTTGGTGAAAGGATGATTAAATGCTGGTTTAATCATTTATTAAAATAATGCTCGTCTGAGCCTTAGGTGATAAAACCTAATTAATTATGAAGAGATGAGGGATAGACAAAGGGGTCATGAAACCGGCCTTGTTTGGTCATGGGACCGTCGTATGACGATCATTTTATGAAATTCCAAAATTGATTGGAAGAGTTTGAACCTAATGTGAACAAATTAGGTCAAATGATGAGAGTATGAGGGACCGGCCCCTTGCAAGCCAAACAGCCAACCTTGGTCGGTCAAGGTAATATGCTCATATCACCAAAGTGTTCGCGTCTCAGTCCTGAGAATTTTGATATTTTCTGATGTGCGTTTGAGCAATCATTTGAGAAAATATGAAGAAATCACGAATTTTTGCTGAAACTGAGGAAACTTCATGAGATGAAGGAAAAGTAATCATAAAATGAAGAAATCATAAAGTGTGGGACCGGCTATGGATAAGGCATGGCCGGCCGGCCAATGAGCTCGGTCCCATAGCATTTTTCCTAATTCTATTATATTTTTTTCATGATTTTAGGGAAATACCATGAAATCAAGGAGTTTGTTGAAATAAATGAGTTTCCTTGAAGTGAAGGAGTTTCCATGAGATGAAGGAAACAAATAATATTAATCATAGTAAAATAACGACGTGTGGGACCGGCTTGGGCATGGTCAGCCGGCTAGGGCCCGGTCCCGTGAGCTTTCCCTAATTTTATGTATTATTTCATGATTTGGAGGAATTTTCATAATTTTAAGGAAATATCATGAAATCAAGGAATTTCATGGAATGAAGGAAACATAAAAAATAATAATAATAATAAATAAGGGGCGTGTGGGACCGGCTAGGGCATGACCGGTCGGCTAGGCCCCGGTCCCACGAGTTTCCCTAATATTATATTATTTTCCATGACTTGAAGGAAATATCATGAAATTAAGGAGTTTTCATGAGATGAGGGATATAATAATAAAATAATGAGGAGTCATGAGGTGTGGGACTGGCCACGACTAGGGCATAGCCGTCCGGCTAGTAGACACGGTCCCACGACACCTTTCCCAATTTTATATTACTTCCTTGATGCGAAGGAAACACCATGAAACTGAGGAGTTTCCTTAAACCGAAGGAATTTTGTTCAAATGAGGGAATTTTCATGAGATCAAGGAAAATAATAAAAATATGATAAATATAAAAATTGGTCGTGGGACTGGCCACGGCACGACCAGACGGCCAGTGGGCCCAGTCCCCCATCGCCTTGATTAATATTTTACTATTTATTATTTTCTTCCTATTTTGCATAGGTTCATCGTTCCTTCGTATTTTGGAATGCTCGTTCGTGCATTCAGGTGCTCGTTAGTGCATTATTACTGAGTACACTTGCACCATTTTAGTCGGGGCTTACTCGATAGTTGCTCAGATGCCCGTGTGTTGAATATTTATTACTAACCCATGGAATTCTGCTGGGAAGAACCATGAATTGAAGTAATGAAATATTATGGAAAACATAGAATATTTTCCAGGGATTCAGTTAATGAATCTAATGATTTAGGAATAATTAATTGATGGCTCTATACTAGTACTAGTACGATCGTCTAGGAGCATTAATTATTCATGAATTGAGTGATATGAGCTTGTTGAAGCGTCATATTTCTTTTATATAGTCAGAGAAAACAATTGTTACATCATGAAGACGTTATTGCTCTATACTAGCATGCAAGCTGTCTAGGAGCCGTCCAATCTTTCGATTCTATATATAAGTAATTACTGAAATTGCTCAGCATTCATGAGATATGCCGTTGCCTCAGTTGAGAGACTACACATCTACATATACTCTGAAAGACAGTATTCTCAAACAGAGATTCTCGTGGCATGAGATTTCATGCTTCGATGAGAGACATGAGCCTCAATACTCATCTGATTGCTGGATCAGGAGCATGTATAATTATGGTTTTACGATTTTAGCCTTTGTCGAAAATCCACCATCTACATTAAGTCCCCTGCTTAGTGAGGGACAGTCATGTTCCTCAGTCAGCACTGAATGGTGGTTTTCCAGTTATGAACGAAATAAGTAATTGAACTTGGTCATAAGATAAGATGTTACCGGATTTTCGATTGCGCGAGCGAACCACGGCTTGAATGAAGACCCAATGGCATAATAGAGCATCGTCTAATGAGCATAAATTGGTGTTGAACCACTGATTTGGTGATGGAACCTTGGTCGGTTTAGGATTCTCGGGTCCGTGCCCAAAAAGGAAATCCTTGTGAAATTAGGTTTTGGAAATAAAATTTGATATAAAAGGGATTAATCCTTTTTTTTTATTTCACCTACACGACCACCACCTTCATCTCTTCCTCATTTTCACATCAGAGAAAAAGAGAAAAAAAATTGACGGAGCTTTGCCGCCGGTAGTTGTCGTTGATTGCCGCCGTCCGGTTATATTCCGGCCGCCGACCAGGTAAGCTCTTTTTTTTTTTTTTTCGTTTGCTGCTTTCATGATTTTCATGAGTTGTTAATGCCTTGATCATGTTGAAGTTGTATATATGTGCATATATGAGTGTGAGTTTTGTAGAAAACCCTTGTTTTTAGAAAACGTATGTTCGTTCGATCGTTAGTTTAAGAAACTAGTAATAATCCCTGACTTAAGAGATATTTTTTTTTATATATATAGACCTGTGTCTAGTGATAAAATTTTGTTTATGAGCTTTCATGGAAACCAAAACTTCACCTTAAAAGATGTGAGCTTTCACAAAATCGGAATAAACCCTCGTTTCGAAGATGGATGATAATACGAAGGAAAATATATATATATATTTTTATAAAACAGTGAACTGTTCGCGGATTATTATTTTTGTATGTAAAACCGTGACATGTTCACGGGAAAAAAAAAAAAAATTTACGTGAGTTAATCACGTTTTGTTAGTATATATGAATATATATATTATTTTCTTAAAAAATCAAAACTAGAGTTTTGTGTAATCATTAGAAGTAAACAATCATTTATGATGAAATAATGTTTTGGTTTTCATAATCCCATGGTGAATGTTCACACAGTAGAATTGTTCATGATTTTATGAAAATCTGAGTTTTGTTCGTCTTTTGTAGATTTCAAAGAGACGAACGAGTTTTGAAGTGTTAACTCTTGCATTACAATTACTACTGTTAGTGGAATCGTAAAAGGTAAGAGTTAAGAATTACCATTTTCGTAGATGCTAGTTGAGCATTTTTCCATTTGCATGATTCCATCATCTTGTCGAAGTTTGCATCTGGATGATATACTTAAGTAGAATGTTATGTGAATCTTACAGCTACTTCGCAAGGATGTCTGATTCCCAAGTTAATGATGCCCCCAGAGATGATGCATGCGTGGATAATGATGCCTCCAGGGAGGATTCATGCATAGATAATGATGCTTCCAAGGATGATTCATGTATGGATGAGACTTCCATTGGCGAAGATGAAACACCTGGAATCAAGAATGTTCCAAACATAGAGGATGCATTCTTTGTGGATCAAAGGCCTGAAAAGCGTCTTAGAACTCCAGCATTTCGTCTTCTGATAAATCCTAGAGAGGTTACTCAGAAAAAATTGGTGACTCCTCAAGCAGCCATTTGGTTCTGTCTTGAACAAGGATATTTTTCTGCAATCATTGAATTCAAGCTTTCTCGACGGCCTCTAGAAAAGTTTTCTGGATGGGCGAGGTATATGCTAGGTTTTCCTCGTGTTCGAGCCAAGCTGCATGATGCACAAATAATACGAGTTATCCAAGCTTCTGGAGACTTGTTCATTTTTCATGATGTACGAGGTATAGTAGCTCTACTTGCTCGTTGGTGTATTCCAACTCACTCTTTCATATGCAGATGGGGAGAGTTTACCATTACTTTAGAAGATGTAGTTGCTTTGTTGCATCTTCCAATCACGGGTAACCTTCCTGAAGGTCTTTCTTCATCAGAGGAAATTGCAATCTCTAACATATTTACAACCTTAATGGAGGACATTAATAAGGCATCCAGCAGCAAAGGTTGTTATGCTCATTGGTTAATACATTGGTGGCCGAGAGATACTCCTCTGGAATGGCCTGTTGACGGTACGTTATCTATTGCTGCTTTCTTGTGTTTATGGTTGTCCAGAGATGTATTTGAAGATGCTGGAAATTTGTTGAAGCCGTTCGTGATTCCCTTTGCAATTAAGATGGCTTAGGGTGAGCAACTCCCAATAGGTAGTTTGTTCTTGGGTTCTTTGTACTCTAACTTGGACTCCTTGATTATAGACTCCAAGCATCTCGAATGGTTTTATGAAGATTGAATGCAATGCAAATACAATGTTTCTTCAAGCTCTGATGTGGGAGCGTTTCAAGAATTATGCACCCATTCCATGTACCATCTTGCAAGGATTGAATGTTGATGCTCGCCATGTTTTCTCTGAGAAGGCCAATGCCAGGATCATGCGCTGGTACACAAAGCAACCTCGACTCAAGACTCGCTTCGTTGATGTCTTAGACCGTGAATCTGAATTCAACTTCCGCCCATAGGTGTCAGTTCCTCCTTGTATTTCCCAGTTGACAACTTTTAATGCTGAAGAGAGTATGACTTTGAAATCTGGTGCTGATTTGAGCGACGGCGAGAGGTCTTTCATGTTGAGTTGCACTCCTGGTCACCTGATATCAATAATGCATGGCGAATTCTCAGTGGAAGAATACAATATTGATAGGAAGGCTCGGCAAATGGGTGTGGATCAGTGTGTTCCGACTTTTCGAAGAAGGAAACCCTCAGTTGAACAGCTCATGACCCGTCTGGACTGCACACATGTAGAAGTAAGTGAATTCTGGTTCCCTAGCTCTGAGAGAATCACATATGTAACTTCGGGTTACATAAACTTTTGGGATCAACAACTCAGGCGTTTACTTGATTTCGTGAGAGTTGATCAACCATTAGTGAGGGAGCCTCCTTCTGCTGAGATGATTGCTACTCGACCAAGATTGAAGCATTTCCCTGGTGGTGACAAACGGAAAATATCTTCAGGATGTTCACAAGTAAGTATTCTTTACGAAGTCTTCATAAGATTATGGTAATTGCGTTTTGATTATTGTATCAAAATTTTCCACAGGACGGTCGTAACGTAAGACCTTGGATCGATGTAGACCTCTCAGAAACTGAAGCGAAAACTCATGGTGGAGAAGGCAGGAATAAGAATTATAAGATGTTACCTAACACCATAAAGTCCCCAGAGATTTCTTTGGTGAGTTGTCGATATTTACTTTCACCATGACTTCTTCTCATCCGTGTAATTAGGATCGTAAAACCAATGTTTGTTACTTTGTTACATAATTTTACTCCATCAAGTATTGACGGTCTTCAGTTCTCTGCTGCTGGGCAGACAGTTTCTGGTTTGAGTGAAGAAGAGGCCGTAAGTATTTCTCCATATAACCAATTATGATGTTTTGCGGATAAAATGATAATTGTTGAGAATATATCCAGGAGGATGTCACTATGGAAGTGGAGAATATTGGTGATGTTCGCTCATCCTCATAAAATGGCGATAAAGAAAATTCCCAGAGCTCAAAACAGAATGAAAGCAATGGTGCTCTTGATGTTGATACGAGCAATCCAGGGTCCTCGAACACTTTGGAGACCACCCAAGTAAGTATTTATCTTGCATTTTATCCATAGAAGCATAAATTTCTTGATTTATGAATGAATGAATGAATGAATGAATGAGAATTCATGTGAATATATGAAAAGTTTTGTCGAAATACGTCACCAGAAAAATCAGAATTCAGCCCTTTAGCAAAAACGCTGTAGAATCTTCATACGATGTCGGATTTTCGCAATATACCCATGCATCCTTATGCCCAGGAAATTTCCAAGCTTTTTCAAAGAATCTTTTAAATTTTTGAGCACGTTTAAGGGCTGAAATCAGCGAAACAGTAAACTTCTAGGAGACTTCAGAAAATTTTCAGCTGTCATGTAGTCCATTGTTTTGACCACATCTTTTTGCTCGTTCATCCAATTGTTATGAAATTTTGATATGTTGTAGATGACATCCATACGAAGAGAATGGTATATGACTAGACCTTATATTCTTCACCAATGGCTCCCAGTTTGTCGTTTTGTACAGGGAAGTGTAAAATCATCTCAGGCGAGCTTATTGCAAAATGTGTTTTTATGATTTCCACGCTATTTGCTAATGTATAGCATGTAAAATGAAGAAATTTTGATTTTATACCACTTGCATGTTGGAGGTTATGATTTCTTTCAGTTTCATACTTGAATGATCCTAATCTCATGTAATCTTTGTAGTAGGTGTCAAATACCGAAGTTGAGAATGAAGGAGCTAATAACGATGGATTGAGCAACACTGAGATTATCAATGAAGAAGCGACCATCTCTGCACTTCAAAGTCTTGAGGGAGTTACTGATGATGTTGTTAGAGAGACTGAAACTTCAATTGTTATTGCTTCAGTGGCAGAAGAAACCGAACCACAAGTAGAAGAAACTGAAGAAACTGTTGTCATGACTGTAGAAGTTGCTCCAGTAATTGAGAACCATATAGTAGTGCATTAATACCCGAGTGCAGGGATTGCTTTCGATCCTCCATTTGATGCATCACTCCCATATCACGAACTAGTTGGTGGATTCAGTGTTCCCATTGGATATGCCGACTTGTACGAGAAAATATGGAATAAATTTGGTCACATCATCGTTGCTAAAGACCCTAAGCGCGCTTATTCTTTAACAATGCAAGTAGGTGTTATCTTGCATGTTGTAAGTGATATATGCGTTAGGGCCAGAAATATTGTGACTCCAGATGTACTCTTTGATTGGGAGTTCAACTTGGAGAATTCTGAGAGAATTGGCTTCAACGTGAAGTGGCTTCGTAAGAAGATAAATGCTATTAAGCACTCATGTGAGAATAACATACCCTTTCCCAATGACGCTGTGATGGAGAAGTAGGACAAGATTGCCAGACTGACTGAAGAGCTGAACATGGAGAAGGCGGCCTTACAAGTCTTGAAGGATGCAGAGGAGCAAAAGTCTTTCTTTGCTGATTTTCTTTGATTTCTTTTCATAATCTCTTGAACTTCTGAACTTCTGAGAGATGTAAGGTTTTATTTTTGGTTTTGATTGGTTTTGGATAAGTAGATGATTGAGGATTTTCTTTGGGTTTGATAGAGATCTTTTTTGAGTAAACTGAATTTTGATAAATTGCTGAATTTAAATTACTGAATGCAAGTAGTGCAAACATTTTGGAGGAATTGAAATACAATGAAAGAAAATTCTAAACGCCAAATATTTGGGGTGTTCGTGCCTTGAACATCTAGTACCTCAAATATCCAAAACCTTAAACGTCAAAGGCCTTGAGCCAATTCTCGTGTATTACGGCCACAATCTCCTTGCTATCCATGTTGATTAATTTGTAGTATCCACCAGCAATAGACTCAGAGATCATAAAAGGTCCTTCCCAGTTGGAGTTCTTTGCAGAATGAAAGTTATGCTTAGTTGCTTTGAGAACTAAATCTCCTTCCTGGAATTTGTTAGACTTGATTATCCGTGCCCTGAATATCTTCTGTTGGTTTGGAATTCTTCGTGTAGTGGAATTCCATGTTGTTGAAGTCTTCCAACCTTGCGGCACATATGGACTTTCGTGCAAAGGAGAATATATGGGATACTGTTTGTCGAATTCAGCCATTATTTCAGCAATGACTGTATTAGTGAGGTGTTCGATTCGGAGAGGTTCCGCGTCCAGCCACTTAGTGAAATATTGTTGAGGTGAGGTTATCCACTCATAGCATTTTGCAATAGCTAAGTTGTTGGTGGAGTGAAGCCCTCGGACCAAATAAGCATATTTGAAAAATGATGATATGGACACATGAGGAGGAATAAAACTTGCCTGAGTACGAAATCTTTTGATGAAAGTGTTTGCATTTTCCTCAGGCTTTTGTGTTAGCTCTGTCAGGGCTTTGACCTCCTTCAGATACTCGAATGGTGAAATATCTTCTTTTTCTTCTTCCGAATCAGAGGCTTCTTCAACAGAGAAATATGCAATTGAAGGTGTTGGGTTTACCTTTCCAGCATGAATCCATGTACGTCCCAGAATCATATCATATCCTGGATCTTCTCGGATTATGTAAAATTTTGTTTCTGTCCAGGATGAGTTTATGTTCACCTTGAGGGTAATGTGGCCATAAGCATCTCTGGGTGTTCCTTCATGATCTGTGATTGTTACTGGAGCATGAATGGCTTCTTGTCATGTGATACCAACATCTCTGAGAGTTTTCAGAGGGATAACATTGACAGCAGTGCCAACATCAATTAATGCTCGTTTGAACTCGTTTCCCTTGAGATGGACTGTGGTGAGAAGTTCCCAGTCGTACATTTCTTCGTCTGTTGTTGAAAGGCGGCTCAGGAAATGTCTCTTGAATCAACAAACGCTTCCCTGACACGATGTGATTCAGTACAGCAAACATGTCTCCCCTTTGAGCCTTTGATAAGTATAGCAATTCGCAGACATGCTCGATTAAGGATTGAACTGCTTCCTTGACAGGCGGTTCAGAAAGAGTAAAGGTTCTGACTAGGAGAGGATCTCTGTGTACTCCCTCAGTCCCCAAGTTGAGTTCTCCCGATTCGATCTTTTCTTTAAATATGCGCTTCAAAGTTCTGCAATCACTTGTGGGATGGTTGACGAACCTATGAAAGCGACAGTAACGAGGATTTTCCATGGCCTCTTCAGTTGGTTCTTTCTTGACATATGGCAGTTTGATTGCGCCGTCTTGAACCAAGGCATCTAGAAGTTCAATAACTTCTTCAATAGAGCAGGGGAAATCAGGTGCCTCTGGATCAACTTCTGTGTGTTGAGCAGGAACTTGCGTATTATCCTTCCTTTGCGTCTTTGAAGAAGTTGAGGAAGCATGTTTGCGCCTCGGCTCGGCTTTTTGTTTGCTCCCTTCTGCAACAACATTTGTGGAAGGTTGGAGGTTGTACTGTTTGTTGATTAAACGTCTGCTACCTCGAGTTTCTCGTGGTTCTTCAGCTTTTGTAGTCTTATCTCTCTCCAATAAAGCAGGTGCAGTAGTCGCTCATCTCTTGGCCGCTTCATGAAGTTCTGAGAAAGTTTGGAACCTGAGATTTTCCAATAAAGCTCTGTAGACTGGAATCATTCCATTGATGCACAAGTCCACGAGTTGTTGCTCTGTGACATTTGGATCATGGCAGTCCAAAGCTTGAACTCTGAACCTTTTCACATAATCGTTAGGATATTCGTTGCTCTTTTGAAACATCCTTCCGAGATCAGAGAGGGTGATTTGCTCTGAGACGAAGAAATACTTTTTGTAGAAATCATTAACCATTTCTCCCCAACTTTTGATACTTCCTGGTGCGATGTTGTTATACCAGGTATATGCCCTGCCTTTCAGAGACTTTGAAAATTCTTTCAGACGGACAGTATGGTTGTGCTCATGTTCACCCAATGCTTCCAGAAATCGAGAAACATGTTATCGAGCATTGGCCATTCCATCATAAAGGGTGAAGGTTGGAGAGGTGTAACCTTTTGGCAGAGGAATCCTTTGCTTAGCAGCAGGGTATGGAGGTTGGTGACGGTGGACAGAAGGCGTTTTGTCTTTTCCACGATCATCCAAAAGGCGTTCCAGGTCTTCACGAGTGATGAAACTGGATGGCTCTTTCGCTGGTGGATTGTCTGCAATCTTAGGAACTTCCTCATCATCTACTACATGGATGGGAGTGACCTCGGGATCGGCGTCTGAAGATGTTTCTTTAGCTTTTCCTTTCTCCTGAGTTTTCTCTGACATCTTATCTGTAAGAGTCTTGAGATAGTTGCATAGTTCCTTCTGAGTGGCATCCATGTCAGTCTGATTTTTGGCAAGAGTCTCTTGCACCTTCATGATATCACCTATGGTAGGAGGATTTTCTCTGATTTCTTCAGGAGACCGACCAAAAAGTGGATTGTTGATGTTGTCAGTGTCGTCACTTGTAGGGGTGATCACCGGAGCACCAGGTTGCGCCGGAGGAGTAGTAGTGGCAGGTTGCGCCGGAGGAGTAGTAATGGCAGGTTGTGCCGGAGGAGTGGTGTTGGCGGTACCACTAGAGCTTGCGATATTAGGGTCGGGTGTTGAACCCGGATTGGTAACTAAACCAGACCTAAGACCGACCATCTTTGTGAGAATTGAGATTGCAACCGAGAGAATGATCTCCCACTGTGGTCGCCAATCTGTAGATAGGGAAAAACGAGTTGTTGGTTTTTACGGAATTGAAGAGACGACCGTACGGAGGAAACTCCTTGAACCGAGCGAACTGTCAAACCTCACACAGATGTACTGCAAGAAGGGAGTGCTTTGAATTCGAGAGATCAATCTGTAGGACTCCGGCCTAAACCAAGACAATGGTCATTCCAGAGTTAATTCGGTCACAAGAGAGGATGGGTCAAACTGTAAGAGGAAAGCTGAGAAATGTGTGAGATCAATGGTGGTCGAAGATTATAAGTGTGTTATATATTCTGCGTTAAGAAATAAGATAAGCTCTAATTGATTGAATTTTCTCTGTTGAGAGAAATTGCTCAGATGTTGAGATGTTAATCTCTTGTTGCATGTTTGACGTAAGATTGTCTTGTTTTCAATCATGATTTGGAGACTTATTTATATTGCTAGAATTGTGAAACACCTTGATCCCATGAAGTGTGACAGTTGCTAGAGTCAAAGTGTGGGGAAGTGGAAATCGTGTTAAAAACAGTTGTTCATCGTGCAGAGACTTGGTTGATTTTCTATCCACTACTTTGCTAACTCCTCCAACTGATTGCACGACATGCTCACATTCTCATTGTGTGTATGAACACACGTGCCTTAGACCGCCAGACCAAAACCCTATTTAATATCCCCCATGTAACACGATTGATGTCTTGTGATTGTGGAGTATGCAAGGCAGACGTGTATTTATTTAGTCAGTTGTTGACTTATGATGAGTCCTTGTATTGCTGAGTCGAACGTGATTTGCAAATGTTCTGAGACTCATGAATTGAACGTGTCTGTTGAGACAAAGGTATGATCCTCACGTAAATGTTGATAGTCAAGGTGAGCAAATATTGCTCATTCGATGGATTGTTGAATATTGATAGTTGAACCAATATTCCTTAGTCTGAGCAAATATTGCCCATCTGAGCAAATGTTGCTCGTTTGATGAATTATTGGTAGCGCTACCAAAATAAAATACTCCCTCTGTTTTTGGAAAAGAGATACTTTCACTTTTTCATTTTAGCCTAAAAATAGGCCAAATTAGAAAAGTGAAAATATCTCTTTTCCAGAAACGGAGGGAGTATTAAATTAAAATACTGGCAACTGAACCGAGTATAATTAATAAAATGTTGTTCATGGGATCAACGTAAAATTATTAGCGTTTGAATCTGGAATTATGAACCTTGGACTCGAAACCCTAACTTGATCAATTGATGATTTATTGAAAATCAACCACGGAGTGAAGCAGGGACCGTCTACACGGGATGATGGGTCGACCATGTAGCACCCAGATACTCAAGTGAGCAAATACCAAAGTCTCTTGAAGACCAGTTGGTGAAAGGATGATTAAATGTTGGTTTAATCATTTATTAAAATAATGCTCGTCTGAGCCTTAGGTGATAAAACCTAATTAATTATGAAGAGATGAGGGATAGACAAAGGGGTCATGAAATCGGCCTTGTTTGGTCACTGGTAGGCTGAAAAGTGATTGCCTACAGGTAAACTGCAAGTGCACAGTGCCTATTGGAGGCAGGGCAAATACAGGTCGATCCCACAGAGATTTGGGTGTGTAAAGTTGACTCTAAAGCTTCACTAACTGATTTCTAAAGGAGTTAACACAAATATGGGTTGGTTTTGGTGTCGATACGACAAGATGTTTGTGAATGTAAAGTAAGTTATAAAAACAGATTGTAAACAAGTTTGAAGAACACTAGGGCAGTGAATCCACCACCTGATCCTATGCTAAGGCAATGCCTAGTCAAATTATGTTCTTGATTCTTTCCAGGGAAGGATACCATGGATGATGCATTGGATACTCTCACAAACTCCCCCTAGTATTAGGTGTCTTCTTACAGTACACCTAATCACATGTTAATTCACTCAAATAGTTAATTCACTCTTCCTAAAACATTGAAGCTCAACAAGAACAATAAAAAGAATTTCACAGACTTAGCATGCAATCAAGGGTTTCATCTAAACCCTAGTTCCGAATTAGAACATCATACAAGTCTTTGAATGTAATTTAATTAACAGAAAAATAAAAACCTAAAATTGACTGACTCATTCTCAGATGAGGAACAACTCGGTTTTATACTTCTACCTCTTCTCTAACACTCAAAATCAACAATAAATGCATACCCAATCATGTTCCCTCTTCCAATTCGGCTCTGGAAGCCATTAATGCTTTGTTGGAGAAACCCTAGCTCCAACTATCTCAAACCTAGCTTCTAGGGTATGGGAGAAGCTATGTAAGAGGTAGCTTGAGCTAGAGTGGCGGAGAAGGTGGCTGTGGTGGCTGCGCTGCTGGTGTCAGGGGATGGAGATGGTGGTGGTGATGTTGGCTCTGCCATGGTCGGGGGGAAGAAGGGGATGGGTTTCTCTGGTTTTGTCGGGGGAGGAGAGAAAAGAAAAATGAGAGGAGTGTTTGGTTTGGGTGAAGGTATAGGTGGCTTCGGTGTGAAGCGGGAGCAGCGAGAGTCGATGCGCGGGCCGATGCGAGCGTTGGATCCGGCGGAAACCGATGCGTGGGCTGATGCGAGCGTTGGATGCGGAAGGGTCAGATCTCACGGCTCAGATGCGACAGGCTTGGATCCGGGTTATGGGTCGGGTCTTGGATTGCTCAAGCCCATGTCTTGTAAATGGGTTGCTACTTGTTGGGTTGCAACTGATGCGCGCGCGGGCTTTGGTTTTCTGCTCTTTTGGCTCCTTAGTTTCTCCGAACTTTATTTACTACCTAAAAACACAAAATTAATTAGTACAAGTATTTATTCTTGAAAACAGAGAAAATGAGAATTTGGGATGATATTCGATTTTCGAGCACAAAAGATGAGTTAAATGCCAATAAAAAGATGTAGAAATATGCAATATTTGGCACTCATCAAATACCCCCAAACCCGAATTTTACTTGTCCTCAAGTGAAACAGAAATTAAGAAATCCTAACTATACCCACTGTCATTTGGTCTCTCGAATGCATTTAGCGTATGCACTAAGCCTTTAAACCCCTAGGTGTCCCTAGTGGACGAGTTGTAGTCTCGTGAGGGTTTACCGAGAGGTGTACCCACAAAACCTTCTCCAACTTCGAGCGTAAAAGAGTCTCAAGCATCCAAGGAGCTATGAGGACATAGAGTTTCGCATGCTAGTAACACGAAGTTAGAACTACCAAAGAATGCATTCTCATCCTTAAGAGTTGAGCGAGAAATAACCATACCATATGAAAGAATTCGGGTTCGAGAGTGATCACAAGCCTCGACTTCTGCCTCACCAATAGGGTTTTATGATAATTGCACTCAAAAAGACCGCTTTTTTAGTCTCTCATGTGTGCAGGCAGGAATAAAGAGATGAATCCTGCACACGTTGAAGATGAGAAGGATAACCTTCCGAAATAATTTCTGGAGACTCCACAGAGTTGTGGACAAAAAGAATCTTTTTCTATGATCTCTAAGAAAGGAAATCAACCATTAGCAAGGATGGGAGTACTCACTTACCTTCTCACCCGATCGGCAATTAACATTACTCTCTCAGCATCCATAGAAACGTCTTCAATCTTCGGTCTTCAACTGTAGATGATGAACTTCTGAATTTCACAAAAACTTGACAAATTTTTTTTTTTTTTTTTTAGATTAAAACATGGTGGTAACTAGACTCAGAAAATATATAATTTTTTTTTTTTTTTTTTATATATATATGAGATGAAAATAACAATAAAACAATAAAACTCAATTTTCCACAACTTGTATTATCTTGATTTCATAAACTTCACTAATTCTCATCTTATCTTCTTTTCTTTGAATTGTTGCATGTAAACCTTGGACTATTCAACTTTTCTTCAAATATTCTGATGTTGCTCTGCTTGCTGACGATGATGTGTTTCTATGGATCTGTTGATGTTGTTGAGAGGGAGAGAGTGATGCTAACTGCAAATCGAAATACAAGAAGGAGTTTTCATCTTTAAACGTCACCCTCATGATTGACAAAATTAGCACTCAAGAGATCAAAAATAGTGTTGAAAGTGGTGCGAAGTTGGGTAGCTCACCATTCCTACCCGGAATTGACGTACGGTGACACACACTCTAACAGATTTTTTAGAGAGTCACAAAAATTGAATGTCGGTGCCTCGCTTGATGTAAAAATGGGTAGTCTCCACTGTGGGTGATCACAATTCTACTACCGAATATCTATATAGCACCTAATTCGCCCTCCGGCATGGTTAAATCCAACTTTAACGCTCTAATCAACTAAGAAACACGATTGTGTTCTCCAGTACTTCCAAGTTCAGTTATTCGGTCAGACTCTCTATGTAAACATAGCTAGAAGCATGCTAGTGATTCTAAGATCTCTAAAAGTTGGAGGTTTTTTTTTTTTTTTTTATGTACATATTTACAAAGAGTTTTGAATTTTTGAATTTTTTTTTTTTTTTTTTTTTTTTTTTTTTTGTTTTTGTTTTTTTGAAATATAAAAGACTAAAAACTCTATATGCAAAACACACCCCCAAACCTAAATCAAACATTGTCCTCAATGTGTCAACAGATGATAAGAATTTAAATATTCACATACCATGAGATCTATGTTGACTAGAGAAAAGGGAAGAGATTACCGGATGTACAAGGGTGGTGCTAAACCATTGAGGATGAATGCTTTGAAAGCAAACAACATGGGCGCAAGACAAAAAGTTTGGTTAGCACAAATAAAAACTATGCAAAAAGAAAAAGAAAAAGGAAAGAGAATGGATTTTTAGTGCATATGTATGTACACAAGTGAACTAGTTTAGTCCACATAAATAGGGTCTTCCAGGTCGACGGTCTCAACTTCTGGTGGAAGATGCTCCAGAAATGGTTTCAATCTCTGACCATTGACCTTGAAGATGTTCTTGCTTTCTGGGTTTTCGATTTCAACAGCTCCATGGGGGAAAACAGTACGTACCAAGAATGGTCGACCATCGAGAACGTAACTTTCACGGAAACAAATGCAAACGAGTGTTGTACAATAAAACTTTTTGACCAGTGTGAAGGACTTGCGCAGAATGCGCTTGTCGTGAAACACTTTCATTCTTTGTTTGTACATTTTGGCACTATCATATGCATCATTTCTCAATTCTTCTAACTCATTGAGTTGAAGTTTTCTTTGGGTACCAGCTTTATCAAGATAAAAAAATTCAACTTCTTTACAGCCCAATATGCATGATGTTCTAACTCTACAGGTAGATGACAAGCTTTACCGTACACAAGTCTGTAAGAGGACATCCCAATGGGAGTCTTGTATGCAGTTCTATAGGCCCACAAAGCATCATTTAAACGCAAAGACCAATCTTTCCTAGAAGGATTAACAGTCTTCTCAAGGATATGCTTAATTTCCCTATTAGAAACTTCTACTTGGCCACTGGTTTGAGGATGGTAAGGTGTTGCTACCTTATGAGTGATTCCATACTTGCGCACAAGTGATTCAAAGGGTCTATTGTAAAAAATGACTACCTCCATCACTGATTATTGCTCTAGGTGTTCCAAAGCGGGAGAAAATGTTTTCCTTAAGAAAAGAAAGAACAACTTTATGATCATTTGTTTTGGATGCAATGGCCTCTACCCACTTAGAGACATAATCAACAGCAACAAGAATGTACAACTTACCTTCAGAGTTAGGAAATGGACCCATGAAATCAATACCCCACACATCAAACAGCTCAACAATCAAAATGGGTTGTAAGGGCATCATGTTTCTCTTAGAGATACTTCCTAATTTCTGGCATCGGTCACAAGCAACACAAAAAGCATGGATATCCTTAAACAATGTTGGCCAATAGAAACTGCTCTGCAAGATCTTTGCAGCAGTTTTCTTGGCACTAAAGTGGCCTCCACATGCATGGTCATGACAGAAAGAGATGACGTCCCTTTGTTCAGAATTGGGGACACATCTCCTAATGATTTGGTCTTGGCAGTACTTAAACAGATATGGGTCATCCCAAAGGAAATATTTAACTTCAGCCAAGAACTTAGAACGGTCTTGTTTAGACCAATGCAAGGGCATTCTACCTGTAGCAAGGTAGTTCACAATATCAGCAAACCACGGCATTTCAGACACAAGCATCAATTGTTCATCAGGGAATGACTCTCTAATCAGCACGGATTCATCAGCAGATTCAACATTCAACATTCAACCTAGACAAGTGATCAGCAACAACATTTTCTGACCCTTTCTTATCTCGAATTTCGAGGTTAAACTCTTGTAACAAGAGTATCCATCGAATTAGACGAGCCTTAGCATCTTTTTTAGACAAAAGATATTTCAATGCAGCATGGTCAGAATATATGATGACTTTAGACCCTATCAAATAAGATCTAAACTTATCCAATGCAAACACAACAGCTAGCAACTCTTTCTCAGTTGTGGAATAATTCAGTTGAGCATCATTAAGTGTTTTACTAGCATAGTAGATCACATAAGGGAGTTTGTCTACTCGCTTGCCCAAAACAGCTCAAACAGCATAGTCAGACGCATCACACATAATTTCAAATGGTAATGTCCAGTCAGGTGGTCTGACTATAGGGGCAGATGTAAGGAGAGCTTTCAGTTGCTCCCATGCTTCCTTACAAGCATCATCAAAGACAAATGCAACATCTTTTGCAAGAAGATTACACAAAGGTCTTGAAATTTTACTAAAGTCTTTGATGAATCGGCGGTAAAAACCCGCATGGCCTAAGAATGATCTTATGTCCCTCACAGAACGAGGTTGAGGCAAGTGTTGAATGAGATCAACCTTCGCTTTGTCTACTTCTATGCCTTTTTCCGAGATGATATGCCCTAAAACAATGCCTGAGTTAACCATGAAATGACATTTTTCCCAATTCAAAACCAAATTCTTTTCCTTACACCTAATCAGCACACGAGTAAGATGATGCAAACACTCATCAAAAGAAGACCCAAACACAGAAAAATCATCCATGAAAATTTCAAGAAACTTATCTACCATGTCAGAAAATATGCTCATCATGCAACGTTGAAAAGTAGCGGGTGCATTACACAACCCAAAAGGCATACGACGGTAAGCAAATGTTCCATAAGGATAGGTAAATGTGGTCTTTTGTTGGTCTTCGGGTGCTATGTGAATTTGGTTGTAGCCCGAATAGCCATCTAAGAAACAATAGTGACTATGTCTCGACAACCTTTCCAACATTTGGTCAATGAAGGGAAGGGGAAAATGGTCTTTCTTTGTTAGTGTGTTCAATTTTCTATAATCAATACAAACTCGCCACCCTGTGGTCACACGGGTGGGGACAAGCTCATTCATTTCATTTTGAACTACAGTAATGCCAGACTTTTTGGGTACCACTTGAATGGGACTGACCCACTGCTGGCTATCTCGGAAGGCTGGGTAAATGATACCCGCATCAAGCAATTTTAAAATCTCACCTTTGACAACATCTCTCATATTGGGGTTAAGTCTCCTTTGCATTTCCCTAGATGGTTTAGTATTCTCTTCAAGGTTTATGTGATGCATGCAAATAGTGGGACTTATACCCTTAAGATCTGAGATGGTCCAACCTAAGGCTTCTTTATGTTCTTTAAGTACTTCTAAAAGTTGACTTTCCTGTTCTGTGTCTAAACATGATGCAATAATTACAGGTAAAGTATCAGAAGGACCTAAGAAAGCATACTTCAAAGTATCAGGTAATGGTTTCAAATCAAGCTTAGGTGGTACATCAAGAGGTGGGGGCGGATTTGGAATCGAGAGAGTGGAAGTGGTTCCACTGCGATCGCCATTTAGCAATATCCATGGGTGGAACAGATTCAAGCAAAGAGTGAATTTCCCCAATGTACTTAGACTCAAAGAGATCTAAGTCAAAGTTATCTAAACATGCTTGCAAAGGGTCCACTGACAAAATGTCAGGCAATGAGTCTTGGATCAGACTCTCAATCATGTTAATCTCATGCAAATCAGTATCATCACAATCAATGGGTTGTTGACTAGTGATAAAAACATTCAGCTCTACGGTCATGTTACCAAAAGACAATTTCAACACTCCATTACGAGAGTTGATGATGGCATTGGACGTCGCCGGAAAGGACGTCCTAAAATCACAGGAATGTGATTACTTGGGTTTTGCACGGGTTGAGTATCTAAGACGATGAAGTCCACTGGAAAGAAAAATTTATCAACCTTGATTAACACATCTTCAACAATACCACAGAGGATTTTCACAGATCTGTCCGCTAATTGTAGCGTAACAGGTGTGGGCTTCAGCTCCCCAAGGCCCAGTTGCACATACACAAAGTATGGCAATAGATTCACACTTGCTCCTAAGTCTAGTAACGCCTTTTCGACCACATGGTCACCTATGGTGCATGTAATTGTTGGACTACCTGGGTCTCTAAACTTAGTTGGAATCTTGTTTTGGATTATTGAGCTCACTTGCTCAGTGAGAAAGGCACGCTTATGCACGTGAAGCTTTCGCTTTTGTGTGCACAGATCCTTCAAAAACTTAGCATAGGTGGGTATTTGTCTGATTGCTTCGAGAAATGGAATGTTTATGTTAACTCGTTTGAACATTTCCAAAATCTCGTTGTATTGGTTACCCCCTTTCTGCTGCACCAACCTTTGTGGGAATGGAGCAACAGGTGCATGACTCGGCAAAGAAACATCTATATCGGTAGGGCTTTTAGTTTTATCAACATGCTCAGATTCTTTCTCTACAGTAGATGTTTTCTGCGGTGTTGTATGTACTGGTGAGTCTGATTTAGACTCGCTTGACTGTGGTACACCTACATTGTTCTCAACAACTTTACCACTACGAAGAGTGGTGACAGCATTCACATGACTATGTGAAGTTTCATTGCAGGTTGAAGTACCTGCCTGAAATACATTCTTTGGATTTTGTTGGGGTTGACTAGGAAGTTTGCCTTTTTCTCTCTCATTCAATGCATCACAGATTTGACCCATTTTAAGTTCTAGACTTGTGAAACGTTGGTCGGTGGTTTTCTGAAGTTGTGAAAGATTTTGGGTTAACATACCGACACAGTATTCAATGCTAGGCTTTTTCTCTACAGGGTACTGAGGGTGTGGTTGTACTTGGGGGTTTCTAGGATATGAGTATCCTTGGTTGTTATTTGTTGTTCCCCCTTGTACAAGCCCTTTAGACCATGAGAAGTTAGGATGATTCCTCCACCCTGGGTTGTAGGTTTGAGAATACGGGTTGTTCTCTTGCCTATGGTACAATGCATTGGCTTGCTCGGTTTTAGACTCTTGAAAAGCATGTAGGTCTGGACAGCTGTCCACTAAGTGGTCAGAGCTATGGCATGCGGCACAAGTGGCCATTTCAATTTGGTCACGGAGAGTAGGGGCATTAGATTTTACATTCTTCTGCAACTCAAGCAATTCTATTCTCCGGGCCAAAGATGCTATTTTTGCATTTTCCTCAAAGTCAGACTCGATTCTATGGACATTAGTTACATGGGTAGTCCTTTTTGGTTCACGGATGGACTCCCACTGTTGAGTCTTTTCAGCGACTTCGATTAAGAAAGTTCAAGCCTCATCAGCACTTTTGTCAATAAATGCACCATTGCACATTGACTCGACTGTGGTTCGGGTCCTAACATCTAGACCCTCATACAAAATTTGCACAAGTCTCCATTTTTCAGTCACGGGACCGTCGTATGATGATCGTTTTATGAAATTCCAAAATTGTTTGGAAGAGTTTGAACCTAATGTGAACAAATTAGGTCAAACGATGAGAGTATGAGGGACCGGCCCCTTGCAAGCCAAAGAGCCAACCTTGGTCGGTCAAGGTAATATGCTCATGTCACCAAAGTGTTCGCGTCTCAGTCCTGAGAATTTTGATATTTTCTGATGTGCGTTTGAGCAATCATTTGAGAAAATATGAAGAAATCAGGAATTTTTGCTGAAAATGAGGAAACTTCATGAGATGAAGGAAAAGTAATCATAAAATGAAGGAATCATGAAGTGTGGGACCGGCTATGGATATGGCTAAGGCATGGCCGTCCGGCCAATGAGCTCGGTCCCATAGCATTTTACCTAATTTTATTATATTTTTCATGATTTTAGGGAAATACCATGAAATCAAGGAGTTTGTTGAAATAAAGGAGTTTTCCTTGAAGTGAAGGAGATTCCATGAGATGAAGGACATAAATAATATTAATAATAATAAAATAAGGGCGTGTGGGACCGGCTTGGGCATGGTCGGCCGGCTAGGGCACAGTCCCGTGAACTTTCCCCCATTTTATGTATTATTTCATGATTTGGAGGAATTTTCATAATTTTAAGGAAATATCATGAAATCAAGGAATTTCATGGAATGAAGGAAACATAAAAAATAATAACAATAAAACAAGGGGCATGTGGGACCGTCTAGGTCATGACTGGCCGGCTAGGGCCCGGTCCCACGAGTTTACCTAATTTTATATTATTTTCCATGACTTGAAGGAAATATCATGAAATTGAGGAGTTTTCATGAGATGAGGGATATAATAATAAAATAATGAGGAATCATGAGGTGTGGGACAGGCCACGACTAGGGAATAGCCGGCCGGCCAGCTAGTAGACACGGTCCCATGACACCTTTCCTAATTTTATATTACTTCCTTGATGCGAAGGAAACACCATGAAACTGAGGAGTTTCCTTAAACCGAAGAATTTTGTTCAAATGAGGGAATTTTCATGAGATCAAGGAAAATAATAAAAATATGATAAAATATAAAAATTGGGCGTGGGACTGGCCACGGCACGACGGGCCGGCCAGTGGGCCCAGTCCCCCAACGCCTTGATTAATATTTACTATTTATTATTTTCTTCCTATTTTGCATAGGTTCATCGTTCCTTCGTATTTTGGAATGCTCGTTCGTGCATTCAGGTGCTCGTTAGTGCATTATTGCTGAGTACACTTGCACCATTTTAGTCGGGGCTTACTCAATAGTTGCTCAGATGCCCGTGTGTTGAATATTTATTACTAACCCATGGAATTCTGCTAGGAAGAACCATGAATTGAAGTAATGAAATATTATGGAAAACATAAAATATTTTCCAGGGATTCAGTTAATGAATCTAATGATTTAGGAATAATTAATTAATGGCTCTATACTAGTACGATCGTCTAGGAGTATTAATTATTCATGAATTGAGTGATATGAGCTTGTTGAAGCGTCATATTTTTTTTGATATAGTCAGGGAAAACAATTGTTACATCCTGAAGACATTATTGCTCTATACTAGCAGGCAAGTTGTCTAGGAGCCGTCCAATCTTTCGATTCTATATATAAGTAATTACTGAAATTGCTCAGCATTCATGAGATATGACGTTGCCTCAGTTGAGAGACTACACATCTACATATACTCTGAGAGACAGTATTCTCAGTCAGAGATTCTCGTGGCATGAGCTTTCATGCTTCGATGAGAGACATGAGCCTCAATACTCATATAATTGCTGGATCAGGAGCATGTATAATTATGGTTTTACGATTTTAGCATTTGTCGAAAATCCACCATCTACAACTGCAATTATCTAGTTTCCCACCAACGATACTCGTGGAGCTTCTTGATCCCACAGAAGTCTTTAAACGAGCGGTCGTAAGAGATTTCGCCTAATTAGGGTACTTTCCTCTCCGAATAGACGGCTCCATCAGTAACAACACAACAAGGTTGTTTTGCTGGCTCTTAGGATAGTTTGCACGAAATGCAAACTTGGGTATTTATAGACCAAGGAAGTTTGGACACCAAGGAATTTCCAAAACCGAAATATTCTTAAGATATGCAATATATTTCCAAATCGGTTTTCATAATTCCTGGAAATGCTCTGTCCAATATTAACTGAAATCTCACTAGAAAATCTCTAATTAGTAAATGCACATTACCAGTTTTTATTTTCTAGAGATATGCATTTTAATTGCTGGTAATTAAAAGCATAAAAAATTAACAACCTTAATTAAAAGATTCTCAACTTATCTCGGTCCGGGATCTCCTTTAGTTATTAAGGAATATCTTTGAACAATAAAAGATAAGAGTTACTGAACACGTTCAAAGTATGTCAACGTCTTATTTATTTGTAAATCCTTTTTTATAATTACAATGTTGGAACCGATTATACCACACTTCCAAACAAGTTTAGAATTGGTTCATCTGATTTACAAGAACTGTGTGATTGATCTAATATCAATATACTACTCATGGGTTTACGGTTCTACCAAACACAAGGATCGGTTCTACCTTAATATGGTTACTGAGACCGGTTACATCAGTTACCAGGATCGGTTACGTCAATTACCAGGACCGGTTACCATATTCTCATGGTATTACTTGTGATCGGTTACACTAGTCACTAGGATCGGTTACACCAATTACCAAGACCAGTTACACCAATTACAAGGATCGATTACAACTCTTTTGTGATCGGTCATACCAATTACCAGGATCGGTTACACCAATTACAAATATCGATCATACCATCTAAGGTGATTACTTAGGATCGGTTACACTAATAAAATTCATACCAATACATAAGTCAGGCATTGTGACTGGTTTTACCAAGATACATATATAACAAGTTATGATCGGTTCTACTAACTCACACATATTGGTAATCCAAAGATATGCAATGAATAACAATACCAATAAGCCTAGCGATTTCCCTTTCGATTCATAAAACAAGTTCATGAATGTACTTCCTTTAAACAAATATAAACATTGTTTCCTATGATGAAATCTTCACTTTACCCATACACATAATCACAATAGCATTCATACGATTATGTCGATGTCTTATGTACGAAGTTCAAAAGATAAGCGTTATACTTCGTATTCTAATTCTTTAATACTATGTCTACTAGAGTATAATCATTCACAACCAAGATTATGTTTTCAATATAGCACGACTTGAAAGATACGTTAGGAATGAAACAATTCAAGTCACAATATTATTAACCTCAAGAGGAAGGATGATGTCGTCGATGTAGCTTGTTACTTCTTCAGATTCTTCAAGTCTTTGAGTAATACTTGTATGTCTCATAATCCTAATCTTTCTAGCCTGACCTATATGAAGTTGTCTCTAGTATATAATCAAGCGACTCTTTAATTGAGTTTTGATTCACTAAAATATGACAACCAGACTTGACATACCAACGCTTGGTGGGTTCAACCGAGCTATGCTCTAACAATCTCCCCCCTTTGTCAATTTTAGTGACAAAACTCTTAATACATATGGATAAACAAATTACAAAAATTCATTATACATACACTTGATTCCAAGTTTCAAAAGCACAATAACCTGCATATATTCAATCCATAAATGTCGTTGTTGAAATTTAAATAACAAAGCTAATACTCCCCCTAAAGGTGGGATAGGTAGATTTTTAAGCCGCACACCTTTGTTATTTCCCTTTGTAGTCCAAATAACTACAATCATCATATGATATGTTTCTCCCCCTTAGTCTTTCGTTAGATATAACGTTTAAGCACAATTGTCCTTTCATAAGTGATAACAAATCACTTGTTTACTCCATATATTTCTCCCCCTTTTTGTCACAAAATGACAAAGGTCCGAGCAAATACCAAAACCGAAAGGATCTTACAAATCTAAAAGAATTGTACAACCTATAAGAGTTAAGCACGAAGGTTTCACATACCATTGTAGATAACCAATATCAAAACCGAAACTACAAGTAATTTAGTTTTAATATGTTATCAAGGAAACAATTGCCCGAAGCAATTTTCCCAGAAAATTTTCCCTAATAGTTTAACAAATAGACTAAGAAACTTAGTTCCCTTGCTAAACCGATTGTACAAATACAATCGCTTATTTTGATAAGACCGAAATAAAGATCAGAATTAACTTTATTTTTCTCATCAGGCACTAATTATTCAGACAATAACTTAGACCTTTACACTTTAGACAAGACAGATACTAGGTTAGTTAACTAATATTTCTTGTCAAGGCATTCGATTGGACTTGAATAACCGAATCCTTTACTTTGATAAGTCTAACTAAGATCAGAATTAACTTAGTTTCTCTTATCCGGAATCGAATTAGACTAAACAAATGATCCCGTATTTTGTTAAGCCATAAACAATACATACAAACCAAATAAATTGACTTGCACAATTATTTTTCTTAACCGAAAGCAATTGAAACAAATATAGACATTAAAACACAGCAATTGCACCGAAATTTCGTTAAGTCTAAAACAATTGATACCAAACAATGAAGAAAGATATCAAACCAGTTTTTCTTAACCGGAAACAATTGAATCACACACACATACACACATATCCATCCATACACACATAATGGAATAAACATCAATTGTACCGAATTTTTTTAAGAAAAAGCAAAATATATGCAATAAACTCAAGCTTTTCTTAAACAGGAAAACAATTAACTAACAAATTCGTTACCTAAGATTCCGCATCCTCTTCTCCCCAGAAAGATATATCATTAAGTGAAGTTCAAGTTAGAACCCTCCCACATTGTATTGTCATCCTCTCGTAAGAACAAAAGAACAACAACAAAAGCAACCTTTACCAGATAAAGGTTGAATCGGTTTTAACTAATGCAAATAACAAAAGTTGAAAAACCCGAAACACATATGAATTTCAATCGGAATACCTTATGATCCTTTGATAAAGCCTACCAACATGGGCTAGAACTTAATCCCGCTAAATCAAAAAGCCACACAAACCATAACGGTTCACACATCATATGAGATCGAATATTAAGGTTAAGAAAACCGAAATCAAACATCCCATAAACACATAGCAATACTATAAAGCATTCAAGCACAGGCTATGTAATCGAAAAACATCACAAGAAAAATTATAAAATAATGATTTTATTCATAAATAATAAATAGTTTTATTCAGAAATAGACCTTACACAATAATTGAAATAATCAAAAACTGATGTCTATTTTCTTGTTGTTTGAGACAATTAATGTGTAGAACACTCCTTGTCATTAAGTACTTTCAGATAGTCTTCTTCTATTTCCGATTCTTGGTTCCAAAACTCTGATTCAATGTTTAGAATACCTTTAAGAGTTTCTGGATCTTTTTGAGCAGCAAAGGCCAACTGTTTTTGAAAACAGTCAAGTTGTTTACCAAGAGTTTCAAGGTGAACTAGAAGAGACATATTATTATAATTCTGTGGAATTCTTTCAACTGTTTCTTTACAGGTTTGACCTCCAAGCATTTGACATATAGTCTTTTTAGAGACAGTAGTGGTGCTTCTCATGTCATCAAAGTCATTTCCCACGATAAATTCACAAATCTTTGTAATTATACATGGAAAACCGAGATGTCTCTTGATTCCTGGAGATGAAATAGATTCTGAGATCTTGATCATTTGACTGACAATGATTCCACAAAGATCAATTTGAGAATCTTCTTTTAACAGAAAATAAACGAATTCTGCAAAATCCTTGTCCCAAGCTGACCTATCTCTGGTACTTGCAAATAGAGTAGCTAAACCAAGTTTACCGAATATCCTTAGAAGAAAGGGTATATCTTTTGTTGGCAATCTACTATTTTCCCAGACAGTCGATCTTTTAAGGAGATGTGTTGAAATGGTATCGTGGTCAATTTCAACTCTGGTAATCAGATGATTACATTCCACACTGTATTCGATGATATTAGAAATTGTCTTACGATCGACATAGTAGAGTCCACGACCAACAAGAGTAACAAAGGTAAGTTTTTTATGATCGAAGATTCTTACCATATCATATGAATATTTTTCAAGATCAAAAAGTTTTCCCAAGTTCTGATCTTGAACAAACTTCACATAATCCTTATTTTGGACTTCTGGATCAAATTTCTTTTCAACAGTAAACTCTATTCTCTTGAGAGTATTGTATTTCTCAAAACATGATTTATCAGTAAACGAGGTGAAATCATGTTTATCTTCTATTTTGTTAGGGAATCTGATCCTTTCAATATCATCATATCTGACAGAGTTATCAGAGGATTCATTATTTCTTGATTTCCCTTTTCTCATACTTTCAGAAATCAGAGGAATATGAAATAATCTAGTTTCGGTTCCGGATAATTTTTCTCAGGATGTTTGTAAAAACACCACAAAATAATCTTATTTTATATAGAGTGAAGATATCAAATTCTGGAAATAACTAGTTTTAGGAAAATCTTCCAAAATCGGAAACCTTGACTTGTGGGGAAACAAATCCGATTTTGTTTCTAGGTAATTCTTTTGGAAAACCAATTTTTCATGGACTGGATCTATATTACTGATTAATTCTATATTCATATTTAGAGATTTGTTTACTCTTTTATTACCAAGCCCTGATAATAACTTTTGAACCTCTCTCAATAAATTTCTAATAGAGTATACAAATACGAAATTGAACATAACAAGATATTTAATAATATCTTTAGGATTATATTTCCAGTAATATTTTGAACGATCGCTTGCTTCATTAAAGCAGTTGTGGGGTGTATGAAGCAATATATTGTTAATAGAATAATTAACTGAAAAATTATTCTTTGTAACATTACAAAGATTCAAAAAACGCAACATGATCACTGATACATTGACAGTCTTTAATCTGAAAATGTTTATATATATATATATATATATTTGGGTAATCAATCCAAAATATATTTAGGATCCCAGATTTTTCAACAACAAAATATTCATGGTTCATATACAGAAAAATCTTATGTGGAATCTCATGTATTTTCAAGATAAACTGTGTCACATAGAATATTGTATCATTGTTACTAAGCTTGTTAGTAAATAATACCATGGGATACAATTCTATGATATCAGAGAGATTATGTAGGTCAACCAAGACATTCTCAACCATAATCTCAATTCCTAACAAATTTAGGAATAAGAGTATTACATACTTCATTCGTGTTTTCCACCACGAGTCTTTGAAGTAGTCAAATCCTGTTATTACGTTAACTGAATCATTCATTGAATTCAATTCTTATAGGTTGGATCGCACCAAACACAGATTGTTAGATCCTTTTCATGTTTGCCTGCTCTGATACCAATTGAAAAGACGAGGGTACCCAAATATGCCACAATCTTAAACTTTTTCACTTATAAGTCCTCTTACCAAAAGTGATTGTCTATGGACTGAGTCGAGACAATACAACGAATAGATATTCACACTTTGTGTGATCGTCTATGGATACGAGATCGAGACAATACAACAAACAAAGTGTGATTACTTGATAATAGGTTCGGACTTAACCGAACTCCATAGGATCACTATCAAGTAATACGGAGTTAACGTTTGTGTAATTTACTTTAAATTATAATAACAACAATTATAATTGGGGAAAATAAAAGTAAATGACACAGCAAGATTTTGTTAACGAGGAAACCGCAAATGCAGAAAAACCCCGGGATCTAGTCCAGAATTTAATACTCTCAGAATTAAGCCGCTATACAAAATCAAACCAACTTCGTATAGTTGAGACCAAGCAACTAAACCTATAGTTCACCTAGTTTCTTCAGTATCCCTGCGCTTCCGACATTCAATAAGTGCACGCACGGGAACAATTCCTTTGGATCTAATTCCAAACAGTAAAGGAACAACAACTTTGTTCGGTAACAACTCTATTCAATCTCGGTGATATGAGTTTGACAAACGCTCTTCTGTTTAATCCAATAAACTCCTTTGTCGGGTTTAGATCTATCTATCCAACAACTACCAAAGTAGCATAGTTTATATAGTGCAATCAAAAATATCATCTATCAAGATAATATATAGTGACGCCGATCTACGCAACTAATCAATCAAATCTATCAAAGATAAATTGATTATAGTTCGATCCCAGCCGATCAAGTTTTGTGCACACCAAAGATTATGAAACCAATAAGAAATCTTCTTTGTCTTTAAATCTTCTTTAATCTTCAATAAACACCTGCACACCACAACTTAAATCGCACAGAACAGAGTCTGTTAACAATGGATTATCACAAGACGTCTTTAGATCTACAAACAGTTCAAAGGATCCCGTCGACACTTCGATCTAGTTTGGGTGAATCTTATATCAGAAGAGAAGATTTTCAAGAATAAACAAACTAGGTGCAATCAAAGTTCAACAACCGTTAGTGAATCAAATCAAATAAAAAACTAATAATACTGCAATTATCTAGTTTTCCACCAATGGTACTCGTAGAGCTTCTTGATCCCACAGAAGTATTTAAACGAGCGGTCGTAAGAGATTTCGCCTAATTATGGTACTTTCCTCTCTGAATAGACGGATCCACCAGTAACAACACAACAAGGTAGTTTTGCTGGCTCTTAGGATAGTTTGCACGAAATGCAAACTTGGGTATTTATAGACCAAGGAAGTTTGGACACCAAGAAATTTCCAAAACCGAAATATTCTTAAGATATGCATATATTTCCAAATCGGTTTTCATAATTCCTGGAAATACTCTGTCCAATATTAACTGAAATATCACTAGAAAATCTCCAATTAGTAAATGCACATTACCAATTTTTATTTTCCAGAGATATGCATTTTAATGCTGGTAATTAAAAGCATATAAAATTAACAACCTTAATTAAAAGATTCTCAACTTATCTCGGTCCGGGATCTCCTTTAGTTATTAAGGAATATCTTTGAACAATAAAAGATAATAGTTACTGAACACGTTCAAAGTATGTCGACATCTTATTTCTTTGTAAATCCTTTTTCATAATTACAATGTTGGAACCGATTATACCACACTTCCAAACAAGTTTAGAATTGGTTCATCTGATTTCCAAGAACTGTGTGATTGATCTAATATCAATATACTACTCATGGGTTTACGGTTCTACCAAACACAAGGATCGGTTCTACCTTAATATGGTTATTGGGACCGGTTACATCAGTTACCAGGATCGGTTACATCAATTACCAGGACCGGTTTACCATATTCTCATGGTATTACTTGTGATCGGTTACACTAGTCACTAGGATCGGTTACACCAATTACCAGGATCGGTTACACCAATTACAAGGATCGATTACAACTCTTTTGTGATCGATCATACCAATTACCAGGATCGGTTACACCAATTACAAATATCGATCATACCATCTAAGGTGATTACTTAGGATCGGTTACACTAATAAAATTCAAACAAATACATAAGTCAGGCATTGTGACTAGTTTTACCAAGATACATATATAACAAGTTATGATCGGTTCTACTAACTCACACATATTGGTAATCCAAAGATATGCAATGAATAAGAATACCAATAAGCCTAACGATTTCCCTTTCGTTTCATAAAACAAGTTCATGAATGTACTTCGTTTAAACAAATATAAACATTCTTTCCTAGGATGAAATCTTCACCTTTACCCATACACATAATCACAGTAGCATTCATACGATTATGTCGATGTCTTATATACGAAGTTCAAAAGATAAGCGTTATACTTCGTATTCTAATTCTTTAATACTATGTCTACTAGAGTATAATCATTCACAGCTTCGCAGTTATGTTTTCAATATAGCACGACTTGAAAGATACGTTAGGAATGAAACAATTCAAGTCACAATATTATTAACCTCAAGAGGAAGGATGATGTCGTCGATGTAGCTTGTTACTTCTTCAGATTCTTCAAGTCTTTGAGTAATACTTGTATGTCTCATAATCCTAATCTTTCTAGCCTGACCTATATGAAGTTGTCTCTAGTATATAATCAAGCGACTCTTTAATTGAGTTTTGACTTACTAAAATATGACAACCAAACTTGACATACCAACGCTTGGTGGGTTCAACCGAGCTATGCTCTAACAGTCTGGCTTCATGAATTCCAAATGAAGTCTTCAAGTCGTTAACCTATAATGGTTTTGGAAAAACCAAGGTTAAAGGAGAATCGACTCTAGTCACAACTAGGACATAGGAAAGTGTCGAGATTAGGTTTTCATGTTGCTAGAGTTCTCCCTTATATAGTCTTTCAAATCAGGGTTTGCTTTCAATCAAAGCTAAGATAGCTTAGCAACAAAGCATTCAATATTCACCGTTAGATGAAATCCTGATTTAAGATTCAAGCTATGTTTGCATAAAACCAAAGCAATATCTCTCAACCGTTAGATGGTCTTAGCTTGTTACACACAAATGAAATATACCTTTATTTAGATATGGGCAACCGTACCTAAACGTGCATATTGAGTTGGCTCAACAGTAGTTAACCGAAGTTAGCCATATGGACACTTTTGTCTTAACCACATTCATCTAACACTAGCTTCTAGATCAAATATGATGATCAATCAATCATGAAAGATAATCAAGTGAATCTAATTGTGTTACTAATACAGTTATTCAATTGTTCACTATATCATAGAAATATATATGAACCAATTGAATCAAAATCGGATTGATTCGTAATCGTACAAAGTACTTATACCGAAATCAATTCATGAACATTAAGCCACGGTTTGCAAATATTGCATTCATTAATTTATAAATGTATTTGTTTATGAGTATGATAATCATACTTAACCGATTTTAGAACTTTACCAACTAATTTTGCAAACTGATACGCAAACTATAGTATCCGGACTTGGTCTTGTCCAGCCGTTTGTAAACGGGTACGCAAACAGCCAACCCGGACCTAACTCAGGTAGAACCGTTCACATACTGGTATGCAAACTTGGTTCCCGGCCTTTAACAGTTAAAACCGTTCGCATACTAGTATGCAAAGAAGGTTTCCGGACCTGAATCATACCAAAACAGCTTGCATACTGTGTTGTATCCATACAAAGGTTAATTGTCCTAACTCCCATTTCAATCATTGAAACATCCTTAGAAGACGACAATAGCGGTCTCATACAAACTATTAGCTTATAAGTAATTTTCAAGTGATCGAATGATCAATACGAAACTTTCTGAGTCGACATCAAATGACTGTCTCACACAAATCATGTAAGATGTTTCAAGGCGATTTTCACATGATCATCTTTTGACTTATTATTTAGTTTCCAACAAATAAATTGTTTCCAACTAAACTCGTCAAGAATAATGATGAATGTAGCTAAAGCAAAAAGCTTCCAACATATTTCGAGATATTTCGAGAAATAGATAAGCGAGATAAACTTTGCTCGAAATATCAAATGTGTATAATATAAAAGTCTATATAGCTATATGACTTAGTCTCATTAGGAGAAATAATAGAATAGACTTCTGAGTGATAGATAAGTTTTAGTCTCCACATACCTTGTGTTGATGAAGTTCCTCCAAGCTCTCCTCGGTGATCTTCGTCTTCAATCGATAAACGCCGTGAAGTCTAAAGCTCAACTACACATTTGATCCTAATCCGAGATATAGCTATAAGTAGACTAGAAATCAAGACTTATAATTTTGATCACCTAAACTTGACAAACAAGCTTGAGATAGCAACGCTTGCGAGTTCTACCGAGCAATGCTCTAACAGATCCAACTATCAATATTTAACGTTCGGTCATGCTACCAACATTTTTGTTACTCGACTGTCCAAGAAGCAATATGTCATTCGTTGACCATCAACTTGGCCGATCACTTAATATTTCATTGGACGATCATCCCCTTGGTCGATCATTCAATATTTACTAATACTTTAATTTTTACTTTGTCATTTGACGATTCATGACACGGTGGATCGAGAATGACTATTTTATAATAATATTTATGATATATGATTTCCTGTCAAACACTTGACATGTCAGAATACATGTTGGTCCATGATCGATCCACCAATCTTCATCAAACCGATGTTCATAAATCCAAAACATTCGAGTATTATTGATGTCTCAGCTGGCATAGTAATCTGTCACAATTCATCAGACCCGACGTCTAAGCATTATTGTTGTCCCAGCAGGCACCTTATGCTTAATCTGTCATAATGACAATTCACATAGCATATCACATTCAGCAATTATGCTCGACTCATCAAGGCTAAGACTCGCAGTCTAGCCAAGTCAACATATGACCAATTAAATACACGTCTTCCTTGCAGACTTCATGAGACATCAATAATGACACATATGAGATATTCACTAGGATTTTGGTATGACTGCTTACATCACGTGCGATGTAACAATTCATCCACGATAAGAAAGCGAGTAAGTCGTGCTAGCAGTTGAAGGAGTAAGTGAAGTAGTTGATGGACAATCAACCAAGTCTCCAACGCAACGTGGAACTGGTTCAACCACGATTTTCCACTTCCCCATTCTTCCATTCCACTTCAACTGTCACACTTACTGGACATCAATGTGTTTACTACTTCTGCAAAATAAATAGGTTCATCAACCTATGATTTGAGAACTTAACTCAACTCAGCGGAACTCAAATGAACAGAATTCAATCAATCTGATCAGAACTTATTATTGTAATCAAAAGTCTATCATTATCAAACACGCGAAACACTCCAACACGGAGAATTCAATACATCCACAATCCATCAATTACCATTGATCTCACATTTCTCAGCTTCCCTCCTACAGATCGACCCACGCCCTCTTTGTGACCGAATTGACTCGGGAAAGACCATTGTCTTGGTTTAGGCCGGATTCTTACAGATTGATCTCTCGAATTCAAAGTACTCCCGTGCATTACATCTATTAAAAGTTTAAGCAATTTTCTTAATTGAGGATCCGCCTTACGCACAACTCTCCACTTTTCCTCAAAAATCAGCAATTCGTTTTTTGCCCATCAAAGCTTTATAAAGATATGATTTGTATAATGAATATAAGGTGAATCCGCAGACCACTACTGTCAATGCCAATGAAGTATCCGCGTTATCTTCTTCTTGGAAATCACCTCCCTTTGGATCGGTTAAAGTTAATATCGATGGAGTTACCGGAAAACATGCTATTGTTGCTGGTGTTGTTATTAGAGACGAGCCTGGGAATGTCGTGGCATGCCAGGGATTTTATGAAGGTGATTGGGCGGGTTCAGAAAAACAACAAGCATTGGAAGCTGAAGTTCAAGCTTTTCTAAAGGATTCCAATTTGTCAAGCCTCTTAATCTCTTTGAAGTGATTTTAAAAGGCGACTCAAGATCAATGGTAGACTTTATCAAACTAACTTCCTATGGAAGTTAAGGAGTTTGGTTTTAGATTATAAATGTTTCAAATCTTCTTTTTCTTATTGCTCTGTCAATTTTATTCCTAGAACTAAAAATTCAGTATCCCATATGTTATAAAGGATGCAATATCCTCTCATAATTTTACGACTTGATCTGACTGTATACCAAGATGTGTCTCTGACTCTGTCATGTGCGACAAATTTGCTATTTGATTAATGAAATCTACTTTTCCCCTAAAAAAAAAAAACACACAACATAACAAAAAGGTATTTTTTTAAAACTCACAACAATACCATTGTGATGCTTTTTAATGTCCCTTGACTCGAACTCTTGACCTATTGTGTCATAAGAGTGGCCTCTAACCGGTGTTCCACCTTGGTTGGAATTGATAGAAAAGATAAATCAACGGTGGTGGTTTGTTCAACTTAAATACCATAATTGCTTTATTAATTAGTGTTTCACTAATTGCACATAATAAATAATCTATTCATTATAAAGTGTTTTATTAATTAGTGTTTCAAACTTATAATAAATGACTAATCATTTTTTAAATAAAATTTTCTTAATTAATTATAATATTTATTTCTATTAATAAGTTATTTTGATAAATAGAATCAATAGACATTTTCTCATGACGACAATGAGTAGTAGAAGAGGTGGAGGTAGAAAGATTAGTGGTGGTTAAGGGCGGAGCCAAGCACAATTATATTTATTTTTGTTCTTTTATCGTAAAATGGGCAAAGTCCATTTTTCACTGTATCCAACCTCGGGATTGCAATAAAATGATTGAAATGGGAAAAAAATAATGAAACTAATCGAAATTTTGTTCAATCTAAACCTCATACATGGCAGTGATGGTGGCGGTGGTGGAGTCAAAAATTGACATTGAGGAGGCCTTTTTTTAAAAAAGAAACATGTAAACTTTGTGGACTAAACCATAAATATATATGGACAAAGTACTATTTATAAAATAAACTAAAAAATTTATGAAGTTATTAAAAATTTAAGGGGTTAGAGCCGAGGTTAGTCAACCCTTCGCTCCCACTAGGTGGTGGTGGATAAAAAAGTGGATTCATATGGTTTTATGGTGGTGGCGGGTATTGGTGAATAAAAACATATTATGCTAATTTCGTAAGCATACAAAATGTGTAACATTATATTATAAAGTATAAAACGTGGTTGATCATTCTAATGTTAAAATAAACTCGATAAAACACATGTCCATTTTAAAAAATTGGTGCAATCAATTGCCATGTCTTTATATAATGATACGTCTTATAAAGTATAATAATTTTTTTTTCCAAAACAGTTTTATTAACTAAATGTTTGTCTTAATTTCCTACAAAAATAAATAAAAATAAAGCAATTACGGAGATTTAGAGGAGCGAGTTTTTAATTTAAACATGTGTCAAAATATTAAGATAGATGTATGTGACCGGACCGCATCTTAATTGGAGCGAAACCATGTCTCTATCCAAATGGGTTGATCTAAACACTATGGGCTGAAATATACTTCCCTCGTAAGAATCTCCGAAGAAGCCTGAAACTGCAAATTTCCAGGTGGTGATGTCTGATCATCTTTGTTTCGTCTTTGTCGTCATGCTTATTTTTGCTCTTTTCATAATGCTTCCTATAAAATCGTTTCCCGACTTCTTATTTTATCATTCTTGAGTGTAAATCCATTTGAAACCCTAGATTTCATTCAGTCAATCTTTAACTGTTTCATTTCCTCTGCTTCCGGTTCTTCCCCTCTAGTAAGTGTTCTTTCCTGTATCTGTTTTACAACCCTTAATATTTTTTAGCCTTCTTTTTGTTGATCAGGATTGTAATTTTGGATTTTGTTACTAGAGTATATCATTTTCTTGATTCTTACGTTTATGCTGTTTCGTATGTGTGCATATTGGTTCACGATGTTCTGAAAGGTCTGATTTTAGGGTTTCATTACTGTATTTCAAGTTAGGCAAGCGGATTAATTCCGTGAAAATTTTCCGAAATTATTCGTTTATTGGTTGCTAATGTTTAACTATCACTTACTTGCCAATAAATGCAGGATCATCTATTAATTTTTTTTTCATAAATGCAAAATTTAGATAATCCTACAAATGTTCTTTGTCATTAGATGTTTTGAGGCTTTTATATAACTATTACTAGCATGGTGAGTACTCTAGCTCGAAAGGTTAAAGTATCGTCATAATCTGACTACTTGGGTACAATTCTGTTAGTGAATCAACGTATGCACATAATGTTCGCTACCTTGTTGAAAGACTACACCAGGCAGTAGATAGTAAGCATTTTGCCCAATGTTGGTTCCTTGTGTTGTTGAAGTAGTGTGCGATTTCGATTTGGCATATTAGAGAGACTAATATGAAGTGCATGCACGATTGACCTAGAAATTGAATATGTATTCATCTAACATGCTTTAGATATACAATCATCTTTTTTTGCTCGTAAGTTGTAACTTTAGAGCATGGTACACTTGTTTAAAATGCATTTATAGTTTGATATTGTGAGTTGCAGGTCAACGGTCAAAACTTAAAGGGAAAAAGTTTCGCACGGAGCTTTGGTAATTGAAAATTACCAATGGAACTTAACAATATGGCATCTGAATCTGCTTCACAATCGCCCAGTGGTCTGAATAACTCTGCACCAGGATTCGTTGTGCCAGGTTTATCCTTGCCTGATATGGGTGTGGGATCCGATGTTTGTAACTCATTAGCTTTGCAGCAGTATCAGTTTGATCAGTTGATAGTAAGTCGGCTAATGTTAACGCAACAGCAGGCAGATTCACTTGCTGAAAGGACCAAAGCGGCTGCTGAACGCTCTGCAGCTAGTGCTGCCGAGATCTGCAGTCTCTTAAAAGATGAAAAGAGTAATGTACTTGAAGTGAACTATGTGGAACAACAGGCAGATGCACTTGCTATAAGCATCAAGGCGGCTGCTGAGCGAGCTGCAGCTCATGCTGCTGACATCAGCAGACTATTGAATGATGAAAAGTGTGATCGCTGTGATGCACCTGAAGTGAAAAATGTAGAATTGAAGCGGAAAAGGTAAGCAATTTCTTATTTTTCGTAATCTGAGAACTTTCGAATCTTTCCTTGGTTAAGAATGGCTAGTCGTTAGTGTTGGAAACAGTTTATCAAAGAGTTGATCTAGTTGTTTTTTATCTGTTGAGTATAGTTAAGATAGTCATACAGCATAGTAACTAATATTACAAGAACTAATTTTGGACTTCGGGATGTCTCAATAGCAGTCAGCAGTATGTCCTAAAATTATATCATGTTGCACACTGCCACACTTATTGAACTGGGGAATCCATCTGGCCGTGTAATGTATGGGACTTAGCGGAATATATGAACCCAATTGATGGACAATGGTGAAGACTATTTAATGGTAGTTCTTCCGTTTCCTTTGTGCTTAGGGTGATTAGGTAAATTGTAAATTTTGACTTTTTGGCTCTTTACCTGAAGGATATGTAATCTTCTTCTTTTGTTTTAAATTGGATATGCACTCCCTTATGTTCAATATGATCGGATCCGCTATAAATTCTGCTTTTTGATTCTTTCCTTAAAAATTTGCAATCTTCTTCTTTTTTCTTTTTCTAATAGTGGATTTACGCCAGGCGATTGCTTTGCCATTTCTTGTTTGGACAGGGAACAACCAGAAAGAAAACCTCATTCACGGGCTCCATCTTCTCCCACGTCATTAAAATCAAAGTCCATATCTCCGTTGCGTCCAAGACACATATCTCCAATTAAGCCAAGAAATAGTGGCAGGGAAGAATATTCTCAAAGTGACTTCAGAAGCCGGAGCCATAGAAAATCAAGTTCGCATGGTCGTCACGATGATCAGAGGAATTACACAAAATCAAGACATAAAAGAGGAGATGTAGATCGTGCTGTTGATAGGGAATCTCATGATAGGTATACCAGCAGCAGCAGTAGGAGATCTCCATTAGCCAGGAAAAGATCCTCGAGGCACCAGCATGATGGTTCTGGTCCCCCTCAGCGCAGCCGCAGTAGATCTCGATCACCTAGACCACGACACAGGAAACCAAGCAGAGTTCAAAATGAGCGCAGGATATCGAAGAGTCCACTTAACAGCAATAGAATCTATAGTCCTAGGAGTTCTATGAGAACAACTCCAAGTGATGGTTTTTCTAGAAGGGGCTTATCCCCAATGCTCAGTACTAGAAGTGTTCTGATGGAGGAAAACAAAGTTAACAATGATTTTTCTAGAAGGAGCTTATCCCCAAATAATAAGGTAGACGACAACACACTTAACCTGGCTGTTAATTCTAGAAAGTAGAAGATAAGCCATCCAGTAAAAGTTTGAAGAATACGCGTTCATATACTTCAAGATCACAATCTACTTCTGATATTTCTGGTAACCTAAGCACTCATGCAGACATGCCTGGGCATCCTAGTGTTTCTGGTGATAGCAGAACATACCCTTTACCTACATCACCCAAGTTTATGAATGAGAGAAAGGAAGATGGTTATTCACCTGTAATGGTTCTTAATGGAGCTGAAGAAATAGAAGAGGGGGAGTTGATATTGAGTCCAAAGCAATGAGGATAATCAGGAAAGGGTGCAAAGGTCATGATCAAGAGAGACACCATAGTAAGCAATGAAAAGAGTTGTATGAAGATAACATCACAAAATGAGGTAATCTAGTATTAAGGTTCACAGAGTAATGAAGAAGTACAAGAAGCACAGGGATTAGACTTGGTCTTGAAGCTATCTAATTGATGACATGCCAAAGGTAGAAAATAGTGGCTGTAGGAGAAGATCAAAATAGTTATAGAAAAAAGAACTCAGCTGTAGACTATCAGTAAGTCTTCAATGCTTTAGTATCTCCAATTTAGGAAATGCAGGGTGTTCCCAAATTTTCATTTAGTTGATTAAAGGTCAGATGAAGATTCGTATTCTTTGTTAAGTTTTCTTAATACATTGACGTAAAGTAATGGCATGTGTGAGGTCTTTGTGCAGAATATCATACACTTTTGAGTAGATATAGAAAATTTGCATCTTCATAATGAGATCTCACATGTTTAGCTTTGAATATGCAGTTGAGAGCTTTTGTTATATTAACTAAAACTTAAAATACAAAATTTAGAAACAGAGTCTTATACATCAGACGCAGAGTAACATATCTGTTAATCTAATAGGGAATCCAATAACATGGTTAGAATGACATTTGGTTGATATTTTGGCGCCATTTTTTTTATGAAACTCCAACGACAATAAATTTGAAGCTAATTTTCTTATCACGTATTCTTAAATTTGAAGCTAATTTTCTTATCACGTATTCTTCTTATAAAGATCTCACTTCCTATAAAAATGAGTGCTTTCTGAGACGTATAAAGCCACCATCTAGCATAAAAAAAAAAACTTATGGAGTTTGAGTTTTACAAAAAGAAAAAGAAAAGAAAAAATGGCGTTGAAATCCTCCCCTAATCTAATTAGGACAAAGAAAAAATATCTTTCACAGAATAATTTACTGTCGGACTAATCTTGTTTGTAGATTCAATGTCACAGATTTTGCCTTCCGCTAAACAAAATTCGGAAAGGTTCTGTTGGAAAACCCATTTGACAACTTTCAAAATGCAATAGGGCAACTGCCTTCAATGCATGGTTGCTAATAGGAGTACCATATTACTGGGGTACCAAATATCATATATGACAAAACATTTTTCAGTTTGTCTTATATGGTAATTGGTTCCCTTTCAGAAGTTCCAGTAATCTGGCACCCTATTAGTAATGTTGCTTCAGTGAGACTTTATTTTAGTTCATGACTACCTAATAAGACAAGATAAGGACACTGTAAGAGGTTTTTTTTTGTGTGTGTTTTGGAAGCATGGTAAAAGATGGATGGTGGACCTTATATGCCTATAATACAATTTGATAAATTTCTATTTTGGCATAAAAATTGGGACTAGATTCCTGCTTTTATATATTCTTTTTAATTAAAATATAAATTTCTATTTTTTATTATAATATAATAAGTTCGAATAGTGTCAAGGAAAAAAATAAACAAAATATGAAAACCTCTTCAAACCTTAACCATTTTGATATCTTCTTTCCTTAAAGCTCAGTCAAATAATAAGGATCAACTACTTGTTGTTCTTTAAAACACACTTGAATCTGGATGGCTGTCAAACTTGACATGTCCAACGCCTTTAATATATTAGAGCCTAATTTTGTAATTATTTCTTTGTAATTCCTTGGCTTTTCTAATGATTGGTGCCTAATGATTAATCATTGTGTTTCTATTGTTGCTACTTTTATTTTATTGAATGGTTCTCCAGGTGGAATGTATAAACCTCAAAGAGGTCTGAGACAGGGAGTGCCTCTATATCTCCTCACTAGCTAATGTAGAAAGAATGGTCATATTCAAGGCATAAAGATAACTAAAGATTCTCCATCCGTCTCTCACTTATCTTTGTTGTTTGATCTTCACAAAGGCCATTTAGCTGACATTATTGAGCAGTTTAGTCCCTTTTCTGGTCAATCTGTAAACATTGACAATTCTGGGACAACTTTTAGTTACAAAGTCCATAATTTTATTGAAAATGATATAGCTAATACTCTTCATGTTAACAAAACAGCTTTGCAGGATAAATATCCTGGAGTTCTTCTCTTAGTCCAAAGAAATAACCCAATTTCTATCCATCTGTTAGACATATTCAAATATAAGTTGTCTATATGGAGTTCTAAGTTTCTCAACTAACCAAGTAAGATTACTCTCAATCAGTCAGTTCTAGAGACTCTATCTAGCCACCAAATGATTGTCTTTAAAATGCCCAAAGAGATAACAAACAAAATAGATACAATTCAAATGGATTTTGGTGGAATAAAAAACAAGGTGAGAAAGGTTTCTTCATAAAAAAAATTGAACCACATTGTTTTACCTGAAGACTTAGGTGGTTCGAATATTAGGGAATCTGCAATTCTCAATCAAGATCTGCTTGCAAAGCTAGCTTGGAGGATGATAATGATTTCTTTGGGCTATTATTCTTAGACGTAAGTACTTCTGTAACTCCGACCCTCTCAATTGTGTATTCAATAAACATGGTTCTTGGGTTTGGAGGGATATCTATGATGACATTGATATCATTAAACAATACTATTGTTGGAGGTAGGTGTTGGGAATAACATCTCCATATGGACAAATAATTAGATTCCCTCTTAGACTATCTTCCTAATTAAGTCTAACTTTGTATAAGCCAAAAACTGTTATTGCTAGCACAAAAGCTTGGAAATCAGATGGAAGCCATCAACAAGTGGTCAATTTTCCGTCAGAACTGCTTATAAGGCTATTTAGGATAAAGCTCCCATTGCAAATTTGATCCAGGCATGAATTACTTTGTCGAAAGCCAATCTTCCCATAAGTGTCCAATACTTCTTATAAAATTTATGTACCAATATCATCCTACTAAAGACGGACTCACAAGATTTAACTCCCGTGCAAATAATATTTTCCCTTTATGCCAAAGTTATACTAAGACTGCCCAACATCTGCTTTTGGATTGTACCTTCATTACAAATGTGATGAATGTGTTAGAGCATAGCTCGGTTGAACCCACCAAGCATTGGTATGTCAAGTTTGGTTGTCATATTTTAGTGAGTCAAAAATCATCTAAGAGTCGCTTGATTATGTACTAGAGACAACCTCGTTTAGGTTAGACTAGAAAGTCTAGGAATGTTGAGACATAAAAGTATTACTCGAAGACCTGAAGAACGTGAAGAAGTAACGAACTACAACGACGACATCATCCTTCCTCTTGAGGTCAGTAATATTGACTTGAACTGTTTCATTCCTAACGTATCTTTCAAGTCGTACTATATTGAAAACATAACTGCGAAGCTGTGAATGATTACTATACTCTGGTAGTTATTGTGAATGATCATGATCATGATCACATGATCATAATATTAAGGAATGATCATGATACTGTGAAAACATAATATTAATGATCATGTTACTGTGAAAACATAACTGCGAAGCTGTGAATGATCATGATCACATGATCATAATATTAAGGAATTATAATACGAAGTATAACGCTTATCATTTGAACTTTGTATATATGACATCGACATAATCGTATGAATGTTATTGTGATTATGTGTATGGGTAAAGGTAAAGATTTCATCCTAGGAAACAATGTTTACATTTGTTTAAAGGAAGTACATTCATGAACTTATTTATGAATCGAAAGGGAAATCACTAGGATTATTGGTATTGTTATTCATCGCATATATTTGGATTACCAATATGTGTGAGTTAGTAGAACCGATCATAACTTGTTATGCATCTTGGTATAACTAATCACAGTGCCTGACTTATGATTTGGTATAACTAGTTTTTATTAATTAGTGTAACCGATCCTAAGTAATCACCTGAGATGGTATGATCGATATTTGTAATTGGTGTGACCGATCCTAGTAATTGGTGTGACCGATCACAAAAGAACCGTGTAATCAATCCTTGTAATTGGTGTAACCGGTCCTAGTAATTGGTGAAACCGATCCTGGTAATTGGTGTAACCGATCCTAGTGACTTGTGTAACCAATCACAAGCAATACCATGAGTATATGGTAACCGGTCTTGGTAATTGACGTAACGGATCCTGGTAACTGACGTAACCAGTCCTGGTAACTTGTGTGTTCGATCACAAGTAATCCATATTAAGGTAAAACTGATCCCTGTGATTGGTAGAACCGATTGAACCCATGATTGTGATTTGATACTTGATCAATCACATAGTTATCTTGGAATATAGATGAACCAATTCTAAAGTTGTTTGGAAGTGTGGTATAATCGATTCCAAGATTGTAAATATGATAGAGGATTTGCAAAGAAAATATGTCAACATACTTTGAACACGAGCAGTAACTCTTATCTTTTATTGTTAAAAGTTATTCCTTAATTACTCAAGGAGATCCCGGTCCGAAATAAATTAAGAATTTTTTAATTAAGGTTGTTAGTTTTATATGCTTTAATTACCAGCAATTAAATGCATATCTCTAGAGAATAAAAATTAGTAATGTACATTTACTAATTGGAGATTTTCTATTGAGATATTTCGGAAAATATTGGACAAAGCATTTCCAGGAATTATGAAAACCGATTTGGGCATTTATTGCATATCTTGAGAATATTCGGTTTTGGAAATTCCTTGGTGTCCAAATATCGTTGGTCTATAAATACCTAAGTTTGCATTTCTAGCAAACTATCCTAAGAGCCAGGCAAACTTCATTTTTTTGTTGTTTCTGGTGGAGCCGTCTATCGGGAGAGGAAATTACCCTTATTAAGCAAAATCTCTTACGACCGCTCGTTTAAAGACTTCTGTGGGATCAAGAAGCTCTACGAGTATCGTTAGTGGGAAACTAGATAATTGCAGTTTATTAGTTTTCGATTGATTTGATTGAATAACGGTTGTTGAACTTTGATTGCACCTAGTTTGTTTATTCTTGAGAATCTTCACTTTTGATATAAGATTCACTCAAACTAGATCAAAGTGTCGACGGGATCTTTAGAACTGTTTGTATATCTAAAGACATCTTGTGATAATCCATTGTTAACAGACTCCGTTCCGTGCATGATTGATCACAAGAGATTCAAGTGGTGTTGTGCAGGTTTTAATTGAAGATTAAAGAATATTTGAAGACGAAGAAGATTTCTTATTGGTTTCTCATATCTTTGTGTTGCACAAACCTTTATCGGTTGGGATCCAACTAGAATCGGATTTATTCGATTGATTAGTTGCGTGAGATCGACATTCACAATATATCTCTTTGATATTTATTTGGATTGAGTGTGAATCTAAACTTGACTACTTTTGTAGTTATTGGATATATTGATCTAACCAGGCAAAGGAGTTTATTAACTTAAACGGAAGAGCCTTTGCGTATGACTTGAGATATCTTTATCTTAAAGAATCATTAGAGTTGTTACCAAATAGATTTGTTGCTCCTTTACTGCTTGGAACACGATCCAAAGGAATTGTTCGAGTGCGTGCACTCATCGAAGTTGGAAGCGTAGGGATACTGAGGAAACTAAGTGAACTAGGGGTAGTTGCTTGGTCTCAACTATACGAAGTTGGTTTAGATTTTGTATAGCGGATTAATTCTGAGAGTATTCAATTCTGGACTTGGTCCCGGGGTTTTTCTGCATTTGCGGTTTCCTCGTTAAAAAAATCTTGCTGTGTCATTTATTTTACCTTTCCGCAATTATAATAGTTAATTTAAAGTAAATTACACAATCGTTAACTCCGTACATACTTGATAGTGATTCTATAGAGTTTGGTTAAGTCCGAACCTATTATCAAGTATCATAGGTCGTTGTTTTATTGTCTCGATCTTGTATCCATAGTCAATCACACAAGTTATCTTTTTGACGTATTGTCTCGATCTTGTATCCATAGACAATCACACGAAGTGTGAACCGATTTGTTGTATTGTATCGACTCAGTCTATAGACAACACTTTCGGTAGAGGACTTATAGGTGGATAAATTAAAGATTGTGGTGTATTTGGGTACCCTCGTCTTTTCAGAATGGTATTGATGTTAATACCTTACAGATGTTGCAAGGGAACAACATACATCAACGAGATCCAGTTATTCAAAACAAACCTACTAATACTGCCATTTTCAAAACATATGTTCCACTATGTGGCATGTCTAGAAAAATAGATTCTTTGTAAATTTTTAGTGTGTTGGTAAATCTAGCAAAAACCATAATGAGCATAAAATCTCATATGTGACATAGGATACAAGGTGCTCATAGAGTTAGAAATAAAAATTCAGCTAATCGGCAAAATTGCGGATAGGGTAAACCTGATCCCGCATATACTAAGTTGAATATTGATGCAACATTTATCAAACAAAACATAACTACTAGTATTGGTCTAATCATATGTAATGGTGCAGGAACAATCTAGAAGGTCATCATCCAAAGCAATATTGATCCAGAGCAGACAGAAGCATTGAAAGCTACAAAAGCAATTATACGGGCTAAAGAAAAGTGCACCATCCATTTACACCTATAAGAAGATAGTCTAAGAGTTGTTAATGGTGTAACTGGACATGATAGTATTTATTGCTTAGTAGTTTTGTCACATGGAAATGTAGCTTTATCCATCTGGAAGCCAATATTGTAGCGGATATAGTCGCGAAAACACTTTGTCAAATACGAGTAAGATAGAATGGAAGAATAATATGCCACTGTGATTATCTTCAGCTCTTGTTGAGGACACTATAACTATGTAGAATTTTATTATTAATGAATTTTATTTTCCTATTAAGAAAAAGGTTTATTTCAAAACCCAAAAGTAAGTCTAGGTTGTTTCTTTTTTGAAACAAGAGGTAATTTTTAATCTTTTTAATGTTCTAGGTTATTGTTTATCATATTTCTCTAGATTCAAATAATTGGATAATCCTCACCTTAAGGTAGTGCCTAAATAAGAACCTAAATACGATTCGATGATCTATCAATGAATTTATCTTTTTTATAAGCCCATGTCAAACTGTTTGATTTGGCATCCTTGAAAACACGGATAAAGAAGGATATTTTGAGAGTTTAATTTTGTGCACTCTCTCTAGCGGGTATACACGTGAAATTTCCATTTTGTTCATTGATTTAACTTTTGGTGTTAAGTAATGAGGGACGAGAAACATAGAACACGTGGTAATGGGACCATCAATTAATTACGTAACAAATTAAATGAGCATGCCAAAATTATACTCTCTTTAAAGGAGTATGCACCAAAAGAGGTATGTCACAAACTGCAACCGAGGACAAGTCGTTTGAGGAACGTACTTCAATTCTTCCACAAGTCAAACCTGTTGAAGGTAAGTAACTTTATTTCTCCTTCTTCTCCCTAAAGTGTGAATAACTCTGAGGGTAAGGATAAACCTAAAGGAAATAAGAAATATAGATCTAAACGATCAGTGAAAATGGAGATCGAAAAACCTGTGAAAGAATCTAGTGGTGAGCTCACTAATTCTCACCCCAACACAAATTAATTGTTTTGAGAATGTGTTTTCTTGTCTCATGCACCCTTAAAAGAGACAAGAACTGTACACCTCAAAGGGCTTTGGGTCAAACCTCTGAGTTTGTTTCTTGAACATAATTACTTTAATTTCCACCACCAAATCATCAAAAGCTCTTGTTTGAAATCCTTTGTCAAATGTAGCCATCAAATAAAGATAACAATAGTTCGTGTTGAGCCTTGCTCCATTGAATCTTGAAATTTATTCTCACTAAGACTGGCATGATTTTCAAGGATTTCATATAAAGATTCGTTTACTCCTCTCATACTATCTGAAAAAGCGGGGTATAACAACCACACCTAATAATCCGATCGGAAATCTGTATGGACTAAACTCCAATATAATTCTGAGAGCACCAAATTAAAAGTGAGACTCAATCAAGAAATATATCAAAGAGCTTTATCTTTATTTCTCAATACAATCAACAAATCGAACAAATAGAAATCCGTGAGTCTGATTGATATGAGAACTAACTTGGACAGTACCAAAGACCAATGCCCAAGTGTCAATCAAGTTATATCCAAAAACAAGGTCGGATTTATCAACTGATTAAACTAAGCACAACCTGTGATATTTTAATTATATAAACAAATATAATGCGGAAAAGAAATAACACAGACACCAGAAATTTTATTAACGAGGAAATCGCAAATGCAGAAAAACCCCGGGACCTAGTCCAGATTTGAATACCATATTGTATTAAGTCTCTATAGAGACTAGCCTACTACAAGTTAACTTCAGACTGGAATGTAGTTGAGCCCTAACTAAGGTACAGTCGCGTTCCTTACGCCTCTAGAACCACGCCGGATTCTACGCACTTGACTCCCTTAGCTGATTTCTCACCCACAACTAAGAGTTGCTACGACCCAAAGTTGAAGAATTATAAACAAATTTATCTTTGACATATATGTTTATTGTTTATTCAGTTTTTGTTCCGTCTTTTGATAAATCAAGGTGAACAGGAACCAATTGATAATCCGGTCTTATACTCCTGAAGAGCAGCCTAGAAATATCAATCACCTCACAATAACCCAACTGATTAATAGAAAAAGTTATTGTTGACTCATAAGAGTCTGAGATGAAGAACTGTTGTGATTACTTTTTATATCTTACCTATCGGAGATAAATCTCGAGCAAATCTTAGAGAAGATAAAACTCAATACGATAGAACAAGTAAGATCAGAATACGCAACTACAGAGAAAATAGTTGGATCTGGCTTCACGAATCCTAAATGAATTCTTCAAGTCGTTAACCTATAATGGTTTTGGAAAAACCTAGGTTAAAGGAGAATCGACTCTAGTTTGCAACTAGGACACAAGAAAGTGTCGGGTTTTGGTTTTCCAGTTGCTAGAGTTCCCCCTTATATAATCTTTCAAATCAGGGTTGCTTACAATCAAATCTAAGATAGCTTAGTAACAAAGCATTCAATATTCACCGTTAGATGAAATCCTGATTTAAGATTCAAGCTAAGTCTTCTTAGAAATTAAGCAATCAATCTCCACCGTTAGGTGGTCTTAGCTTATTACACACGAATGAACCTAAACGTGTATATTGAGTTGGCTCAATAACAGTTAACCGAAGTTAGCCATATGAACATTTTTGTCTTAGCCGTATTCATCTAACACTTCTAGATCAAATATGATCAATCCTTAATGAAATATAATCAAATGAATCTAATTGTATTTTTATTAGAGTTGTTCAATTGTTCACTATCTCATAGAAATAACCATGAACAAATTGAATCAAAATCGGATTGATTCGTAATCGTACAAAGTACTTATACAAGAATCAATTCATGAACATTAAGCCACGACATGCAAAGTTAAGTTGCATTCCTTAAATCATAAATGTTTTAGTTCATGAGTATAAGAATCATACATGACCGATTTTAGAACTTAACCACCATGTTCGCAAACTAGGTACGCGAACAGCAGCTCCGGACCTTGGCCTAGTCAAGCCGTTCGCAAACCAACCGTCCTGGATCCACCTCAGGTAACCTCGTCCGCATACTAGGTATGCAAACAATAGTTTCGGACCTTCTCAGGTAAATCCGTTCGCATACTAGGTACGCAAACAAGAGTTTCGGACCTGGATCATAACAAAATAGTTCGCATACTGTGTATGCATACCGTGTTGCATCCAGACATGGGTAATTGTTCTAAATTCTCATTTCAATCATTGAAACATCCTTAGAAGATGACAATAGTAATTTTACACATACCAATAGATTCAAGTAATTTTCAAGTGATCGAATGATCAATACGAAACTTCCCAAGCTAACATCAAATGAATGTCTCACACAAATCATGTAAGATGTTCAAGGTAATTTTCATATGATCATCTTTTGAATTAATATTTAGTTTCCAACAAAAAAATTGTCTCTAACTAAACTCGTCAAGAATATGATGAACATAGCTAAAGCAAAAAGCTTCCAACACATATTTCGAAAAAATAGATAAGCAATATAAACTCAGCTCGAAATATCAAATGTGTATAATGTAGAATTCTATATAACTATACGACTTAGTCTCATTAGAAGATAGAATAAAATAGAGTTTTGAGTGATAGATAAGTTTTAGTCTCCACATACCTTTTGTTGATGAAGTTCCTCCAAGCTCCTCAGTAGATCTTCTTCTCCAATTGGTGAACGCCATGAAGTCTAAAGCTCAACTACACATTCTATCCTAATCCGAGACATAACTATAAGTAGACTAGAAATCAATTATATAGTTTTGATCAACTAAACTTGGCAAACAAGCTTGAGATACCAACGCTTGCGAGTTCTACCGAGCAGTGCTCTAACACTATCTTTCTAGTAATGTATTGTAAATACTTATCCCCTTTACAAACTTAAGGAAGGGTAAAATTGTATTTCACCTCTCTAGTTTGATGTTTGGTTCGTGAGTAAAAATTCTCTTGCTCAAATAATTCTATTGGTTCCGAAACTTCATGGTTTGGTAATCTTCCTTTTCAAATCTATCACTATTTTGGAATTCTTCCAAAAACACAAACTTCTATTAAAGTGTTATATCGTGTGTCCTTGCACAAATATCATATTTGTAAGAATTATGGAGCCTTCAAGAGAGATCTCTTCTAGTGAGATATGTATTCCTATGGTGGTTGATTTTACTACTAAAGAAATAGAGAAATCCTACCCTAAGGAAAAAGATTCACTCTTTAAGAGGAAAAGGAAAAACATGAAGAAACCTAGAGAAAATTGCTCAAATAATATAGATTTGCAAATATTCTTGAATAAATTAAGAAGACCAAAATGGAAGTGCAGGGACTCAAACAAATTCTGCAAAAATCTCTCGAGATTTAAAAAACACTTTTCAAACAACACCCTAATAGGTTTGAAGGAGTTAATACTCTTATGTTCCGATGCTAGTTGCTGACAATGAGTTCGGGAATGATGAAGAAATCTCCAAGGGTATTTTTTATAGTTAACTCCTTGTAGGAATTTTATTCTTATATTGTTTAAGGAGGAACACTACCTTTTGGAGTAGTTTTTATGTGTGACATTGGCTATTCCAAATACTATCATCTTGCTTGTTTAAAGTTTATTTAATTAAATTTTATTTTGGAAGATGACTCGCAATACCTAATCTTCATGGATTATATATATATATATATATATATATATGTGTATTGCTTATTTTGTGAGATTTGTTTTTTGCTATCATATTCTAGTAATTAGAAAAAATATCTCATATGTTCTCATAGGTTAAGCTCTTAACTCTTGTCAAAATAGGAGTAAACTATTTTGAGAATTGGAGTATTGATCTCTCTATAATTACATTTTGTGAATATACTGCTACAGTATTCTATAAGATGTTCTCTAGGAATCTGTTTTTCTCCTTGATTGCATACCCACTAGGAAATAAGTGGTGAACTTTAATCTGTACGTCCATACATGGCTAGGGAAGATATAATTCTTTTGTTGAGTCATACGCATTAATTACTCTCTCTGTTCGTAACTGTCCTAGAGAATAGTATTGACGATGATTATTTTTCTCATGAAAATCTTGTATCTTAGTGCCTCTAACATTAATATCGTTATTTTCAACTTCTTTGTTCGTAAATGGCGAGAAGAGAGAAAAATATTGGGATACAAATCAACTTTGTTCATAACTTGCGAGTAAATTGTTAATGTCAAAGAAAATCCTTCTCTCGTGATTAGAGTAAAGGTCATTGATTTTGTTCTTTCGGGAACGACATCAAATGGGTGAGAGCTCTTTTGAACTTGTGCTTAAACGTTGTATCTTTGTGGGGAGAGCAGATGTGGAACTGCATGAGATTCTTGTACTTATATATCTCCTTGATGAAATCACTGAGTTTTGTTGGTGAAATCGTTTAAATTAAAAGCTTGTACGAGTTCTCTAGTCTTGACAGCCTTTTGTTTAATTTATTATTATCCCTGTTTTTCGCTTTTGCCAATTTTGTTGACAAAAAGGTGGAGAATTATTATGTAGTTACCTACTATAACATATGGCTTTTCGGAGCATTATGTAAGGGTAATGGATTATGATCTATAGGTTTTACCTATTTTGCAAAAGATATAATTATTGACTAAGGGGGAGAACATATCATTGTAGTATTTCTTCAAAGTTGTGGTGCAATTGAACTTTGAGGAGGATAACAATACTATGTTATTGTATGAGTAGAGTAATTTCTCATTCTAATAATGTTTTTTTTTAGTATTCTCATAAGTTTTTATCGCTACGGATCTTCAACAACAAAGGTGTTGAACGAACACATGCAAAACCATAGAAGAACTTGAAGTACGAAGAATTCAAGACGATTGTTGAAGAACCAAGGAAATCAAGCATAATGGATTTTGAAATAAATTATTTTGAATCCAAATGTATTGAATAGTTTTGTCATTAAAATTGACAAAGGGGGATATTGTTAGAGTAATGCTCGGTTGAACCCACAAATTTTTTTATCTCAAACTTCTTGTCAATGTTAGTTGATCAAAATTATTTCTTGATTTCTAGTCTACTAAGTCAAAGTCTCGGACTAGGTTAAAATTATGTAGCTGAGTATCAGACATCACCCTCGAAGACTGAAGATCGGCGAAGACATTTGGAGAACTTCATCAATCAAGTGTGTAAAGACTAAACCATTATATTTACTCATTATCTCATCGTTCTATCTTATGAGACTATATCGTATGACTTATAGTAGATTTATTGCAAATAAGAAATTTTGAGTCAAACTTGTCTTGTTAAACATCTCGAAATATGATTCAAGCATTGGATGTTCAAAGGTCCTTAATAATATTAGTTCGAAACAATTTATCGTTCAAGAATTAATTTGTGGATCAATTGAAAATTGCCCAAGCAATGATTTTGTCATCTGGGAATGTTTCAAACATAAAAAGAGAGAAACTCATAACTTCTGATATTTCGACTCAGGGTAGGTTGGCGAACCAGTTCGCAAATCATGGATATCTAAGTTTATGAAATATAAGGAAGGTTGTGAACCAATTCTCAAACCGCAAGTTCAGTTGGGGACAGTTCACAAACCGTGGTGATCTGAATTTTCAAGTTGGTGTAAAAAGGCTAGCAGTTGGCGAACCCGGTTCACGAACCGTTTCCATCTGAGTTCACGAGGAGAGTAGGGCTGGCGAATTGGGTCACGAACTATAACACTGACTCGTGAACTACGGCTCATGAATTGTTTCACCAACGTTCCCAGTAGAATTTCGTAGGATCTCAAAGACTTATTTTTTAAATATGTTTAGCATTGTTATGACTTTCGTAAACACCTCTAAGACATCATTGATTACAAAAACACTTGTGTGTGTGTATCATGATTAAATTATTAAGTGCTTAAATGAACATAAAATTGCTTATTATACATAAGGCATATTTGCCAAAGAACGGTATTATACACGGCTCCGTAACCGGACCACTGTGTATATTCTTCTGTATGATTTCGAGACTAATTCTTACATGCTTACTTAAACCCTAGTTAGAGTTTTAATCTAAATAAAGAAAGTATTTGCTTGAATCTCAAGTTATCTAAGCTTTCTAATCAACCCTTAGTCTTGAAAAACTATAAATATAGATGCTCTTTCAACTAGGGAATTTAATCCCTGACACTTTGTGTCGTAGTTGATGACTAGAAACGTCCTCTATAGACCTTTTTAGGTTTACGCCTACAAATACTTTGCTTGGGGATTCGTGAAGCCAGGTCCAACTATCGTTATCTTGATAGTTCATATATCCTGATCTTGTTGTTTTGTTATCGAGGTTCTCGTAATCTCTTTCAGGAAAGATAGATGTAATCACAAAGTTTTCTTTGACTCAGATTTTGTGATTCCTCAAGATAAATATCTGAAAACTATTCTTAATTGATAAGTTGAAGATTGTTCTTGTGAGGTGGTAAAGAATCCAGGCTTGTCATCTAAGTGAGTGTAACTGTTCTGGATTTTGAGGTTTGTTACTTGTTAGCTTTGTCTATTGCAAATCTAAAACTACGGTGTCTCTAGTTAAATCCACTTCCTTTTGAATAGGTGAATAATCAACAATATTATTAGGATTTAAACTAGAAACATCATTATAATCATAAGGATCAATTGGTGTAACAATTTCCTAGTTATTATGATTACGCATTTCAAATTCTTCATCGACACTATCCTCATCATCATAACAATACGAGGATGGTTGAACCTTATCAAAACATGTAGTGTGTTCAGATCTAACCTCATCCTCTAAATTAGGTGAATAATTATATGTATTATCAAGGGTAAGATTGGAAACACTATTTTCGAATTCAAGTTCATTATGAGCAATAGTCTTAGGTGCATTTTGGTCCTCCTGCTTGTTAAGAGTCTCACACAGTTTATCCATGATTATTTCAGATTCACATATAGATTTATTGAACTTCTTAAGTGATTCCTGTAAAGAAATACTTTTCAATTGAAACTGTTTGAGTGCATCTTCTATGGAATGAGTTTTATATTCATCAGGAACTGGTGGCAATTGTTTTATTAAATCCTCTAAAGATGAAGAACTCTCATTTTTTTCATTATAGTATTGCTCATTCGCCCGTTCATATGATTGGTGGACGTGCGAATAGTAATTGGGATCACCATGGTATGAACCACAACCCTCAGAAGGTCGGTAGTGGTCCCAATTACTATCCACATTACGGGCATAGTACGGATACTGTCCATTTAGATACTCAGTTGAATAATCATTATATTGGTCTTTATAATACCAGCTCGACATTTTTTGGGCACGTGCAAATGCAGGGTAGACTAAAATTGGTAGGCTCAGGTTACCTTAAGCTGAATATACCTACAGTCAAAGACTGGTCAACGGTACTGGGCTAAGGTTTGTGGAAATTCGGCTGGTAACTCCCATAAGGCCCAAGGCACGGGTTCAGTGTACTTTTCCACGGTTTTCCTAAAATCGGTTGTCGGACGATGCAATTGGTGTGTGCAACGTGTTTTTTTTTATATATAAATAGAATAAAAAATTACAAAAAATAAAAAGAATCCAAAATAATATGTACAAATAAACAAAATATCTAAAAAAAATCAGAATATTTTAAAAAATAAATATTTACAAAAGGGAACAAAAATAAAATCTTGGATACTTACTTGTGTTGGCTGCTTATTCCACTTTCCACTTGTAATTTCAAGAAAAATCTGCACACCAAAAATACAAGAAAAATACCCAAAGACGTAAAATAGAAAAAAGAAAAATAAAATAAAAAATACTAGTAAAACTAAAAAAATAATCTAAAACCTAATCTATATACAGTCCGCGTCGGCGGCGCCAAAACTGATGTAGTTTTACAAGTGGTAAGTAGAGATTCGTTGCTCGGACTATTTTCTAAAGATTTGGTTTTAAGATTAATTAAGAAAAATACTAAAGGCAAAATTGCTAAGATGATCAATGGGAGAAAAACCTAGGGTTTGGGATTCCACCAAATCATTGTGTAAAATAATCATTCCTCTGTAAAAAATATTCGTGATATAACTCGAGACAGTTCAAACCCAATCTCATGTCTCGGAAAATATTACAGTTAAAATAGAACGCGAAATTGGGGGATATAAAAAGGAATTGGGGGATATAAGAAAAGGACAAAAACTGGATCCAGATATCAATTCGGGGTCACCCCTTATCTAAGTATTTTTTTAAATCCTAATCTACCCCTCACTAATCCGGTTTAGTGGTTAATAATAATTAGTAAAAATCTTAAGTATTTGTTAAATGATTAGCGTGTATATATTTGTATTTGGGTGAATGAGATGAGAGTAGAAAGATGGAAAAAAAAATTGAGAGGGAACTTTTTTTGGTGAAAGTGGAGGATGATTGTGAAGAGAGAATTGCTGCTAAGAGGTTGAAAATTTGATTTTTTTTCTTTGAATCCACCATTGTTGCAGCTGAAATAGCTCGGTGCCGGCATTGTATTCAACCTAAAAAACCGTGCCGGCATTTGTTGGAAATTTTCATAAATGTTTGCCACTATCCGGGGGGGTCCGGGGGGAAATTTTATAAATATTTGATCTTCAAAACCTATTTATTTTGGTTTTAATCAGTCCACTGCCGGCACAGTCGGTTAATTCTCGAGCATGCCGGTACCTATGCCGGCATAGTATGTGTTGATGGTGGATTTTCATTTAAGGTTAAAATTGTAAAAGCCAGAAAATTATGCGCTAACATCTTGCAAAAGATAAAGCCATTAATAAGTGATGAATACTTCTTCACTTTACTAATTCACCTAGAATGGAACATGTGACAACAATCCCAGCATTCTGTGAATTAAATACACGAAATTCATCCAGGTTGGAGCATGTAGCAATGATCCCATATACCCTGTGAATTTACAATATTATTAATTAATGCATAACCAGCCTTGTATTTCTTGTACTCATTGCCGGTGCGGCATGACGACTGAGTGTTGTTCTCAGCAGAGCAACACGAATCTCCAAGCATTAATAATGAAGCATGTACGAAATACCCATACAGGCTACAACTCTCGGTGTGTTATACTAGCCCGATTGAGCATATTTTGAATCTGGACTGTCCATATCAGTCTCAGAAACAATCATGACCATCCAACTTCCCCAGCATGATTGGATGGCTCAGATCGAATCCATAACCCTCAAGCAGGTATTGGAGTATTCACCACCGACCCAATGCGGGCCCCGCATGGTCGGCCTCCCCAAGAGGTAATCAACGCTTACCAGTTTGCCCAGCCAAAACAACATGGACGTGAAACCCTAGACTAGGGTTACGGCACATTACATGCGTCGCAAATCAGTCTCAACCATCCATCTTCGCAGGCATAGATGGAGGGTGTAGATGTAGATTCAAAGGGCCCAGAGCATGTCAACACAAACACCATGGGCCCGCCTACATACCTGACTGATCGGTCAGGACCAACTATGGTTGGTCGTCTTGATTCGTGCGTCCCAAACTGGGTATGACACACGACCGGCAAAACCTGATTAGGGTTTGTGTCGCGATCACGAGCGTCCCTTTTCTCCTGCTCGGATAGAGGGTCCAGGAATAGACTAAGCAGGTCCGGTAAGTATCAACATGATCACTGCGGGCCCACCTATCTCCACACCCGATCGGCCAAGACCAAACTTGGCTGTACACCTCGATTCGCACGCCCAAACCAGGCGTGGTCGCACCTCCTAATTGTAAATTGATCTCGACCACTCAACTTCTAGGACAAATTGAGTGGCTTAGATCACGTTTCTATGAGGCAATGAAGTACAGGCGTGAACGCCAGCCTACCACCCACACGCCGAATAAATCGGCCGGGACCGACCAGGCTTGGTCGTCTTGAAACGCGCGCCCGAAGTGGGCATGATGCGCGGCCTTTGCGGCACAGGATTCCTGTCGCAAATCAATTTCAACCACTCTTCTTTACCGGTAAACTTGAGTGGCCTAGATCGCACCTTCGTGGGATAGTGAAGTATAAACATGGACACCAGCATGTCGTCAACACACATACATGATCGGTCCTCTATAAAACACTTCCCATGCTTGGATTCGACCAAGCTGAAAGAAGGAACTTGCGTACCTCTTAAACCCCAATCCGACGGTCGCAGATGAGGGTTGCAAGTCATCTCGTCCGTCCAACTTTACCAGCTTGGGCGAACAGCCTAAGACATGAGTTAGGCTATCAATGAAGCGTCACCACAATCACCGTCGACCACTCTTCCACATGGAGTGATCGGTCAAGTAAGGGCTTACCTGTATAGCCTCCAAATGATCACTCGAAGATGGCTGGACATGATGCTATTTTAAGACGCTTAAATTCGTGACTTACTCCGGTAAGCCTTAAAAAACAGCGATGTTTCATACATGCTGAATATACTCGATGCAGTTGCTGCATAGAATACACACGATACTTCACAAGTATCGACTTCCTAAATAATTTAGTTATTTAGTCTAGCATTACATGCTACTTTCTGTGGGTCCCACGATCCACACACTCGAGACATCAATCATGTCACAACCGGGGATACATACTGGGGTATTGGTCGGCGGTTTACGGCGTGCGGCGTGCAACGCGCCATCACAAGAACGTGTCAGGAAGTCATGGACGGTTAGAGATACAGGAGAAGTGGGCAAGACTGGTCGTGTAACACCAACACACAACTCCACTACTCTATCACTCCACTTCCTCCACTTCCCACGAGAGACGTGAATAAGGCTCAAATGACTTGTATAAATAGGTTCTCCTCCCTATTTTTCAAAACACAACAGAACAAGTCAAGACAAGACAGAAACCAAGTGTTAATACAAAACGTATTCAAACACTCAAAGCCTGCTTGCATCAATCGTAAGCCTGCTCACCTTTCTGTTACAAGTCATAAACAAGCCTACACCTTCACAATCTCAACACCTTCTCCGCTTCCCCCTAAGATCAACCCCATCTCCTTCACTTTGTGACCGAAGCAAGTCTGGAACGGCCATTTCTTGGTTTAGGCCAGAGTTGTACAGATTGATTTCTCGAATCACAAGCACTCACCGCGCAGTGCATTTGTTTAGGGTTTAGATTCATTCCTCATCCACACACCCAAAATTACCAAATCCGGCAGGAATAGTTTTCACCCATAAACAGTATGTTGCTTAAATTTCTATGCCGGCACATGATGAAAAGTATCCAGGAAACTTCAATTTTTTTTCACTTGACTACTGGCATTGATAGATTTCTATCGAGCATGCCGGCACTTAGTTACGGCATTGAATGTTAGTTGCCAAGCATGCCGACACCATTTTCCGGCATGGTTCTTCACCAATTCCGGCATGGTCTTCATCACTTTCGGCGATGTAAAAAAATATTCCGTTTTGAATTTTTTTCTGGTTTTAATCAGTCCACTTCCGGCACAATTAGTTAATTCTCGAGCATGCCGGCACCGGTTTACGGCATAGTATGTTGCTTTAATTTTTATGCCGGCACATGATGTAAAGTATCCAGAAAGTTGAATTTTTTTTTTTTCACTTGACTACCGGCATTGATAGATTTCTATTGAGCATGTCGGTACTTAGTTATGGCATTGAATGTTAGTTACCAAGCATGCCGGCACCAGTTTCCGGCATGGTCTTCATCACTTGCAGCATGATCTTCATCACTTCCGAATTAAAAAAACAAATAATTCGTTTCCAAAGTGAGGAGCCGGCAGAGAAGGAGAAGAGAATTTGAAAGAGAGTGGGGAGAGTTTAGAATTTGAAATGGAATGGCGAATATTTGGGTTTCAAAGCTCTAACCCTGAAAGAGATTAATAAGAAGTGGAGATGGAAATGGGGGATATGATTTTGTTTTTTTATTTTAAGTTTTTTTATTTTTATTTTCAAGGGAGGATATTTTAGTATTTTTGCACCCCAAAACCACCCCTTAGCAGACACCATGGGTTGGGAGAAGTAATCAATATCCCCCATTTCCTTTTTATATCCCCCAATTTCGCGTTCTTAAAATAAATAACAACTTATGTTGTAAACCAAAACGGTATAACCTCCCTCGCTTATCAAAGATCGATAGCCGAAGACTATCCAAAACAATTATTATGAAGCTAAATATGAAGAGAGATTAATTAAAACATTTAAGCTCCAAAAAAATATTTATTCAAAGAGTACTAGAATTTTTACACGATTTAATGGCTTCCTCCTTAGCCCCAGTGGAGAGAACTAGCTTTCCATTACAAAATTGAAAACAAAAGAAACAGTCTAAAGCTACGGTGTCGGCTATTCGCCGTTCCCCCAAAAACTTGACTCCCATCGGTCACGTATATATAGCTCCTCAAAATAACATATTCCCCTATTTAATTTTACACTCCACATCACCACCCAGTAGAAATGCAACATTTGTTTAGTGATACACAAACCCCCCAATCAGAACGGACCATGTCATCTTTTCCAACACATCTTCAATTTAATTAAGTCAAGTGTCTGTTCACCTTCCATGCTTTTGTCGCATATCATATTCCATTTGCATGTGAATATGTAGGGAAAGTTATTATATCTTGGTACAAATTAAAACTCATGCATGTATTCTTCCCAACTTTGCATATATGCGAACAAATTCCTTAGATATTGTAATGTTGACAAATTAAGTCAAAGAAGACATGCACTATTGTCAAGTCAGTGATTGGTTCTCCATGTCGCATGTTACCAAAAGAGAATAGTAATATCTTGAGAGTATCACTTGATATTTGGAAGAGAATCTCATAACAAATGAAGAATCATTTTAATATTTCCGGGTCCCATTAAACCTTGAAATGGTGTCACCTCTCCTGTCCAGGCCAATCTCACTCCACAGCCTCTTTGTGCACAAGTCCATAAATTAGTCGCTTTCTTCGCCCGAGCCGATTTTTATTCGTGTACCTACAAAATACAATAAATTCCAAAATTAATACAAAATTAAGAACCAACAATATGTATTTTGGGCGGTAAATATATAAGAAATAAGCACTCATCATTTGTTCACTAATGTGGTGATTTTGTGAAGCTTGATATGTTTGGTAACTTATTGTCTCTTTACTCGTTTCGGGGATATGCTCATGGAAAAGAGCAATCCAGTGTTTGATTATTTGAAGAAGCAATTCGGTTTGGAGTTTTGAGATGAAGGATTTATGTTCCGCTAAGAAGACGCTTGTGCAGAAGTTTGTACGAGATTTGTTGACTTTGGTCGTTTGGGGATTGAGTTGATACTTGATCCAGTTTTCTCGTTGTTGAGGTGTTGAGGCGATTATCGTGGTTTGAAGATTGGCTCAGATTAGTGAAATCTTTACCGAGGTAGAGATTTGTTGAAACATCGACAAGGTGGAGATTGTAGATAATTGTCGCTGTTTTGGAAGGTTCCGGGAAGTTCTGGAACATACTAGAAATCCTTTGTGTAGAGAAACACAAGTTTTCCTAGTTTAGGTTGATTTCCATATTTAGATAGGTTACCTAAATAACATTAGGTTTCCTAGTTGGTTACAATTTCCTTTCCAATGAGACTAATACTTGGGAATCAAGTATATGACTCCTATATAAGGAGGTCTAGACTATGTGTTTAGATAATGGAATTCTCAATGAAAAATCAGTTGAGAATTAGAGAATACACAATGTAGTTATCTAAGGTTTCTAGGGATTCCATCCCACCTCTTGCGGTGGAGTTTAGAGAAGAGAGAGACCATTCTCGGGTGTTGTAAGATACACCGTTGGTGTTGAAAGAGTACATCGTTATGGTTTTTGGGGAGATGTGGAAGACGTCTTTTAGTGAAGAGAAGATCGCCTTGTTCGTTGATGGTGGAAGATCATCGTTGGTGTTGGAAGTGACATCGTTTAGAAGGAGGTCATATCGTTATGTGAGATAAGTATTATCTTGTTTGGTTAGACATTATTTGGGTTTATGGAGCGTTTTTTCCAAGAGAGTTATTTTAGGGTTTATGATCAACACAATGTTGGATCGTAGTTTGTTGATTGATTCGTCAATCGTTAAGTGTGCAATTCTCTATTTAGTGGTTCCATAATAATGAATAAGTCGTAACCGTTTTGGTGGATGTAGGCATATTGCCGAACCACGTTAAGTCTTGTGTGCTTTAATTATTGCTTCTGATGTGTGTTTGAATCGTTTATCTTTCATTCTACGTCAATCCAAAGATCTAGTTTCTTTTGGGTTAGTTCTTGTTGGATATTCCCAACAAGTGGTGTGATTAGTTTGGCTATCTCCCACAACAATTGCGACATAGATAATGAATTTAGGATTGATTACATACCTAGAAAACTATGTTTATCTACAAAAGTTTAAGGAAGTAGACTTGCGAAACTTGTTCGCTGTTGAAAGGAATCAATGAAATTGGTGGTCAAATTGCTAGTGGGTATCTATAGCAGGATCAATCCCTGCCTTGGGGATCTATAGCACGATCGATCCCTATTGGCGATTTCTTGCAGGACCAGTCGCAATATCAAAACTTATATTTCTGGTTTTACATATACTTTAGGGTTTTATGAATTTCGGAATATGAGTTGTTATTAAGGAAAGTTCAAGATGTCGACATAGTGAATCATTTCAACATGGGATAAAATCTTACTTTTTATTGTTGAAAGATATTCTTTAATACTCAAGGTGAGATCCCAAACCGAAATATGTGAGAATCTTTTTAGTGTGATTTTCGAATGTATATGTTATATTTTTTCAGCAAGTAAAACATATCTCTGGAAGATATATTATTAAAGTATACTTGTATACTAGCTAATATTGAGTTTTCATCCATGAGGGATTTCGGCATATTAGTTAGAATTAGCCAAAACCCAAATTTGGTGTTTATTGCATATCTTATAAAGGGACAATGGTGTTTTTCTATTTGGACGAAGATCTACAGTTTGGACACATAAAGAACGGCTCAGATTGAGGCACCTATTTAAGTTATTCAATTACATTTCTGGCATATAAAGAATGGTCCAGATTGAGCTACATACTTCAGATTTTCAATTTATATTTTAGGCATATAAAGAAGGGTCCAGATTAATTCATATAATATTAATTTTATCTAAGATAATGAATTTAAATTGATTGCCCATTAATTTAATGTCATTTATTTGGGAGTTATTCCTCCATTTAGGCATATAAAGAAGGGAATTGTCCATTTATTTGGGAGTTACTTTTATTCCTCCCGTTAACTCCTCCCATTAAATTAACTCTTAATTTAATCCTTTTTATAATCAAATTCCTTTCCCAAAGGTTCATTCTTTGCCCAACTCAATTCCCAAGGTATGATTCACTATTGTTTTGGTTGATTAAGATCATTGTTGTTAGCTTTTCTCATTAATTTTTTGTTTAACGTCAATGAATTCATGGTGCCTCGCGCCTAAGTTTTATGTCATTTATGCAGTCAAAAGATACTGATCAAATATTGTATTTGATCAGTTTAGTTTCTCTTTGATTCTCTTCATCAATTTTTTTTTTATCCCAATTTAGTTTTTTCATTCGCAGTCAAAAGATACTGATCAAATATGATTGCTATCTATTCGTTTTCATTCTTATGTTAGGTTTTTTTAAATACCATACTATTTAATTAATTTCTATTTTCTACACAATTTTTTTTTCCGGGCAGGGAATTATCCAATTAGGTTTTTTTTTTAATACCATACCATTTAATTAATTTCTATTTTTTTACACAATTTTTTTTTTTTTTTTTTAGGCAGGGAATTGGCCAATTAGACTTTGACTTCTGGGCAGGGAATTTTTTTTATTATACTTTCTGGGCAGGGAATCTTTTTTTTATTTTTTTATTTAATTATCTATATTATAAGAGACAATTGTGTTTTTCTATTTGGACGGAGATCTACAGTTTGGACACATAAAGAATGGCCCAGATTGAGGCACCTATTTAAGTTATTCAGTTACATTTCTGGCATATAAAGAATGGTCCAGATTGAGCTACATATTTCAGATTTTCAATCTATATTTTAGTCATATAAAGAAGGGTCCAGATTAATTCACATAATATTAATTTTACCTAAGATAATGAATTTAAATTGATTGCCCATTAATTTAATGTCATTTATTTGGGAGTTATTCCTCCCATTTAGGCATATAAAAAAGGGAATTGTCAATTTATTTGGGAGCTCCAACACCCTTTTGAATAGCAAGACCTATTAAGTGAAATAAAAAACTGCCTATCTTAGCGTTTGTATCGTGGCTGGATAGACAATTCTTCAATCTTTTCAAGAAAGCAGTCGTATCTTCGCTAAGTTCACCCAACGTGGTGAAAGCCAAGACGCCAAAACCATATCCATGAGTAATTTTATTTTGTTATTTCAATTTTGTTTTTTCATTTGCAGACAAAAGATATTGATCAAATATGATTGCTATCTATTCATTTTCATTCTTATGTTAGGCTTTTTTTAATACCATACCATTTGATCGGTTTAATTTCTCTTTGATTCTTTTCATTAATATTGAATTTTGTTATCTCAATTTTGTTTTTTCATTTGCAGTCAAAAGATATTGATCAAATATGATTGTTATCTATTCATTTTCATTCTTATGTTAGGTTTTTTTTTAATACCATACCATTTAATTTATATTTTTTTACACAATTTTTTGTTCTCTGGATAAGGAACTGTCCAATTAGACTTTGATTTCTTCAGGCCAAAATTATAGGATTTACATGGAGTGAAAATAAATGACGAAGAAAATGACGGTTTCATTGCTATGCCCTTAAGTTTGGTCGGTAAATAACATTTCTTGATTATCAAATGCCCTTAACTCTTAGTTGGATTAGAGTCGTGTACATGTTGGTGTCAAATGGATTGAAGTTTCTTGATTATCTTTGTATCATATAAACCTTGAAATTACATCTCTTCATATTTATAAACTTTGATGGTTTATAAAGTGAGTATTTGTTATTATCTTAGAAGGTCATCTTAAATTATTTATACATAGTGAGGAAAAAAAGTAACGGTTTGACATTAAATGAAGATTAAATTAAGAGTTAAGTTAATGGGTGTTTAATTTAGAATAAAATTAACGGTTTGACATTAAATGATCCTGGCACTTTTAGGGGCGACCCCGAAAGAATTAGGGGCGACTTTTTTATTCCCAACCCATATACACCGTTAAGGGATGTACAAAAACGCGGAGAATACGTTAATGCCCTTACACAATCGGAAGATATTTAGTGCCCGATTATTATAACGAAATCGGAAGCTTAGTAACTATGTTATACTACCGATTATTATCGATTTTGTGCCAAACACGCATCTGGCTTCTATAACAATCGGAAGGGAAATAACCTCACGAGACTACCGATTATAGTAGATCCTAAATTCCCAAAATTGGTGATTTCGCCAAGAAAGAAATTTGGGGCAAATCGTATAATCGGAAGTCTTATTAACTACCGATTATTCTAGTTCCCAAATTCGAAAAAATGACATTTCTGCAAAAACAAAATTTGGGGCAACTGTATAATCGGTAGGTTATTAGCTACCGATTATTCTAGTTCCCAAATTCGAAAAAAATGACATTTCTGCAAAACAAAATTTGGGGCAACTGTATAATCGGAAGTTCAAATACTTCATTTGACTACCGATTATACAGTTGCCCCAACAAAATAGAGCCGTTGGAACTCTAAACTCTATATAAGGATTGTATCCTTTTACTCTCTATGGAACACAAATACCTTTAAACTCTCTCCAACATAATCTTCAACATAATGGCCCAACCATTCATTAATCCTACGGAGTTCACGATCGAAGAAGATTTATCTTTATGTAGGCGCTATGTTCAATTCTATCCGAGACGAGGAGAAGAACGTGGCGGGGAGGCATAATGAGTATGAGTTATTTGGGGAAAATTCACGAAAAATTCTCGCGACGGCACCGTAACCCAAACAACCGTCACTCCCTGATCTTTTCTGCGAGTTGGTTCAATAAATGGGCACGTCCAAGAATTCGTCCAATTAACTTATCTTGTGAATCAATATCGATTGAGGGGTGAAACCAATGATGAGGTTATAGAACGATCTCTCGGGAATGGCGGAGATGGAAAGATCAAGCTTCCGTTATGAAGCTCATTTTAGAATCCTTAGGGCGATGGAAAGATTTAATCCGTTTAGGACTCGTCCAACACGTCCATGACGCTAATCGCAATACCTTGTAATAGAATTGCGGGAGTTCAATGTAAAATTATGATGATGTGTAGGTGATATTGTTATGAATTTCAAAATATTTATGAAAATCGGAAGTTTTAATTGTTGATGTAACTACCGATTATACTCCAACGGCTAGTTCGTTCAAAAGAAACTAGCCGTGCCTCGAAAACCAAACACAATCGGTTGATAATACATATTTATAAACCTCCGATTATACTACTCTAATGAAACTGGGAACTCTGTTGACAAAACATCCTATAATCGGAAGTATATAACAATACATATTTACCGATTACGAATAATCGGATGCTTTGTTCAAACATTTACTACCGATTGTGTGTAATAATTGTACGCAATTTCAGTACAGTCTTGTAAAAGTACGCATCAACGGCCATATTTTCAAAAAAAAGAGACGTTGGGACTCTCATCTATATAAGGAGGGTAAACACTTCTTATTTATGCACCAAACAACACATATATAGCATCGTGTATTCTACAAATAGATTTTCCATCGTCTACTCTTGTGAATTCATTGTATATCTCAACTTACAAGCATGGCAACGTTTTGACGAGATGAAGATTTGGTCATTGTGAAAACATGGTATCGTGAAACAAGACGTGAAGATGTCATAGCGGGAAGGTTAACACCCGAAGTCTTTTGGGCGAGGGTATATAGCCAATTTGTGCGAGAGTATGGAAATCCAAAGCAAAGATCACTCCAACAAGTTCATGATCGTTTCGACTTGTCCAAAAAGGGGTAAATGATTACATAACGATACAAAAGAGGATGTTTAACACTAGCCACTTAAGCTTGTCGATCCAACAATTTGTAAGTATAACGCTCGGTTATTCTTTTTAAATAACACCGGGTGTTTAATCTTTCTTACTAAAACGAAGTTGACATTATTTTATGTTTGTTTATATAGGAGACACTCGCAAAAAGACAGTACTTAGTGGAAAAGGGTGAAGAATTCACTTATGATGGAAGTTATGAATTCCTGAAGTCCGTCGTAACAGTATAAATGTTGATTGATGGTTACAATCGGAAGTTATTATTTTATATTGTCTACCGATTCTGAGAAGATTTTCACCTATTTTGTCAGAATTTGGTGACAATCGGAAGTTTATGCAGTATGTTGTCTACCGATTCTGGGAAGATTTTCAGCTTTTTGTCAGACTATGGTGACAATCGGAAGTTTATTCAATATGTTGTCTACCGATTCTGGGAAAAATTTACGATTTATTTTTGTCGAGTTTGGTGACAATCGGATGTTTATATAATATGTAATCTACCGATTCTGGAAAAAAATTTGATTGTTTTATCAGCCTTTTAATCGGAAGATAAATTCAAAAAGTTAATAACCGATTATAATATTGATTGAGTCTGTTTACAAAAGCTTGTATAATCGGTTGATATATTAAAAATATAACTACCGACTATAGCTTTAGACTTCACAGTATTTTCCACAAAATTCCAAAAAAACATGTACAAATAGGGCTTTCCAAAATACATCTTTCAAACATAACAATCATTGATCTTCATCATCCGAGGAAACCAATTCCAGTACGCCTTCCGGGAAATCCACCTTCATGACGCGATCCCAATCCAACATGTTGGTCTCATATTGTTTCAACCAATCGTTACAATGATTCGTTGGGAAGTAATCGTTCCAACCAGCCAACGGAGGTAATGGGCAATCCCTCTTTACTCTTAAACCGATAAAATGCATCTCATTCACAAATGCCATAACAATTCTTCTATCTTTAACCGATTCATCGCAAACCGTCCTTGTAGGTGTAAACGTATAAGAATGTCCATACTTAGGAGGAACAAAGAAATGTACCACACAATTCAAAGCGTCCGCTAAGAGATATCCACATTTAGGCATTGTCATCCAATACTTGGATCCGATTGTCTTCAATCCCTTTCGGCACTTTACACGCGCAACAAAGTCTTTGAACTCTAGTTCTTTGTCGTGCCTATCTCCTTCCTTCATCATCTCCATATAGAAATCCTTGTCCTTTATTAGTTGTACCGCCATCTTAGTTCTTAAATTTTGCCATTGGGTGACATCTTCGTTCACCGCCTCTCCAAAGTAACCAATTTGTTCCGAGGCGACGTGAAACCCGCAATTGCCATCCCCATCAACCTCGTCGGTGGACAAAACAAATGGAACAATGAGTGGAGGGAGTTGTTTCATATACTCTTCTATAATCGTATACCTTGATCGTGTTGGTCTTCCATGAAAATCCCTAGGACAACGAAGAGTACCATACTTCTCTCTTATAGTCACCATTTCCGTTGAATGTGTTTGTGGCGAGTCGCTCATTTGATCAATAACTACGGAGCTAGTTTGGGTCTCCACTAACACAACTTGTTCCACCGCATCGACTTGACTTACTTGAGAAGGCTTCTTAGAGACCTTTGGACTTCCATTTTGATCTTTTCTTGGACGACCTCTTTTCTTTGGTTGCGGCTCATCTTCAAATTCGGCTTCTGAACGCTCATGCCGACACAATATTCTTTTATTAGACAAATGATCCTTTAATTCTTTTCTTTCAATGGTCCTCGACACTTCGGTGTTTGGCCTACCCGCCCCGTTTTGCTTAATAGGTTCATCAACCTCCCTTAAACGAGGGTGAAGAGCTTGTTCCAAATCATGCATCAATATTTGCTTCTTGGCGCCATTTGTTGTAGCATAACGCTCGGCTATTCTTGCACACAATTCCGACTCCATGAACGACGGACCATTGACTACGGGTGTGCTTGGAGTGAAATTTAATTGCTTCCAAAATGGATGAATATCATTGATGTCAATCACATCGACGTACCTACCCATTTTATGACGACATGGGAGACCAATACCTATCATATCCTTGCAAACACAAACCGTATTCTCGTCATCGTAAGCTTTATACAACTTCAATTGTTCCATCATGTGATTTATTGCCCACCTTGAAACTTTATGAACAATGCCCCTTAAAAGCAATCTTTCCCCTTCGTGTTCCGTAGGGAATTTATGTACACTAAATTGCATAGAATCCTTAATCTTTATGAGATCACGATTGGTGAATTCATGGATTGCTTCTTGGATCGACACAACTCCATTTTGACTACCTAGAAGTATTTTCTTTAATCGGCCATGAGACCCCTCCGCAATGCTTGTCGCCTCGTTCTTGAAGTTATGATATTCATATGTCCATGCATACACAAACCTCTCCTTAATCGGTAACCATTGTGTTTTACAATACTCAACGGGTTTTGGGTAGTCCTTGTAATATTCTTCCTCAAATTTCTTCAAGTTCCTTTCGTAAATTTCCTCGGTCATTGACCAAACGATCTTGTCCCATGCTTTCATGAACGATATCCAAATTATCCCATCCTCCTTCCATTTTTCATCAAATAACCTCTTCTCTTCCTCTCGTTCTTCCTCGGTTAATTTACTAATGCACTCATCCTCTTCCTTCGACCTCTTGGTACCCTTCCTTGGTTTTTTAGCTTGGAAATGGTGATGGCAATTGTGTCTGAGGTTGCATTGAATGTGCCACGTACACTGCAAGTTTCGGGCTTCGGAAACACTACCGCTATTGCATGCATTAAGGCTTGATCGTTATCCGTTACAATAACCCTTGGAAAATCATCCCCATTGTAAATGTACCTCAGCGTCTCCAGCATCCAAATGAAACTCACGTTGTTCTCATGATCCATTAAACCCCATGCAATCGTAAACGTGTTTTTGTCCGAAGTGTGACAAGCAATGTTCAACAACGGCATGTTATATTTGTTTGTCTTGTAAGTGGCATCTATCAACACAATTTGATGAAAACATCGAGCCAATTTTATCATTTCGGGATGTGCCAAGAAAATACGTACCACTTTACCATCCTTTTCTTCCGTTCTCAACGTGTAGTCGTGTAACTCAGCTAACCACTGCGATTGTTGCATGACCGTTCTACTATCCCATTCCGTCCTTTTGATCGTAGCTAGGGCCGACTTAATTGTAGATAAAGAAGACAAGTTGTCGGGGTCGTCCGCCTTTATTTTACTTAAGATCGCACTCGCCTTTTGGATACGCATAGACCTCACCGTCTCCATTTCATGTGGTTTTAACTTCGCAACCATTACATGTCCAATAAGAGTGTCCGGATCATCGTGGTTGTGACAACCATTAGCAACTTTAGACATTTTCCAATTTTTACTTTCCCTACCATCGGGCTTATAGAAGACAATCTTAAATGGGCATCCAATCTTCTTTGTATGAGTTCGGTATTTCTTTCTCTCCGTCTTCCTTACATACTTATTATTCTTTCCCTCGTGACTCTTCTTCTCCCCACCTCGCTCACATACCATTTCAAACCGAATCTTCTTAACGCAACGGTTCTGAACTACCACGCACATCTTCTCTTTTGCCTTGTTCATAAGCCATTCCTTGGCCTCCTTCTTACTTCCAAATATCTAAATGGGCATATTACAAAACAAAATAATAAGCATAACCATCTAACATACATGATTGGAAAAAGAAAAGATAATTCATGACCATACCAAATCGTTTACATAGTGTAGGGAAGTATCAGGCCTCAAATAATAATCGTCATCAACCGCTACAACAGCCTACGCACAACAACAACAAGTTATGCATTAGCAATCGGATGGAAGTTTAGATAATAAGTAACCGATTGTAATTCAATCGGTGATTTAATACTATACAACGTAACCGATTATGAGAAATCGGTAGTCATGTACGAATATAGTCTACCGATTAACGACATATAGAAATGAACAATTCTTCTGTGTAAAAAGCTTCAATAATCGGAGGGACTATAAATTCATAAACCAACCGATTATTATATATCAATAATCGGACGTTTATTCATGTAGACAAATTCCGATTATGAGAAATTGAAGCTTTCAATTTGGGGATTTTTTCATATTCGGCAGATTAATACATCAAAATATACCCGATTATTGATAATCGGTAGATATGTTACTAAATTAACTACCGAATATATGTCGTTCATGTCATTCAATGCATGCGTAAATCGAATTTTCACGTTCGAAAACACACACAAACGCACGTAACATGGATAACATGGGTATTAGAGTTTGTTAACAACATACCCGTATGTTTGATGAATCGTTAGCTTCGATCTCGGGTGATTCTCCATTTTCTTCCATGAAAGCGTCGTCTAGGGTTTCATCTCCATCAAAGTTTGGATCATTCAACATATACCCCAAATCGTCATCTCTAAATGGTAGTGAACCTTGAACTTCAACAACTTCACGTCCTTCTTCGTACCCATCCATGTTTATGGAAGTTGGCAAAAATCGGAAGTTGGCAACATATACCCACTTCTTCTTCTTTTTTTTTCTTCTTCTTCTCTCACTCAATCGGGAGTTACCTCGTGATGAGTCAAAAATATTTTCCAAACACTAATATATAGACCCCAGCCTACCGATTACAGAGTTTGCTTCCGATTATTGAGTGAAACTACCGATTATTGTTTTGGCTACCGAATATTATAGTTTTTGTCAAAGGTTTAATCCCTGACCACTTATAATCGGTAGGTTATAAGTTTTATCATCTACCGATTATGTCAGATTGCAAATTAAACATTTCGCAAATAAGGATTTTAGAAAAAACTCATTTAGGGGCAACCTATAATCGGTAGGTTTTGGAACCTATATTCCGTACGATTATGGCTACTTCCAAATCACGAACCACATGGTTAGGCCTGGCTTTGTACCCTCTTAACCTATGGATTTTGGCAAGGGTTCGATCTGGGGCTCCTTACAATCGGTAGTTTATTAAGTTGCGTAGACTACCGATTATAGTAGATTTCAAAATTCATCACATGAAGGATTTTAGAAAAAACTAAATTTGGGGCAACCTATAATCGGTAGGTTGTGGAACCTATTAGGCCTACGATTATGGCTACATCCAAATCACGAACCACATGGTTATGCATGGCCATGTACCCTCGGAACCAATGGAATTTGGCAAGGGTTCGATCTGGGGCTCCTTATAATCGGTAGGTTGTTAAGTTGTTAACTCTACCGATTATGGTATATTTCAAAATTCATCACATGAAGGATTTTAGAAAAAACTCATTTTGGGGCAACCCATAATCGGATGCTTTGGTAATATATTTAACTCCCGATTAACTCTGCATCCAAAACGCGAACCAAGTGGCTATGGCTGGCTGTGTACACTCAAAACCTAGGAAATATGGCAAAGGTTGGATCCGGGGCTCGTTATAATCGGTGGGTTATATAATTATATACCCTACCGATTATGGTATATTTCAAAATTCATTACGTGAAGGATTTTAGAAAAAACTCATTTTGGGGCAACTTATAATCGGTAGTTTATGTAACCTATTATACTTCCGATTATGGCTGCATCCACAGCTCAAGCCAAGTGGTTATGGTTGGCTCTGCACCCCCCAAAACCTATGGAATTTTGCCAAGGTTGAATATGGGGCTCCTTATAATCGGTAGTCTTACGAGTTGGATAAGCTACCGATTATAAAAGGGATTATTAGCCGAAGTATCTACACAATAATCGGTAGGTATAGTTTCAATTTAACCTACCGATTCACCTTTAACCTACCGATTATGGTGTTGGCTACCGATTGTATAAGGGCATATTGGCCATTTCGAAAAATCGAAGATAAGGGGTAGCTTAGAATTACGTTTGGGTGACCTTTTTTGTCTTTTAGTGTCGCCCCTAATTCTTTCAGGGTCGCCCCTAAAAATTCTAGGTAAATGATAGGAGTAACTCCCAAATAAATTCTCATTGAAAATCTAACTCATTGTCTTAGGTAAAATCAATATGTGAATTAATCTGGACCCTTCTTTATATTCCTAAAATGTTGATTGAAAATCTACATGCCAATTATACATTGATACGAGCACACAGTCAATATTCATTTTTGAAAACAATTAGTGCTTCCAAAAATTAATGCAGATATAACACTTTTTAAGGATATGAAAGAAGAGTTCCCAGCTCAGATTCAACTTTTTGAATTTCGAAAAAAATTGCATTGATTTTTTTTTTAGCACAAAATGACAATCTATTTAAATGATGACTCAAATGCATTTTTAATTTGGAATGCAGTCGACAAGTTAATTTTATCAAACTAGGAATTTCTACGAGTTCTCGCTTGGGACTTTAGGTTTTCAAGTTTGTTGATGTTAATAATATCGATCAAAGCTTCGAATTCAGTTTAAGAAAGATTATCATTCCCCCAAATTTCACACGCTCAACTCATTGTATTCTCCCAAGAAAAAAAAATATAACAAACACCAAAACAACCCATAGCCCCGTGCCGTAACGGCACGGGTCAAATCCTAGTATATTTGGGCCGACCGAGCGAAGCGAGGGAGGACCCTATATATGGTGACTTTGTGTCAATGTGAAGCGTGACATTTTTTCCAATTGAACATAAAAGATTGGATTTGGTTCAACGATGAAAGGACGACACCGTCCCTCCTTGATTTTTTTCCTTCTTTAAAGAAACGTAAATAATTACAATATGGAGGACAGTTTTGTAAAATGAAAAACACAAAAAAGCGGAATAGAGATAGAGGTCCTGGGGTCGAATCCCAGCCACCTCCAAAATTTTCATTTTTTCCTCCCTCCTTCTTCTTCTTCTTCCTATCTCTAATCTATTCTTTCTACCAAATGAACAGCAGCAGAAATCTCTCTCGAATCCTTTCTTCTTCGTCGAAATCGAAATCCAGTTTCATCTTCATCAATTTCACACCCTAAATCTCCATTTAGTTCATTTCGTCTACAACCATTAGTTCTTCCCCTGTAAATAATAACATTCCTGTCAAAACCCCCAACAAATCCAATTGAACCAACACCCCATGGAAGACTTCAAGTTCTGATGCTTATATCTAATTCCAGATTACCACAATCCCCAAATTCAATTGATTCATCATCCATGCCATCGCATTCCGAATCGAACCCATTTGAAATCCTTGAGAACAATATCAACGCCAAGAAGTCTTCAAATCCGTCGCCTGCAAATAAAATGTAAGCACCAGAAAACCCCAATCAAGTACAGTCAATACCCTATCTATTTGATTCTCATATAATCAGCAATTCTCGCCTTAACCATTCTCTACCATTCACATCTTCAAATTAAACCCAACTTCAGTTCATACAAAACCCCAAGATTCAACTGCCTATTGCAGTTGCCTGAATTCACAAACCATCAGCTAATATGGCAACCAACACCAACCTCTTCTGTTCTCCGCATCACCATTGATCGCTGATTCTCAACAACATCAAGCTCAACTCTTTCCTGATTTGTATCAACTCCCAAATAACCCATTCCACTCGACCATACCAACCCCCACAAAACGAGCTTTGCTGCTGCTTGTTTAAAGAAGAAATTAGAATTTTCTTTTGTTTTATGAGGAGACCAGGAATTAGCCACGTCCCATGATGTGCTTATTCTTTTGGCCGACACATGGCTGACGATGCCACGTCATTCACTATGTTTGTTTACATTTGTATCTCCCTGACTGCGAAAATCGAAATTCATTCTCACCGTCTTTCGTGGAGTCGATGGTGATGCTTAATATCGGCCGTATAGTTTTCCATTTAGTCGTTTTTTGTACATCGGATTTGCTTGTCATCTCTTTGTTTTACAATTTCGCTCTACAAATTTATAAATCTAACTCCGTGACCATTATATCGAAAATAAATTGTGAGTATAAAATTTACTTTTGAATCAAATTTTTCGGTCGGCCGTCCCACCGTGGCAACGGTCATCTAGTTAGGATATGTAGGTTTTATAAGGAGTCATTTCTGTTGGCTATATTTTCTTTATTATAAAATTTAACTAAAACAAATCCATTGGATTATCCGTATCCAATCCGTCCATCCGTGATGCGGATGCCAAATTTGAAATCCATAATGTATCGGATTGGATGCGGATGAGGTGAAAACCGGTTCATACCGGCCATGCTCACCCTAAGCCACCCACCTAAGTTGGACAAACCCACGACAGCTTCTGGGCTGCCCAATTTTTTTTCGGAAGGTTCGCTGATTCAAGATAAAAATAAAATCGCCCAAGACATCCTTTTTCTTCATTCCGCATCTGGAGAGAGAGAGAGGGTTTTACAGCACGAGAGGAAAAAATGGCGACCGAAGAAAACAGTGAGTTTTATCTGCGTTACTATGTAGGTCACAAAGGAAAGTTTGGTCACGAGTTCTTAGAATTCGAGTTTAGACCTGATGGTAAACTTCGTTACGCTAATAACTCAAACTATAAGAATGATACTATGATTCGTAAAGAAGTCTTTCTTACTCCTGCCGTTCTTAAAGAATGTCGTAGAATCATCTCTGACAGCGAGGTAAGCTCTCTTAATTTCTTTAACTTCTTTTTTTTCCCCTTTTTTTTAAAGGTTTTATTTTATTTTAGAAAACAAAAATTAGGGTTTCGGATTTTAGGTTAGTTACTAGGGTTCTGATTGTGTTTTGGGGGATTTTTTATTTTTTTGTGTAGATTATGAAGGAAGATGATAACAACTGGCCAGAGCCAGATCGTGTTGGGAGGCAAGAACTTGAGATTGTGATGGGGAATGAGCATATTTCGTTTACTACTTCCAAGATTGGGTCTCTTGTTGATGTTCAGAGTAGTGCCGATCCTGAAGGGCTCCGCATCTTCTACTATCTTGTTCAGGTTAGTTAAATTTTTTATGGAATCTTTTTTTCTTTTTTTTTGGAAGGTCTAATTTTGGTCATTAGGTTTACGTAGTCAGAATTATTAAGTTTATAAGTTAGTACTATAAATTTTTCGTGTATTATTGATATCTAGAGTTGCAAAATGTCAGTGATGCTAGATTAGATGGTAGTTATTTTTCGTGTATTATTCTTGGTGGCATATTCACATTCCAGTTTTTTGTCATTCACTGTCTCGGTTTTTGGTTGTTTCTTCCTCATTTCAGTCTGTATAGAGAACTCTAAAAAAAAAGTGGTAGATGAGACCCGTCAGCTGTAAAATTTGTAGTTTTAGGTAAAAAAAATTGAGGGAATCTCGACCCTAAATGCTTTAGACCAAATTGAAGAGAACCAAAGAGTGAATAAATGATTAGGTTAGGGCTCAAGAACTCTATGACGGATTGTTGATGTGTGTCGTAAAGCAATATTAGTTATGGTGATTATCTTTGATCTAGAAGGTAACTTGGAGCCAGATTTTTGTCATAGCTGATCCACATTTTCTGTAGGCGGACCATGTGAAGATTACTCTCACCTTTTACAATTATCATCCTAATTTTTATGAACACAAAACGTGAGGTTATTAAATAGATATCAACTCCTGTCATTTATTATGGATGCAAAACATATAATAATGTTTCTCATCTTCAGTACAAAAAGTTTGTAAATTACTAGATGAAAATACAACACTAAACCACCATATGGTCTCAATGCAGCTTATTTTCTTTATTAAATCAAAAGGTAATTGTTATAGGAGAATTAATATAGTGAAATGCTTCCTAAACAGACTGAAAGTGACAAGTTATGTAGTTCCTTGTGCTTCTAATAGGTTTCTCTTTTGGCAAAGAAGTGTCTCATATGGTGTTGTATCAGCTTGGTTTTGGATAAGAGTGTTTAAAGTTTTGGTTGTAGACTTGTAGTTGCCAATCAACACCTTCCGATAATATCCCCGGTGATGTTTTTCTCTGTTCTTGCTGCATGCAAATTCCGAATCATTAAAATCTGACTAAGGACTCGTAGCTTTATATATTTACCTCCTGTCCGACTCTCGATCCTCTAGAGCCACTCGTTCTTTCAGGGTTTTGTGATAAAAAAGCTAGTTAGTGTTTAAAAATGCCAGTTAATGTTTTCTAATTTGTGTTCAAACGTCTTAATGAATGATTTTTTTTTATGTGGTTCCTTGTTCGACGTGGGCATGTGGATCCAATTACAATATAACATGTGGCATGTATAAGTTCGTGAAAATTAAACAATGTTTGTAATAAATATATTGCAAGACGAAATTTAAAGATTTGGAAAATTGTATATCCATTGCAGATATTGTTTGACACTGAACTAACTATATGCGCCACATATCATATTGTAATTGGATCCACACGCTCACATCAAATACCAACCCACGTCATGGTAAAAGTGAAAGTATTGTAGTTCTTAAGAAGTTGTTACATGTTTTTCCCCTTTTGTTGTTTGTCTTTGGTACTGCGGGGTGTATGTGTTAACCATTGTGTTTGTAAATACCTGAAGTGAAGGTGAAAGTATTGTAGTTATTAAGAAGTTGTTTCATGTTTACCCCCTTGTGTTGTTTGTCTTTGGTACTGCAGGGTGTGTGTGTGTGTTAAGCATTGTGTTTGTAAACAAACCTTTTAGATAATATTTTAGATAATAAAAATGGTTTCACTCTTCTAATAATAAAAAGGATTTACAATGTATTAGCTTAAGTTTATGCTTTTTGTTGCTAGATAGCTCGTGATATTTTCTTATGGCTAGCATCTATGTTTCTCCACATAATTGCCTGCATGTTACTTGTGTATTTAGACTGCAATTTCTCAGTCTTTCAGGGATGCAATTATTGTCATATAAGATTAACAGGATAGGCTTCATAACAGTTCAAGCATCAATACCTGATTGGATTTGTGTTCCATCTCAAACATGGAGATGAATTATTCTCCTTTTTTCAAGGAATTACAAATTTTGATTATGCTTTTGACCACTGTCTCACATGTCACTTCTAATTGTTGTTCTTCTTTTTTGCTGTTTGCAGGACTTGAAGTGCTTTGTGTTCTCTCTCATATCACTTCATTTTAAGATTAAGCCCATATAAATCAGGATTTGTGTATCGGTGATCGTCTTCGTGCTCGACGAATCACAGAGGTTTGGTTTCAAGGTGGATTCTGGATCACTTGTGCCAGTGGTTTTATTACTCGTACTCTTATGTTTATCAACGTTCTTTGGTCCGTCAAATGGGTGTATGTGTCTGTGATAGTGAATCTCTCTTTTATATGAAAGTCTGAAGGTTGACTGTGATACAGTATTTGGTGAATGGTGTAGAAGACATACATTCTTTTTTGTTAGCCTGCTTTATTTTCTTTCCTCTTTCCACTCTAACCCCATGTGAAATTTTATCTGGTCCAAACTTGAAATTTGAAATGAATTTGTGGCGATTTATTTGAAGTCCTCCACTTTTCCAAGGATGATTATTATTGTCCGCCTCATGAAGACATCAGCTAATTTATCTGTTTAACATTTGGTCCCAAATATGTTCCTACCCTCTCAAGCCTAGTACTACAATGTAATGATGTTAATGTGGTGTTATAATTAAGTAAAACTTATTAAGTAGTTAAGTAAAACTTATGAAGTATAATAAAATTAAGAAAAAGTTATCATTTCAAATTCGAATTTAATAAAATGAAGCAACATTTTAAAATTCAACTTAATATATCAATCATCTAATTAAAACGTTTTATTACATCGAATTCATTATCATCACCGGCTGGGTTGTTAAATATTGATTGTTGTTCCATCTCTTTTTGTAGCTGATCAAAAGCCGGTTGCGATATATGTTTTTGTTAGTTACTCATTATATAAGACTATAAGTGTCCGCAGTAAGAATCTGATGCTTGTCATAGTCATAGACAAACTTATCTTGAGAAAACCAACTTTTTTTCAGTTCTTTATTTTGAAATTTTCGGTCTACCACTCTTTGCTTCTCGAGGGTCTTTTGATGTTTCACAAACTCCTTCATGTTAAAACCTTCAGAGCTTCCTCCTCCTTGAGCAAATTTTCTCAACAGTCTTGCATTGTTCTCCCTGGTAATTCTATCTTAGTACTATCATTGAGAAGTAAGTTGGAATTTGGGTTTGTTGTGGTATCTGGTGGAGAAAAAACATCTGATGAACCTGGTGAAAATGGTGAAGAATTTGGTGTTAAAAGAGAGAATTTTATGGTGATCTTGTCAGGTACTTGCTGATTAGCTGCTAACAACTCTGGTTTATATTTGGGCAACACTTTTGAAATAAGGTAACTACTTTCGAATGTGAAATTTTAACGTATTGGCGTTTCCAACCTGCACGACACTTTCTTTCCACATCAACATCACCACTTTCTCGGCCTCTCTTGGCTTGCATTATCACAAAAAAATATTAGGATACTTCCTAAATAATTGTAATGAAGCGACCTGGCAACCCAGCTGGATCACGACCATTGATGTTCATGGTTTATTCATGATAATTTTGAAATATGTTTTCTCACATGCTGTTACCTTGCTGTTGTGCACCATCGATACAATCTTGGGTAAAATAATACAATTACGACAAATAAATTCACCTTTACCCACAGTGAATTTTGAACCCCGAACTTTAGTAATTTTGCCCTGAGATTGAGGTTGAGATTGAGAAGTCATATTACAAAAAGTTAGGAAATTATGAATTGTAGAACAGGTGTGATTAGTGTATCTTGTTTTATATTGGAAGAAGAATGAGGGATTGAGAATTCTAGAGAGATTGAGAACTTTTGGTGTGAGTTGAAACATATTTGAAGTAGAGGATGTATAGGGGTGGATTTCTGACCATTTAATGGTGAACCATAGTGTCGAGCGATATATATACTATCATTGGCGTTTTAATGACTACCGAGCGATATAGAGACCACGGAGCGATGAAGTCTCTATCATTCGGTAGAGCTTCTATTGCACTTGGTTAAGTGGTAAATATAAGGTGCGTTTTCCACTTTGCCATGCCGTAGTGGCTGCAAAAGTGGCAAAATATGCCAAATACCATCGGGATAGGAACCGGCCTTATCATCTTGTTAGATTTTAATTATTAACTCAAGTATGTATTTATCATTGAAGACGAAGCCTTAACTAGTATTTTTCAACTTTTTGCTCGCCCGTAAATATTTATTCTTTATTTTAGCATAATTTAAATTTAAATTTGTTTATATAGTTCAATAAAATCCCTCGATTACTAAAGAATTCAAAAAAAAAAAAACACAACAATCTCCCGCTCTCTGTGGGAACGAATCTTTACTTGTTATTCTAATCATTATTGCGTAAAGTGTGGGAACTATGTTGACTGGTTTATACCCATCAAATTTTGGTGCCGCTGTCGAAGAGCATTAGGAAATGGTTCTTGTTTGACATTTTTTCTAGTTATATTTTATGTTTTTATCTTAGGGTTTTTTCAGGTTTTTGGATTGTGATGGAAACTACTCGTTGGTGGTATTTTTCATCCATCAAAAGCGGGCGGTAAATCTTTAAACGGGTTGTATGCATCACTTTAATATATACTCCATCCGTTCCATTTTAGATGATGTTTTAGGGTTATTTTTTTGTTCCACAATACTTGAAGGTTTTTATATTTTTCCACAAAGTTTCCAATAACACCCTAACATTTTGTCTTGGAACTATAAGTTTGTTTTTAAATGAACTAATAGTAATTAATGTTTGAAGACTTTTCTAAAGGGTATAGATGGAAAATCTTCATATCTCTCTCCATTTCTTAATCTACGTGAAATTCTAAAAACATCATCTAAAGTGGAACGGAGGGAGTATTTTTTTCCTAGTTTGGTGTCGTCATCATGATTCCTTAAGGAAATAACATGTTCGGTGAACAAGATCAGGCACATTAAAATGATGATCAATTTACTTTCTCTCAATCTTTCAATAATTGCACCAACCATGAGATACAATCATAGTCGTTCCTTTGGTTTTGACCGATACTCTACGGAACCTTGTAGTTATTCTTATACATATCAACAACCTCATGGTGAATATGTACGTCAACAATCACAAAGAAGGTGTGACTGTTATACTTATAATATGTTCCAATCTAGTTGTATGCAGCTTCTTAATCAAATGAAAGAGTGTAATTTGGAATAAACCAGCTTGTGCTTAATAAGGTGAATATTTCACCAACCGACTCTTATGCTAGTATACCTAACCCAACTCCTGATCGTATTATGACCATTATCCCATTCAAAGAGGGGAAATTTGGGATAATATACTATAGTAAGTGAGGGGGCAACACATCTCCAATAAGCCAACTCGTTCAGCAGCTAGCGAAAAATGAGGGATTAACTCCGAGATCTTCAAAGGTCTATAAATACCTTAAGAACATAAACAGATCAATATAACAAATAAGAGAATAAAGAATAAATTTGGTGCCAAAGCTATTCTGGCACTCCTGTGGATAGTTTTGATAAATCTAAAGAAAATAGACCATTGAGCAACCTTTGTAGCACTGATGAAGTTATCCCAACTCCTGATCACAATAACGATACTCATATATTCGAAAGGAGAAAACTTTGTATAACAGAGCTATTATTTTGAATAATGTTACGTATTCAAATTCTTATGGGATTGATGAAGATTCTGATTTTGACTATAAAATTGCTGAAATTTTCAAGGAAGAAGTGATGATCCAGAATGCGATTGAGAAGTTTGATTTCATAGAAAACCCGGATCATCACATACCAAGTAGGTTTTTCCAACTTTATATTTAAACCTTTATATGATAATCATCCTCCCCTAGTCGAAGCACTTTCTCAAAGAGTTTTTTTTATCCCAACTTTTAAGAAAATACCTCACTTGGGGTTGGATTTGTGTACTTCAAAAGTTTTAACAAATTATTTTGCTTTAAGTGTCCACCATTAGATATGCTTTATTATATAACCATGCACGTTTGAACACGTGGGGGTACCAAAATACACAACCAACTTTTTCTTAGGCAACCTGTATGGACTAAACTCAAATATAATTCCGAGAGATTAACTTAATGAATCTCAATCAGGAAAGATATGAAGAGCTTATATCTCTTTCTCTCACAATCAGAATGTTACAGAAACTAATCCATGAACCTGATTATACCGTGAGAGTACTTGGACGATTCCAAAGATCAATCAAGTCGTATCCAACAATTGTGATGGACTTATCTACTTGAATTGATTTCAACGTACAACTTGTGATATTTCAATTATAAAGATAAACAATATAATGCGGAAAACAAATAACACATACACCGGAAATTTTGTTAACGAGGAAACCGCAAATGCAGAAAAAACCCGGGACCTAGTCCAGACTTGAACACCAAACTGTATTAAGCCGCTACAGACACTAGCCTACTATCAAAACTTTGGAATGGAATATAGTTGAGACCGAATTAAACCGTCACAACAATTCAGTTACAGTCGCGCTCCTTACACCTCTTGAATCCCAACAGGACTCCGCACAATTGATTCCCTTAGCTGACGTCCTTTACTGCCTAAGAGTTGCTTCAACTTAATTGAAGACTTTAAACCAATCTGTCTCCCACATATAAGCCTATATGTGATTTTCGTTCTGATCAAAGATCAAGGTGATGTAGGAAATCAATTGCAATAGACAAAGTCTAGCAAACCTCAAAATGCGGTCTTATGACTCCCGAAGAGCAGTCTAGATTATTATTCACCTCACAAGTATAAACTTGTAGAATCACAAAGTCTGAGACGAAGAAACTTTGTGATTTTTATCTATCTTGTTTGTTGGAGCAAGGCTCGACAATCAAAACAAGATCAGGATACACGAACTATCAAGATAACGATAGTTAGACCTGGCTTCACGAATCCCTTGGTGAAGTCTTTTTAGTCGCTAAACCCTATAAGGGTTTTAAGGAGATGACGACTCTAGTTTACAACAAGGACACACAAGAATAGTGTCAGGGATTCTAAAATCCCAGTTGTTTGAGGTTCTGCTTTTATAGACTTTCAAGATCAAGGTTGCTTTAGATTTAAGCTAAGATAGCTTTTTAATCAAGCAATCAATAATCCCCGTTAGATAAAAAACTAGACTTGAGATTAACATAACAAAACATACACTCTGGTTAGGATAAACCGTAACCGAACCGTGTATAATGCTTGGTTCACAAAAGTTAGCTGAAACTAGCCACTTGAACAATAAGCTTAACCATTTTCATATAACACTTTAAGACATTTCTTGAGTCACAAATGTGATCAATTATGTCTAGATGTGTTTCAGAGAGTTATTCAAATGCCGATTATCTCATAAAAATAATTCTGATGCATCTGAAAATATTCGACAGGGTAAGTATGTGTACCGGGTACATGTACTATACCTGTTCGTGAATATTTTTGTCATAGTACGTGTACCCTTAAGACACAAACAAGTTCAGGAACTCACAGATCTTTTATGGTATGCGTACATTTCCGGTTTTGAAACCAACAGATCTTTTCCAGTTTGCATACTAGGTATGCGTACATTCCTAGTTCACGAGTTTCACAGACTTTTTATGGTATGGATACCGGGTATGCGTACCAAAAAATCGTCGCTGAACTATAGCTACGCCGGTACATGTACTTCGGCTCTGGACTTATAACAGTTTTCCCAGTATGTGAACCGGTATGCATACTTTCCTGTATCCAGATTTACAGTAGTTTTATATCTCTATAATAATCAATATGAAACATTCCCGAATAACGTCAATGACACATATCACTGTTCCAGACTAATTTTAAATGATTAAATATTGAATCATAATTAGGTTATGAGCAATAAATTGTTCCTAGCCAAATTCATCAAGTATGAACAAATGTTATTAAGCTTAGCGTATTTCGAGAACGATATTTAAGATAAACTTGACTCAATATATCTGTTATGCATGTACTGTCTAATTTAGTCATGCGACAATGTCTCAAAGATAGAAAGGTGAAAGCTTGAGAAATAGGTAGTTCAGTCTTCACTTACCTTTTGTTGAAGAAGTTCTTAGAGCTCCTGTTTATCTTTGCCTTCAAACGGTAGAACACAGTGATATCTGAATCTCAACTACACTCTTCTATCCTAATCCGAGATTTGACTAAATGTAGACTAGAAATCAAGATATAGTTTGACAACTAAATTTGACAACAAGCTTGAGATAGCAACACTTTTGAGTTCAACCGAGCAATGCTCTAACAATCCCCCCCTTTGTCAATTTTAGTGACAAAACTATCAATACATATGGATTAGAAAATAAAGCTTCAAAACTCTAGAATCCACCATGCTTGATTTCCTTGGTTCTTCAACTCCTTAAATTTTTCGTTACTTCAAGTTGCAATAATTCTGAATGTGTTCAACTCAGCTTCGTTGTTGTTGAAGATCCGTAGCGATAACAACTTTGAAAACAGATTTTCAATCATCGTATACAGAAACATAGTATTATATCTTCTCCAAAAGTTCAATTGTATCACAACTTCGAAGTAATACTACGGTGATATGTTTCCCCCCCTTAGTCAATATTTATATTTGCATAATAGGTGAAATCTATAGATGTTGATTCACTCCCCCTTACATAATGATCCGTAAACCATATGTATGTAGTGCGAAACTACTAATTAATTCTCCCTTTTTTTGTCAATAAAAGTTGGCAAAGGTATGAAAACTATGAGATCGTAATGAATTCAAACAAAAGATACATCAAGACTTAAAGGATATACATATCAACTTTAGACGATATCACATAGTATAAAATACTTAGTGCTCATATAGGAGACTTAATATACAAGCATCCCTTGTAATTCCACATCCACTCTCCCCACAAATATATAGTGATTAAGCACAAGTTCATTTAAGAACTCTTCCCCATTTGATATCATTCCCAAGAGAACAAATCACTTTAATGAAAAAGAAGAAACACCATTGTATGTCAAATACTGGCATTTCTTTTCAAGGCAGCGAGCATCAACAGACTTAAGTCCCCAGTATTTGACTTCCAAAAGTAAACAGGCCCACTATCTCCATAATCTCCTGTACGAAATGCACGAACAGAAGCACCCCTTGAAACTGCAATATTTGGTTGCGCCATGGCTTCAATGTAAGCCCTTACCACCTGTGTGAATACTATGAGAAAGGTCAAAGCATCCATTTCCGTAGATAATGATCTTGTTGTCATCTCGTAACCAATTCCAGTATGACCACGAATTCCTGTCACTGCCATGCTAATAACAATTGGTGCTACATGATAAAACCTTGTACATGATACAGTGACCATCAGGGGGTATGTCTGCTTGCATTACTTCAGGACCCCCTCCTTTGTCTCTTGCTGTTTTGCAGTCAGTATTTCCCAGGCAGAACTAAACTACGAACCCAGTTAAAATAGAAAACCATTTGAATTTCCATCTCAAATAATCAAGCCATGCCAACACATGAGAGATTTGAATTACCCCTGAGTAAATATTTAGCCTCAAAGCGAAAGACTTCAACTCCCAGCTCAACAAACGACTGACCATTTTTTCTGGTTAGGTAATGGTAGCCCAAGGTTGTGGTTCTTCTCTTAAGATTAATTAGTGGACCTGACCCCCTAGTGCTTATTTCCCTAAGGTAAGCTGTACTAAGAGTACCTTTGTCAGCGCCATTCTTGAATATGTGTGCAGTGGGACAATATAGATCATCAACCTCTTCTGTGACTGCCAAGAGCAGTACACAAGTTAAGTGAGCACCACTAGTTAAAACCAATTTCCACTTCACAAGGACCAGCAACTTTACTTCAGTTGGAGGGTGAGCACATAAGAGACGTTAATTTCTCCAGCCTTGATCCTGCAAATTCAACACACTACGAGTATCCATTCGAACAAGCAGGTCTAGTCTCCTCACATGAAACTCTTCCCAACCTGAACAACATCCCATGCCATCCACTGTGTAGCAAGATTCTTCATGCAGCTCAGTAAAAACCCAAGTGAAAACAACACCACTTGTTATATTCCACAAACCAGATGGAACCAATCGGAATTTCCACCTCAAGTAGCCTACCCACAACAACATTTTAAGAATCTGGAATACCTCGATTAAGATCTGAGTTCCATTATAATACCCACTGGCATCATACAACTGCTAGAAACATAAGGTACATGTAATAAGTAACCAAATCCCGAGAACACTGAAAAAACTCTCACACTTGTGGAAACTGAGAAAACGAGTATCGACGGATAGTGAAACTCCTGGAGAAGTTTTGATAGCATAGTTGTATGCCCATGTTAACAGCACGAACCCCAAACAATTTACCAAGTAGAACTTCAACTTCTCGTCTGCCAACAATAAGCATTAATGACTCATGGAAAACATTGCAGTAGAAGGATAAAGTATATCGTCTGCACCACAAGTCAAACTCCACCGTGGAATGCGGAAAGAAAATTTATGAGCACTAGCTGAATTCAAGACTGGTATGCGAGTTCCCTCACGCTCGACGACACACATTAAGCACGGAAGATGAACTGCAAGCACCTCAAGAAATATACATGGGAACTTGATATAACAGGTTACTACTGGTTCATACTGATAAACCGAAATCGCAGTAGGGAAAACATACTTCAGCTGTAACAGAAAATTTTCTTCTTTCCACACATCAAGCATTAGATAAAAAATTGCATAAACATTGTTAACCTCACACAGTAGTATCCACAGAGACAAAAAAGTTTTCATGGTTATACTAATTTCTTCTGACAAATTCTCAAACACCACAACAATTGAGTTTTTAAACAACCATTTCAATTGATACCCATGTCTTGGAATCACCTTGTAAGCATGATGTCTATTGCACTTATCCATGAAAATCAACCCAATAAGAATAATCACACCAGAAGTATTTGTAGAAAAATAGATTTCAGTATCGCCAACAAAAGAAAATAACCCCTTCACAAGTTGAAAGTCTTTTCCAGGATCAAATAATTTATCATCAGACTTGAAACAACGATGAGAAGATATCCTAGTGTGCAGTGTTTGGTTAAAAAAAAAATTATGCTCAAAACACACAGTTTCCATTGGAAGTATTTTAATAAGCATCTTACCTCGTTGATGTTGTAAGATAAAATCATCTCTATCATTCCCCAAATTCCAAGTTACACCCTCAGGCCTTTTAACAAGCATCTTTCCATCAACATAAATGTCAGCAGCATGAAAACACAAGGGAATTATCGAATCTAAAAACCCAAAACCAATTAGGTTATTGTGACTAAAGACCAATTCCTTTGAGCATTAAAGTTTCTCATAATTAGCCGCAGAACTGATAACTTCTTTAGATTGAAATTTCACCTTGTCGGACAGATTTTTCTCTTCATCGAACAAAAACGAAGCAATGAGCAATTCAAAATTAAGAGAATCATCATCTTCTTCTTCAACAAAGAAAAATTGAGGAATTAATTCATCAAGGGAATCGAAAGAATCAAAAATAAATTCTTCAGCCACAAACAACTCTTCAATCTTTGTTGCTTCTGGAACCACTGCTTCTTCCTCTGTTGGTACTTCAGAGTGAATTTTTTTTTTGAATCTGTTGAGATTCTTTAACCCCATGGATTGACTGTAACTCCTTAATCGCTGATGGTGGTAAGTAAATTGATTCCCACCTTAGCTTGGCGAAGGAGATTAGAGACTCTAATTGCCTAAGATGATAATTTCGAATTGGTGAAGGTACATCGTTAAGAAGCTCACTATACCTTATTTTGACTTCAAGGAAATAGAGATAGGCTTCAGCTTTCTCCTTAACTAGATACGAAATACTCCCCATGGATCGAAACGGCTCTAGATACCAATTGTCATGTACCTAAGTATGATGACAAGAGGGGGTGGATAGATTTGAGGATAAACCTCTCTTGATTCGTGAGAATCAAGCCTCTCTGAGTTCAAATGAACACATCCTAAGAACAAAGTTCTAGTTTGATTAGTATTTAGATAAGATTTCATTACAGATTCAACAACTTATAAAGCTAAGCCTTCCAGCCCTACATCTAACGGCTACTACTAACACAGATGGCTAAATCTAACCATCTCTTACAATTGATAAAATAGCCATTATTTGGCTAAAGGCTACCAGCTGTAGATAATACTAAATATTGACAAACATTCGATATGGGCACATCCTCTACTAGCCCGGTACATGACAGATATCAGTTCAATTCACAAAAAGTAAAGGACACACATATCTCATAAGACTTTGCAATACATTAAACCAATAATGATTAAATACTGCAAGTTCATCTTCTAAAAACTCTAGAATTTAAATAAATAAATCTAAAAACATGCAAGATGAAAATCGTTGGAAATAGCTTGTGTACTCACAATATTTATAATACCAAACCCTAGTTATCCTTCTTGAATGCAAGAATAAATTCTCACAAGAAGTTTCCTAGTACTTAAAATCCTTGAAAAATTCTTTATCATCTCCGAACTCCTCATCGACAAAAGGCATAGGAACATACGGTTCATGAATAAAAGAGTTAACTCCTTCAAACCTGTTAGGATGTTGTTTGACAAGTTCTTCCTGTAGTTCAAGAGATTTTTTTAGAATTACTTTTAGTCCCTGCACCTCCTCCTCGGGTTTCTTAAGTTCTTCAAGAAGAGTTGCAAACATTTGCTGATTGGAGCGGTCTGCTCTCGGTTTCTTCATATTCTTCCTTTTCCTTTTTAAAAGATAAATCAAAAGGATAGGACATCTCTTCTTCCTTTCTAGTTGGATGAACATCAACAACCATTGGAGCATAGATTTCACGAGAAGATGTTGTGCTTGGAGTCTCCATAATTCGTAGGAATAAAATGGATTTGTGAAAACACAAATATATTGCTCAACAAGCAAACTTCTTGTGAAAGAGATATCAGTCTTAATGAAGAAGATATGTACCATGCAGGGTTACAGAACAGTAATAGTTCTCGTACTAGGAAAATACATAAAACCTAAGAAGAATGAAATGTCACTTTTATCCTTTCTTAAGTTTCTACATAGATCAAATTTTTCAATACCATTATTTGAGACATAGATTAAGATGTACATGTTTGTTGATTGATCAAAATCTTAGTTGATTTACGCCATTCTTGACTATATCGAAATATCGATATCCACAGACCGTATACCATTCTTGACTATATCGAAATGTCGATATCCACAGACTGTATATCGTGGTAGTGTCAAAAATGACTCTCATGAGAATAAATTTACATAAAATCAGTTATGTTATGACCAGATCGAATTATCCTGGACTATTTTGATAAAGCAAGGCTCAACAACAAAATATTGTTATTCTCTTAAGAGATGGCAAGACAACGCAAGAAGTCTCATTCTAACAATGAACATTAAAAAGATGGAAATCTAAGTAATAATATTCAAATTTGATCCAAAGCCCTAATGTGGTACAGTTCTTGTCTCTTTTAAGGGCACATGAGACAAGATACACTTTTCAACACAATTAAATTGTGTTGAGGTGAGAAGTAGAGTGCTCACCACTAGGTTCCTTTACGAAATTCGTAATACCCTTCTTTACGGAACGTTTAGACCCGACTCTTCTCTTCATTTGAGATTTTACCTTTTCCTTTGAAACATTAAATCTTTTAGGAGAAGAATAGTTAACTTTACGTACCTCAGGATTGGACTTTTGAACAAGTTTAAGCACATTTGCCAAACGACTGGCCCTCCGTTGCAGTTTGTTGACATACCTTAGTTTGTGTTTGTGATTGAAACATTGTGTGAGTCTGTGACCCTCAATGGTACAATAAGGACACGTCGGTTTGGAGATCGATTCAGGAACGACATTAGCAGCTAAAGAAACAGTGCGTGAAACATCAATAGAGTTTTCATTAGCATACGAAAAATCCATCACATCCTCTAATAATTTTGATGAAGAAGCATCAACTAAATTATCAAGATTGATATGAGTATTGCTACATTCATTAAAATTTATAATTTCACCCAACAGTGCTACACTTGATCCTCTATCTTCTTCGAAATCATAATGATCAAATGTTTCATCAAGCGTTGCAGCGAAACTTTTATTTCCAGTGTATTTCTTTCGATTTGGGCACTCATTGGCAAAGTGACCAAACCCTTTACCCTTGAAGCACTTTGGCATATCCTGATTGTCAGAATCGTTAGAGTATCTGTTTTTCACAAGAACACGATTATGTGGCTTTGTTGACATATGAGGTTGTTCTCTAGTGAACCGTTTATTCTTTTCCTAAGAAGTTCTCTAAACTGTCTTCTGATTAATGAAACTGAGTCATCAAGATCTTCATCTGAAAATTTTAGGATCAACAAGATTGTTCACAGAGTTGTCAACACTTTCACTATTAGAAGTTCCAGTGTTTTTCAGTGCCTTGAATGCAATATCCTTTCCGGCTTTGGATTACAGTTCATGATCAAATATCTTTAACTTTCCAACTAAGGTATTTCTGGAAAGAGTTGTAAGGTTATTTCCTTCCATGATGGCATGATTCTTAGACTCGTATATTCCTGGTAAAGGTCGGAGAATTTTCATCACAATGTCCTTTTGGGGAATAGTCTTCCCTAACGCATAACATGCATTAACAATTCTAGACACTTTTTGATTAAAATCATCAAACGAATCTTCATCATACATATGAAGATTTTCCCAGTCAGAATTTAGGTTTTGAAGCCTAGCTTCTTTCTATGAGGTATCTCATTCGAATACGGTTTCTAAGATATCCCAAGCATCTTTAGACTTAGTGCACAAAGTCACATGGTGCTTAATATCTTGGCTTATGGCATGAATAACAACATTTAACCCTTCAGAATTATGCTTTGCAGCACTTATCTTGGTTTCACTATATTCTACTAAACCTTTCTCAACAATGTTTCCGTCTCTAACAAATGTCGGAGGATTGTATCCTACAACCACAAGTTTCCATGTATCAAAGTCACATGCTTGTAGAAATGAACGCATAACAATTTTCCACCATAAGTTATTTGTGTCATCAAAGGTTGGCGATACGTTTATCGAGATTACACTCATGTCCATAAAGTCAGATTGCTTCAAACACATACTTATTAGGTCTTAACCGTGTTTGCCTGCTTTGATACCAATTGAAACGCGGGGGTACCAAAATACACCACCAACTTTTTCTTAGGAAACCTGTATGGACTAAACTCAAATATAATTCCGAGTGTCATGTTAGATTTATTTTGGTTTAGCAACAAATTAAGTTTTGGTTTAACAAAATTGGATTAGTGTAATCCTAATCAGACAGTTTAAGGTATAATTTATGTATGAAAGTTTTCTTTTATGGTCAAGAAATCTATATCTCTTGACTATTACAGGTGGCATACAGGGTTATATGTGTTGTTATGGGGTTGTTCTTCAAATGATGATGGAAGGTTGAAGGACACTTGTCCCTGTGAAGCATGAGGTGGACTCCATTCTAGCCTCTTATTTAACTAATGTTGATTCCATCATTTAATGATAAGAGGAGATAGAACTGGAAGTTTATATAGCTGAAACATACCCCGGTACTGCAAGTTTAATTGCTTTTAAATAAACATCATATTTGTCCTATAATCTAAGGTATGTACTTAACTACATCTTATTATGTATGTGAACTGTCTAGTTATAAAATACAAGATCCTAAACATACATGAAAGTCAACATAAAGTAGATGTTACTAAACATGTTAAGTGTAGTGTCAAATCATGCTTAAGCTAAGGATCATGTTTAGTTGGTTATATCTAAAAACGGTTGTTCTTGAACTCATGTTTAAATAAACTAAGGAATGCTTTTGCAAACCGTGGCTATAAAGTTCATGAACCGATTCGAGTGAATCAAATCGTTTTTGCTTCGATTGTGTCTTGTGTAGTTACATAAGATCTAAGCAATTGAACAACTCTCTAACTAGTTCATTTGAGTCATTTGAACTAGTTATGGCGAAGAAGAATATGGTTGATATGAAATTGCTCATATGGCTAACCATTTGGTTAACTATTGTTGAACCAACAAATGTACATGTTTGGGTATGGTTACACAAGCCTAGAAACATGCATTTCATTTGTGTATAACAAGTTAAGTTTTCGATCTAACGGTTGAGAAATATTAGCTTGAATCTAATCAGGTTTTCATCTAATGTTGAATATTGAATGCTTTGTTACCAAGCTAACATTGATTGCAAACCCTGAATTAAAAGACTATATAAAGGATAACTCTAGTAACTGGGAAACCTAATACCCACACCTTCCGTGTGATACTAGTTGTATTAGCTAGAGTCGATTCTCCTTTAACCTTAGGTTTCTTATTGAAAACCAGGTTAACGACATAAAGACTTCATTGGGATTGTGAAGCCAGACCGATACTACTTTCTCGTAGTTGTGTGATCTGATCTTGCTATTTCTATCGTACGAGTACAATCGTAAGGACTGGCTTGAGATTGATATCTCCGTTAGGCAAGATAAAAAGTAGTCACAAATATCTTCGTCTCATCGTTTATGATTCCACAATATCTTTTTTCGCTGCGTCGATTAAGACTATTGTGAGGTGATTGATAATACTAGGATGTTCTTCGGGAATATAAGTCCGGGCTATCAATTGGTTCATGTTCACCTTGATTTATCAAAAGATGGAACAAAACTCGTAGGTATATTCGTGGGAGACGGATTTATCTATTACCGTAGACTTTTCTGTGTGATACAGATTTGTTTATTAAAGTCTTCGACTTTGGGTCGTAGCAACTCTTAGTTGTGGGTGAGATCAGCTAAGGGAATCAAGTGCGTAGTATCATGCTGGGATCAGAGACGTAGGAGCATAATTGTACCTTGAATCAGTGTGAGATTGATCGGGGTTCAACTACAGTCCAGACCGAAATTAGTTTGGAGTAGGCTAGTGTCTGTAGCGACTTAATACAGTGTGTGTTCAATCTGGACTAGGTCCCGAGGTTTTTCTGCATTTGCGGTTTCCTCGTTAACAAAATTATGGTGTATGTGTTATTTCTTTTCCGTATTATATTTTGTTATATAATTGAAATACCACAGGTTGTGCGTTGTTCAATTAATTAGAATATTCGACCTTTTGGTTGTTGATTTAAATTGATTGACACTTGGATATTGGTCTTTGGTACCATCCAAGTTATCTCTCTAGTATTTGATAAAGACTCGCAGATTTCTATTTGCTTGAGTATATATCAAATTGAGAGATTGAGATATAAACTCTTTGATATACTTTTTATCTAGATTGATTCTGACTGTCTAGTTGATTCTCTAGAAAGTATATTGGAGTTTGTTCAAACAGATTGCTAATCGAAATATTGGGTGTGGTTGTTGTACCCCGCTTTTTCAATGGCAAGTCAGATTCTTTTGGCGAAAATTATGGAAAATTGATGGATTTTCTGCAAGAGCATGGAATTGTACCTCAATTCACTACTCCTGGATCACCAGAGCAAAATGGAGTGGCAGAAAGGCGAAACAGAACTTACCAGGACATGGTTCGTACTATGTTATGTGAAAAGACGAGGGTACCCAAATATACCTCAATCTAAAACTTTTCCACCTATAAGTCCTTTCTCCGAAAGTGATTGCCTATGGACTGAGTCGAGACAATACAACAAATCGGTTCACACTTCGTGTGATCGTCTATGGATACGAGATCGAGACAATACAACAACGAAGTATGTTTACTTGATAAAAGTTTCGGACTTAACCAAACACAATAGGATTACTTATCAAGTAAATAGGAATTAATGTTTGTGTAATTTACTTTAAATCATAATAACAACAATTATAATTGCGAAAATAAAAGTAAATGACACAGCAATATTTTGTTAACGAGGAAACCGCAAATACAGAAAAACCCCGGGACCTTGTCCAGAATTGAATACTCTCAGGATTAAGCCGCTATACAAAATCAAACCAACTTCGTATAGTTGAGACCAAGTAACTAAAACTATAGTTCACCTAGTTCCGTCTGTATTCCCACGCCTCCAACTTATGAATAAGTCACGTACTTGGAACAATTCCTTTGGTTCGTATTCCAAACCGTAAAGGAACAAAAAATCTGTTTGGTAGCAACTCTTTTCAACCAAGTGATGTGAGTTCGACAAAAGGCTCTTCTGTTTATCTCAATAAACTCCTTTGTCGGGTTCTTAGATCTATCTTATTATCAACTACCAAAGTAATTGTTAAGATTTTGCAATCAATACTTTTAATCACAAAGAATTGTATTGATGCCGATCTACACAACTAATCAATCTAATCTACCACAAGGATAAACCGATTATAGTTGGATCCTCTTTTACCGAAAAAAGTATTGTGCACACCAAAGATTATGAACCCAAATCATAAATCTTCAAAGTCTTCTTAGATCTTCAATAAACACCTGCACACAATCAACTTGAATCTCTTGTGATCAATCACACACAGAACGGAGTCTGTTAACAATGGATTATCACAAGATGTCTTTAGATCTACACACAGTCTAAAGATCCCCGTTGAAACTTCGATCTAGTTTGAGTGAATCTTATATCAGAAGAGAAGATTCTCAAGCATAAATAAACTAGGCGTAATCAAAGTTCAACCACCATTAGTCAATCAAATCAATCGAAAACAAAAGATAAACCGCAATTATCTAGTTTCCCACCAATGGTACAAATAGAGCTTCTCAATCCCAAAGAAGTCTTTAAACTGAGCGGCCGTAAGATATTTCGCCTAATTAGGTTACTCTCCTCTCCGAATAGGCGGCTTCACCAGTAGCAGCACAACTGAGATAGTTTTTGATGTACGAGGATTAGTTTGCTCGAAATACAAACTTTTATATTTATAGACCAAGGAAGTTTGGACACCAAGGAATTTCCAAAACCTAAAATATTCTCAAGATATGCAATATATTCCAGATTCGGTTTCCATAATTCCTAGAAATGTTTTGTCCAAATAATGACCGAAACTCTCTTAGAAAATCTCCAACTAGCAAATGCACATTACTAATTTTCATTTTCCAAAAATAAAATTAAAAACCTTAAATAAAAGATTCTCAATTTATTTTATTCGATCCGGGATTTTCTTCCTTTAGCTATTAAGGAATAACTTTGAACAATTAAAGATTAGTGTTACTGCACATGTTCAAAGTATGTCGACATCCTTACTTTGTAAGTCCTCTTTCATATTTACAATCTTGAAACCGATTTGCCACACTTCCAAACAAGTTTAGAATTGGTTCATCTGACTTTCAAGAACTACGTGATTGATCAAGAACACTCAATCACCAAACATGGGTTTCAAGATTCTACCAAAACAAGTTTCGGTTCTACCTCCATGTGAGTACTATGCAGAGTCACGCTAGTTACCAAAATTCGTTTGACTAGGTACTAGGATCGGTTCCCCACATATATGGTATCTAACTTGTACTTGCTACACATGTCCATAGGATAGGTTCCCCTTTGCCTAAAAGCGTGTAGCACATGTCCATATGATAGGTTCCCCTTTCTTCTAAAAACTTGTTGCACCTCATACAAGGATCGATTCCTCTTTGTGATAGGTTGCACCTCGTACTAGGATCGGTTCCCCTTTACCCAGAGTCGGTCATACCAATAACACAAAATTGATCATACCATCTCAGGAGATTACTTAAGATCGGTTTCACTAATAAAATTCATACCAATACAAAAGTCAGGCCTTTGTGAATAGTTTTACCAAGAACATAAACAAGTCATGAGCGGTTATACTAATCACACATATTGGTAGTTCAAAAGATATGCAATGAATAACAATACCAATAATGCCTGGCAATTTCTCTTTCGATTCACAAAACAAGTTCATGAATTTAATTCCTTAAAACAAATGTAAAACATTGTTTCCTAGGATGAAATCTTCACCTTATACCCATACATAATCACAATAGCATTCAAACGATTATGTCGATGTCTTATCTACAACGTTTAATGGTTAAGCAATAAACCTCGTATTGTATTCCTTAATATTATGTCTAACTAGAGTATAATCACTCATGCTTCGCAGTTTTATTTTCAATATGCACGAATTGAAAGATACGTTAGGGAATGAAACAGTTCAAGTCAAATATCTCTAACCTCAAGTGGAAGGATGATGTTGTCATTGTAGCTCCTTACTTATTCACCTCTTCAAGTCTTCGCAATACTTGTAATGTCTCATATCCTAATACTTTCAAGCTAACCTATACGAAGTTGACTCTAGTACATAATCAAGCGACTCTTAAAATGAGTTTTGGCTCACTAAAATATGACAACCAAACTTGACATACCAACGCTTGGTGGGTTCAACCGAGCTATGCTCTAACATTATGCAATGCTACCCTAGCTGAATCCTTTTGGGGAGAAGCCTTGAAGACAACAGCATACATACGGATCCGAGTTCCTAGTAAAGCAGTACCTATGACTCCTTTCGAGATGTGGACAGGTAGAAAGCCTAGTCCAAATCATTTTCATGTATGGGGTTTTCCAGATGGAGCAAGAGTTCATATTCCGTTTGAAAAGGCACTTGGTTCTCGCACTACAAGTTATTTCTTTGTTGGTTATCCAAATAGATCAAAGGGTTACAGGTTTTATTGTCCATTTAAGCCTTTCAAAATCGTTTAAACTAGCAATGACAGATTTCTAGAACATGATGAAACTAGTGGGAATTCAGAATCAAGAATAATTGTATTTGAAGAAGAAGGTACTCCTACTGAACAGAAAAACTTCAATTCACGAGCAATCTGAAGTTGGTATTCCAAAATCTTCTAAAGATATTGAAGTAGGTGAACCAGTTTTACGAAGATCATAAAGACCGCGGAAAACTGTTGTGAAACCAAGTTTTAGTACGTTCATGATTGAATCAGGTTGTACAGCTGATGATGAAGATAAACCTTTAACATATTCGCAGGCAGTAAATGGCAAGAATGCTCATTGTTGGCTTCCTTCCATAGATGAGGAGCTTCAATCAATGGACAAGAATGGAGTCTGGGATATGGTAGATCTTCCTGAAGGTGCGACGACAGTTGGTTGTAAATGGATTTTTAAAATCAAAAGGAATGTTGATGGGAAATATACAAGGCCAGACTTGTAGCCAAGGGTGATAGGTGTCGAATACACCGTATTTACTATCTAGAGTTTATGCTTTCTTTGCTACTTTTCTTTTAAATTATGTATCTTATTTTTGCTTTTGAGTGTTATTAGGTGTTTTGGAGTCGCACGGAGCAAAAGAAAGAGAAAGCATCCATTTGGAGCAAAAAAGAGCGAAAAGACCAATTCACGGGCGAGCGAAGCTAGATACGGTTGGGCAAAGACGCGAATAGGCCGTCGGTTTCCTGAAACCGACAAGATGAATAGTTTTGGTGGCCCTTATCTACTCAACAGGGGTGGCTATATCCACTTGCATATTCCTACAGAAAACTTAGAATTCAGAGAGCAATTTATTTCTCTCATCAATACCGATCTTTGTCCGATGGCGGCACCACACATTTCTTTGGTAATACCAGATCGAGAAATTGATAGGGATTAATGGCGAGAGATGGTAATGAACACAAGAATGGTTTGAATCGAATAATGAAGATTCGGTAGATCGAATTGAAGAATTTATGTGTTTTTGAATCGAAAGAAGAACACAGAAATTTGCTTGAGAGGAAATCGATCGAAATGGAAGAATGGGTGTTGTCTCGATGGTGCTTTGATTCAAAGAAGATGGAGTCGGTGATGATTGAAGTGATTAGGGTTCGAATTGAGAATGAATTGTTCAAATCAAGAAAGAGTCCGGGTTCAATTTGATGTTGATTTTCATGGGTCGATGTTTGAGAGATTGAAGTGTGAGTTGGTTGGACAGAATTAACACCGGAAAGAAAACACAGTGAAGAACATCGATTGCTGCATTGGTTGTGAACGAAGGAATGTCTTGGACATAGTTCTGATTTATGAAGCCGAGATATGGGTTCAGGGGTTAGTATGACTGATAGGTGTCTAAAACACCTAATTTTATATCTAGTATTTATGATTTCTTTGCGAGTTTTCATGTAAATTATGTATCTTATGTTCGTTTTTGAGTTTATAGGTGTTTTGGAGTCATTTGGAGCTAAAGATGACGAAAGCGCTCAATCGAGGCGAAAGGTCAATTCACAGGCGATATTGGAGAAGGCTAGGTCATGCAAGAGGAGTTATGCTGGAACTTAAACTGTCAGTCTCCTAGAACTGACAGTTGAACAGCGAATTACACTGTCGGCTATCTAGAACCGACAGGCTAAACAATCAGATGGCCCTTATCTATTGTACTGGGGTGTCATTATCCAATTTCAACATCTTTAACCTAGACTCGAGAATTGCTTCCATCATTTGCACCTGAAAGAGAAAAGTTAAAAACAATGGCTGTTGTATTGGGATCGAGAACCATTCCGAGAAATTCAGGAATTGACAGGGGAAATAAGGGCTTCGATGAAATTTAGACGAAATCGAATATGTGTTTCGATCTGAGGTTGTTGCAGACGAGATTCGATGGATTTGGGATGTTGATATCGATCTCAGTAGATTGAGAAAAGCAGACAGGGTTTGAATTTGTGTGATATTGATGTTGAATCAAGAGAGGAGCAGATGAATCTGGGATGGGTTTGTTGCTAAAATGGGTTTGTGGTTGTTGCTGTCGAAAGTGGTAACTCAGATCGAGATTAGACGAAATGGAATCTGCTGTTGGTGTTGAGAATTAAACTTGAAGAACTGAGATGTGAAGCTGTTGTTACTGATGGTGTTGAAAGAAAGTAATTTGGTTTGCTGGAATTGGTGAGAAATCGTCAACAACAGGTGGAATTAGAGATGTTGATGATACTGTGATGTGCAATTGTTGGTGGTCGTTATTCAAGAATGGGTTCTCTCTGAGAGTGAATTTGTGGTATTGAGAAGAAGAGTAGGTGAAGGTGGCGTTGTTGGAGAATAATGAAGCTGATGGTGCTGAATTCGAAAGAAGGTGGATTTTGTCTTGCAGGAAGTAATAAAGCTACAGCTGAACTGGAAATGGGAATGTTTGGCAATATGCAAAGCAAATGGAAATGAAACTGTTGCAGGTGGAGGTGCAGGCATGAGGGAAGAATGGAGTTGCAACTGGCAGGAGTAATGAGCATTGCAGGTGCAATTGGCTCAAGGTGGTGTTTGGCTAGAGAAACAATGTTGCAGGGCAAGGGAATGGAGTCTGTGATGCAGAAGGGTTGATTACATGAATTGAAACTGCATTTGAATATTGACTCTAGTGTTGCAGAAGGAGATGAAATTGGGGAGATGCAGCTGCAATGGAACTAAGAACTGTGTGTGATATTGAGATGCTGCAATAGAAATGCTGTGAAGCTGAGGACAAGGTTTACAAGGAATTGAGGTTGCAGTTACATTGGTTAATAAATTTGGATGGAGAGAAGCTACAGATTTGTGAATGCACTGATGGTTTGATGGCCTTAGATGAATGTTTAGGAACTGAAGCTAAGTTGAGTGCAGGGAAGAACAGATGGCTGCCATTGCCTTGGACTGAGCTGGTTGCAGTTGAACCAAGAAACTGAAGTGTGTGGTCTACAGTGAAGCAATGAGCTGAGAGATTGCAGGGAATGTTGCAACCAGTTGCTGTTGGAATGAGGTATAGAATGAATGAATGTAAAATGTACAGGTGAAGAATGGAGGTGATGAACTTGTGTTGTTGGTTCAGAGAGGTGATGTCCAAGATATGGAGGGATGAATGGCTGCAAAATGCACAGCCAAGATGGCTGTGAAGAAGTCTTGCAGGGTGATAGCCATCATGGCTGGGAGAGATGCAGGGAAGGCATGGCCATCTTGGCCGTGACTATTTTGGCCTGTGCAATGGCCTGCCAAGCCACTCAGCCCATCCAGCTGAGTAAGATGATGATCCAGACCCTGACTCACCTGACTCGGTCAGTGATTGACCCGGTTTGACTCACTGAGCTGACCCAGTTGACCCGACCGATCCGACCCGTTGACCGGTGACCGGGTGGACTTTGCCGGTCACCTGAGGTACTTTCCGGCGACTATTCCGGCCGATTACCGGCCACAATCCCAGTTTTCCGACGACGTATTTTTGGACATATTTTCTACATGGGTTTATCTCACACATGGGCTTGGTGGACCACTTGGAGATGGGTTTTGAGAAGACCTAATATTGGAAGGAGTCTCCTCTATGGAAATAGAGAAACATATAAAAGAGAGGACTTTTACCTAATTGAGGATATCTTGGATATGATCTTTTGCCTCTAGTTAGTTTTCTAGGGTTTAGAAACCATGAAGTCTTTTCTCTTTCTTCTTGTTATGAACTCCATGAATATGAGCTAGAGTTTTATTATTGGTTATGGAATAAGTTGGATTTCCAAATAAGGGTTTTAATTCAATAAATTAGTTTTGTCTCCATATTATCGTTTATGATTCACCATCAATATTGTTATATGATTTGAATGCTATTTAGTCGAGTCGCGAATCGATTGAGTTTGTTTTCATCTCTCTTGCTAGATTAGGGTTATTATACGCAAAAGTGATAATTCCGGATTGCAAGTAGCATAATTATGATTATAGTTTGTAGTGATATATTCTTATGATCATATGTGAACCATAACCTTTGTTAAATCGGATTAGTGCGCTTTCCACGTTCGATTGCTTTGATTGGCCTGATTTCATAGAACCTAATGCATCTAGGGAATTGAACTTGATTAGTGCTTTTACACGTTAGGTTGTTCCTTTAAGGTAGAATTCATATTCGCATCTTTTAATGTGTTTGTTGATGGCATGAGGATATTTGCGGGATATACTTGCGATCAAGGTATTCTAGGGTCTTTGATAAAAGTTGAGATTAAAATATCAATTCTAATTATTGTGTTGAAAACATGTTTGTGTATGAAAACGAAATCCATGACCAATATCTTCTTATCCTTGATTTGATTTGTTTGCTTTGCTTTATTTGCTTTTATTTTATTTTCGTTTATAAAAATCACAAAACTACCGGTGTTATTTATAGGGAACCGAAACAATTTGACAACCTAGACCTCTCTGTGGGATCGACCCTTTCTTGCCCTTGCTATATTTATATTTTGAGTAGTAAGAAAGTGTAATTTATATTTGTGTCGGCTGACAACCGGTCAAATTTTGGCGCCGTTGCCGGGGAGGCAGCGGTTGTCACTTGTTTTTGGTTTCTTATTTTTGTTTTTAGTTTTTGTTTTACTTTTTCTTATTTTTTGGTTTTAACCTTGGTTTGAGAATTATTTCAGGTGCTTATTTCTATGGAAGGAGCATACTACATGGATGGATACGGTTTTCAACAACCTCAACAATACGACAACTACCAATTCCATGGGTATAATCAAAACCAATTCATTGGTTATGACCAATATTCCATGGAACCTTGTGGTTTTCCTCAACAACCTTATGGCGGGTATGTGTGTGAACAACCACAAGGATGGGAGGATTCTTATGCTCGTGAACAAAAAGTCTCTAACTTTATCGACAAAGTTTCCACCTTTTTACAAGAGGAATTTCAAAAAGCTAAAGAGACTACAAACGAGCAACTCCAAGAACTTCGTGAAGGTATGGCTAACTTGCGAAGAGGCATTGATCAATACAAGGAAGATATGGATAATTCTAATGTGCATATGGTTTGTGATGAATATTTGATTGATGCTAATGTTGAAAAAGGCCAATCCTTGGGCACTTTTGTTGATAATTGTGTAGTTAACTCAACTCTTGATCTTAATAATGATCATTCACCTATTCAAAAGGATGAGTTAGAGATTAACAACACTAAATTCAGCGAGGAACAATTTTATGTTGACTATGATAGTGACGGTGATTATGATACATTGCTTGAAACAACTCATGGTGACATCTCCGAGGAGTCTTTTTGGGATCAAGATGAAGACGAAGAGGAATATGTCGACACTTGTGTAGATTACTCAAGCATTGATCTTAATAATGATCAAGAGCCTATTCAAAGGGTGGAGCTTGAGGATGATGCATTTTCGAGTGTTCTAAAAAAGTTTCTTATAATAAAATTTGGATCCGCAAAAGAGTGTGTGCCTTATAACAAAGAGGAGTGTGTTGAGAATGAGACCGTTATGACCAATATTGTGGAAGACCCAATTGAGCTTGCATATGATTGTAATGATGATGTTTATGTCGAGACTTTGGTTAAGGCAGAAACGGATGAAGAATGGTTGCAAGGTTTGATAGAGGACCATGATATACATGAGGTGAATAATTCACTTGAGTTTTTCAAGGATGAAGAGGATTCCGTAATACAAGAGATTGTGCAAGGTTTGTCTAACCCGTTGCCTATTGTTTCTTCTCCTTTACCTCTTATTGGTTTGAATATATGTGCTTCGGGAGTATTGTTGAATGACTTTGTTTCTCGATTTCCTCCATTAGAGATACTTGATTCTCATACTATGCAGGTTATGGAACAAGAAACCGTGGAAGTACCCGACTTCTATATTCTTTATACACTTCCAAGTGTGGACAAGAATAAGTGTGGGGGAAGCTTTTATCGGTTCATAGCTTCAATTTTGCTTTATATTACTAATATTTGTGTGAAGCTAGTGTTTGCAAAACAGATTCTATGGAAGGATCCTCAACTTTTCAGATTGTTGGTATATGGACGATAACAAAAGAGTCGGGCTGACGACTTTAAACCAAGCGCTAAATGGGAGGCAACCCATAGGTTTTGTATTTTAGTCCCTTTTATTTTTTTTGTTTTTATTGTTTTCATATCATATTTGCATCCCCATGTTTAATTTCATTGCGTCCGGAATCTATCTTAGAAGAGAATTATGACGAATACCTTTTCGTCAGAAAATTTCAGACTGCGCGTACTTCAGTCCAGAGACCATAACTGTCAGACCATTTATCAAAACACTATGAAATTTTGACACTGTGTAGAAAACACGTAGGTGAACAACTTTTGTGAAATGGAGTTTTTCCAAATTCCTTACCAATTTGCACAGTTTTTGCGTTTTATCTGCTGTTACGTCAGAATTCAGAACTTTCGGTTTTACACATTGAGGACAATGTGAAGTTTAAGTGTGGGGGAGCATTTATATGTTTGTATAGTTTATTTATGCCTTAACAAAAATCAGAAAAATAGAAAACCAAGAAAAAAATTTTGTGCTTTTTGAACTCCGAAATCAAGAAACTTGTGCCTTTAGGATGACACCATTAGTGGATGGAACCATTCTGAATGCAGGAGTTGAGGAACTAATTAACTAAAAGGGACGAATATAGCTCAGAAATCACAAATTAACATGATAGTTGTTACCATATCTCGGAATATCACCATATCACATTCTATTTTTATTTTTCCATATTTATCTATTGTTCTCTAAGTGCTTTGGTGGGTCACTAAAAATCGACGTGTTATTACTGCTAGGATGAAATAGAGTGATTGAGTTACTAGAAAAAGAAAAAAAAAATGAAAAATATATGAAAAAAAAAAAAAGAGACCGACCAATTAGACCAAAACGGAATAAAAATGACACTTGGGAATAGCAGTATGTGTGAAACGTAGTCCCTGTCTCCGTCGCCTAAACAAGCGTGGAATGCAGGATCCAAGGCAACTATCATGTACTTGCTGACAAGAAGCATGTGCTTGGATCCAAAAGATCTAATCATGCTGTCTAAAAAAAAAAGAAAAAAAAAAGTGAAAAAGAAAAGAAAAAGAAAAGAAAGTTTTATATTTGTTGAATAAAGTCACTCCTGGTTCCCTTGTATATGCCAGTGAGTTGATGTAGAAATAAGTTTGTTGACCACTGGTTCCCTTGTATATGCCAGTGTGTTGACACTAGAATGGACCAAGTAGCTCAATCCAATAGGAATAGGTTCATCTTAGCAGTGACCTTCAGACAGATATGGGAAACATCGATCACTTGTGAACATTCGCCAACATCTACATCTATATCCATCTTCTTATCTTTTCATTGTGATTGTGGTTTGTTAGTTTCCGAGTATTGTGGCTTGTTCGACTATCTAATTAGAGTTTATTTACTAATAATTGAATTGAATTTGCAAGGTACCTCCTCCTATAGTCATTTTGGATTCGTTCATTGATTTGTCACAAATAGACGGAGTTGGAAATATAGGTTTTGTAGGTATACCTCTAGTAAACCTTCACGAGACTATAACTCGTCCACTAGGGACACCTAGGGGTTTAAAGGCTTGTTATTTATGCTAAAATTAACCGTAGCCTCGACGTCACGGAGTTGTTGTATTTTTATTTTTATTTTGTTTGATTTGCTCGAGGACTAGCAAAGTCTAAGTGTGGGGGAATTTGATAGGTGTCTAAAACACCTAATTTTATATCTAGTATTTATGCTTTCTTTGCGATTTTTCATGTAAATTATGTATCTTATGTTCGTTTTTGAGTTTATAGGTGTTTTGGAGTCATTTGGAGCTAAAGATGACGAAAGCGCTCAATCGAGGCGAAAGGTCAATTCACAGGCGATATTGGAGCAGGCTAGGTCATGCAAGAGGAGTTATGCTGGAATTTAAACTGTCAGTCTCCTAGTACTGACAGTTGAACAGCGAATTACACTGTCGGCTATCTGGAACCGACAGGCTAAACAATCAGATGGCCCTTATCTATTGTACTGGGGTGTCATTATCCAATTTCAACATCTTTAACCTAGACTCGAGAATCGCTTCCATCATTTGCACCTGAAAGAGAAAAGTTAAAAACAATGGCTGCTGTATTGGGATCGAGAACCATTCCGAGAAATTCAGGAATTGACAGGGGAAATAAGGGCTTCGATGAAATTTAGACGAAATCGAATATGTGTTTCGATCTGAGGTTGTTGCAGATTTAGATTCGATGGATTTGGGATGTTGATATCGATCTCAGTAGATTGAGAAAAGCAGACAGGGTTTGAATTTGTGTGATATTGTTGTTGAATCAAGAGAGGAGCAGATGAATCTGGGATGGGTTTGTTGCTAAAATGGGTTTGTGGCTGTTGCTGTCGAAAGTGGTAGCTCAGATCGAGATTAGACGAAATGGAATCTGCTGTTGGTGTTGAGAATTAAACTTGAAGAACTGAGATATGAAGCTGTTGTTACTGATGGTGTTGAAAGAAAGTAATTGGGTTTGCTGGAATTGGTGAGAAATCGTCAACAACAGGTGGAATTAGAGATGTTGATGATACTGCGATGTGCAATTGTTGGTGGTCGTTATTCAAGAATGGGTTCTCTCTGAGAGTGAATTTGTGGTATTGAGAAGAAGAGTAGGTGAAGGTGGCGTTGTTGGAGAATAATGAAGATGATGGTGCTGAATTCGAAAGAAGGTGGATTTTGTCTTGCAGGAAGTAATGAAGCTACAGCTGAACTGGAAATGGGAATGTTTGGCAATATGCAAAGCAAATGGAAATGAAACTGTTGCAGGTGGAGGTGCAGGCATGAGGGAAGAATGGAGTTGCAACTGGCAGGAGTAATGAGCATTGCAGGTGCAATTGGCTCAAGGTGGTGTTTGGCTAGAGAAACAATGTTGCAGGGCAAGGGAATGGAGTCTGTGATGCAGAAGGGTTGATTACATGAATTGAAACTGCATTTGAATATTGACTCTAGTGTTGCAGAAGGATATGAAATTGGGGAGATGCAGCTGCAATGGAACTAAGAACTGTGTGTGATATTGAGATGCTGCAATAGAAATGTTGTGAAGCTGAGGACAAGGTTTACAAGGAATTGAGGTTGCAGTTACATTGGTTAATAAGCTGGATGGAGAGAAGCTACAGATTTGTGAATGCACTGATGGTTTGATGGCCTTAGATGAATGTTTAGGAATTGAAGCTAAGTTGAGTGCAGGGAAGAACAGATGGCTGCCATTGCCTTGGACTGAGCTGGTTGCAGTTGAACCAAGAAACTGAAGTGTGTGGTCTACAGTGAAGCAATGAGCTGAGAGATTGCAGGGAATGTTGCAACCAGTTGCTGTTGGAATGAGGTATAGAATGAATGAATGTAAAATGTACAGGTGAAGAATGGAGGTGATGAACTTGTGTTGTTGGTTCAGAGAGGTGATGTCCAAGATATGGAGGGATGAATGGCTGCAAAATGCACAGCCAAGATGGCTGTGAAGAAGTCTTGCAGGGTGATAGCCATCATGGCTGGGAGAGATGCAGGGAAGGCATGGCCATCTTGGCCGTGACTATTTTGGCTTGTGCAATGGCCTGCCAAGCCACTCAGCCCATCCAGCTGAGTAAGATGATGATCCAGACCCTGACTCACCTGACTCGGTCAGTGATTGACCCGGTTTGACTCACTGAGCTGACCCAGTTGACCCGACCGATCCGACCCGTTGACCGGTGACCGGGTGGACTTTGCCGGTCACCTGAGGTACTTTCCGGCGACTATTCCGGCCGATTACCAGCCACAATCCCAGTTTTCCGACGACGTATTTTTGGACATATTTTCTACATGGGTTTATCTCACACATGGGCTTGGTGGACCACTTGGAGATGGGTTTTGAGAAGACCTAATATTGGAAGGAGTCTCCTCTATGGAAATAGAGAAACATATAAAAGAGAGGACTTTTACCTAATTGAGGATATCTTGGATATGATCTTTTGCCTCTAGTTAGTTTTCTAGGGTTTAGAAACCATGAAGTCTTTTCTCTTTCTTCTTGTTATGAACTCCATGAATATGAGCTAGAGTTTTATTATTGGTTATGGAATAAGTTGGATTTCCAAATAAGGGTTTTAATTCAATAAATTAGTTTTGTCTCCATATTATCGTTTATGATTCACCATCAATATTGTTATATGATTTGAATGCTATTTAGTCGAGTCGCGAATCGATTGAGTTTGTTTTAATCTCTCTTGCTAGATTAGGGTTATTATACGCAAAAGTGATAATTCCGGATTGAAAGTAGCATAATTATGATTATAGTTTGTAGTGATATATTCTTATGATCATATGTGAACCATAACCTTTGTTAAATCGGATTAGTGCGCTTTCCACGTTCGATTGCTTTGATTGGCCTGATTTCATAGAAACTAATGCATCTAGGGAATTGAACTTGATTAGTGCTTTTACACGTTAGGTTGTTCCTTTAAGGTAGAATTCATATTCGCATCTTTTAATGTGTTTGTTGATGGCATGAGGATATTTGCGGGATATACTTGCGATCAAGGTATTCTAGGGTCTTTAATAAAAGTTGAGATTAAAATATCAATTCTAATTATTGTGTTGAAAACATGTTTGTGTATGAAAACGAAATCCATGACCAATATCTTCTTATCCTTGATTTGATTTGTTTGCTTTGCTTTATTTGCTTTTATTTTATTTTCGTTTATAAAAATCACAAAACTACCGGTGTTATTTATAGGGAACCGAAACAATTTGACAACCTAGACCTCTCTGTGGGATCGACCCTTTCTTGCCCTTGCTATATTTATATTTTGAGTAGTAAGAAAGTGTAATTTATATTTGTGTCGGCTGACAACCGGTCAAATTTTGGCGCCGTTGCCGGGGAGGCAGCGGTTGTCACTTGTTTTTGGTTTCTTATTTTTGTTTTTAGTTTTTGTTTTACTTTTTCTTATTTTTTGGTTTTAACCTTGGTTTGAGAATTATTTCAGGTGCTTATTTCTATGGAAGGAGCATACTACATGGATGGATACGGTTTTCAACAACCTCAACAATACGACAACTACCAATTCCATGGGTATAATCAAACACCTATTCAAAAGGTACTTGAGTATGATGAAACTAGTGTGTTACAAAACTTCCTTGCAACAAGGTTTGAGTCTAATGAAGAGGAGTATGTTGAGAATGAGACGGTTATGACCAATATTGTGGAAGACCCAATTGAGCTTGCAAATGATTGTAATGATGATGTTTATGTCGAGACTTTGGTTAAGGCAGAAACGGACGAAGAATGGTTGCAAGGTTTGATAGAGGACCATGATATAAAAGAGGTGAATAATTCACTTGAGTTTTTCAAGGATGAAGAGGATTCCGTAATACAAGAGATTGTGCAAGGTTTGTCTAATCCGTTGCCTATTGTTTCTTCTCCTTTACCTCTTATTGGTTTGAATGTATGTGCTTCGAGAATATTGTTGAATGACTTTGTTTCTCGTTTTCCGCCATTAGAGAAACTTGATTCTCATACTATGCAGGTTTTGGAACAAGAAACCGTGGAAATACCCGACTTCTATATTCTTTATACACTTCCAAGTGTGGACAAGAATAAGTGTGGGGGAAGCTTTTATCGGTTCATAGCTTCGTTTCTGTTTTACATTTCTAATATTTGTGTGAAGCTAGTGTTTGCAAAACAGGTTCTATGGAAGGATCCTCAACTTTTCAGATTATTGGTATATGGGGAATGAATCTTGCAAGGATATAGTCGGGATGACGACTTTAAACCAAGCGCTAAATGGGAGGCAACCCATAGGTTTTGTATTTCTTATCTTTTAATTTTTCTTTTCTTGTTTTTAGTTTTTTTTTCTTGTCGCATATTGTTATAAAATTTCCCACCTTGACTTTCTTTGGACGATTCAATTTACATTGAGGACAATGTAAAGTTTAAGTGTGGGGGAGTGGTTAAACATTTGCGTTGTAAAATTTTCAACTTTTGTGTAAGATAGTGAATAAAAAACTCCAACTTGTATTTAGTTTAGAGTCACATAGTATAGATGTCGCTAGGATTACATCGAGAATCTCATAAGAGTGACTGAACTTAGAGATGACAGAGAACATGATCGGGTTTCTTAATTGTATGAGAGTTAAAGTTGGATTTAACCATGCCAGTGGCAAATAAGGTGCAGACTGAATTCGGTATTAGAGTAGTGGTCCCCTATAGTGGAGACTACCCATGTTACATAATGTGAGGCACCGACCTTCAATTCTTTGTACTGTCTAAATTTGTGCTTTTAGAGTGTGTGTCACCGTACGTTAATTAAGAGCGAGAATGGTGAGCTGTCCAACCTCCCACCATAGAAGCACTATTTTGATCTCTTGAGTGCTATTTTTATCAATCATGATGGTGACATCGAATTGCTAACTTACATACCACTTGTAATCTTGTTCGCAGTTAGCACCATCCACCTTATCTCTCTCTACACCAACAGGTCCATAGAAACACCATCATCATCAACAAGAGGAGCATCACAAATTCTAAGGAAAGTTGAAGACGTTCAAGGTTTACAAGCAACAAGACAAGGAGCAGAATTTTTACAAGTTGAAGACTATTGTACAAGAGCGAAGATTAACAAGATGAGAGTTCGAGAAGATTATGATATCAAGACATACAAGTTGTGAAGAATCAAGCGGTAAAGTACTTACACCATGGCCTTTGTACTTACGTTTTTATTTTATCTTATTTGTATTTTATTTTTCTCTTGTCTCAAAAAAAAAAAAAAAAAAAAACGAAAAATTAGAAAAAAAAATGAAAAAAAAAAAAAAAAAAAAAAAAAAAAAAAAAAAAAAAAAGACAAGAGAAATTTTTTAGGTTCGTTAATAGTTTTTATTATTTTGTATTTATTTTTCTTGTCTCATAAAAAAAATGAAAAAGAGAGAAAAATGAAAAGAAAAAAAAAAAGAAAAAAAAAAGAGACAAGAAAAATTCATTGTATCATATTTTGAGTTTGTATAGTTCGTTTTTAGTTTTGTATTCTTTCAATAAAGCCAATGGAAAGAAGGAATATCTATAATGAAGTTTCAAGCAATAAGGAATTTGAGGAAAAAAATTATATTGTCAAGATTCTACGAAGTTCAAGAGTTATCATCAAGAGTTGAAGACCGAAGACGAATATGAAGACACCGATTGAAGACCGAAGACGTTTCTATGGATGCTGTGAGAGTGGTGCTAGCTGCACGTCGAACGGATAACGAGGTAAGTAAGCATATCCCACCTTCGTTAAGTGGTTGATTTCCTTTCGTAGAGATCGTCAGAAAAATGGGTTTTCAAAAATGAATAAAAGATGTGGGTTTTCAAAACAATTCGGAGGGTTTTTGCCTTCCTACCATTCAAGGTGTCGCAGGATTCTCTCTTCATTCCTACCTGGACACATGTGTGACCCATAAAAAGCTGTTTATTATTGAGAGCAACTTCATAAAACCCTTTCTTGTGAGGCAGAGTCGAGACTTTTGATCACTCCGTACCCGAATTTCTTTCGAGAAGGGATGGTTATTTCTCTCTCAAATTTTAAGGATGAGATTGTGTTCATTTATGTGTCTAACTTCTTATGACTAGTGTGAAGAATTTCTATGTCTTCTTAGCGCGTTGGATGCTATTATTACAGAGAACTAGTAAGTTGGAAAAATAGGTTTTGTGGGTATATCTCTAGTAAACCCTCACGAGACTATAACTCGTCCATTAGGGACACCTAGGGGTTTAAAGGCTTGTTATACGTGCTAAGTGTGATCGTAGCCTCGACGACACGGAGTTGTATGTATTTTTTTTAGAATAGTTTTGTTTGATTTGCTCGAGGACTAGCAAAGTCTAAGTGTGGGGGAATTTGATAGGTGTAGAATACACCGTATTTACTATCTAGAGTTTATGCTTTCTTTGCTACCTTTCTTGTAAATTATGTATCTTATTTTTGCTTTTGAGTGTTATTAGGTGTTTTGGAGTCGCACGGAGCAAAAGAAAGAGAAAGCATCCATTTGGAGCAGAAAAGAGCGAAAAGACCAATTCACGGGCGAGCGAAGCTAGATACGGTTGGGCAAAGACGCGAATAGGCCGTCGGTTTCCTGAAACCGACAAGACGAATAGTTTTGGTGGCCCTTATCTACTCAACAGGGGTGGCTATATCCACTTGCATATTCCTACAGAAAACTTAGAATTCATAGAGCAATTTATTTCTCCCATCAATACCAGTCTTTGTCCGATGGCGGCACCACAGCTGCTGGTAATACCAGATCGAAAAATTGATAGGGATTAATGGCAGAGATGGTAATGAACATAAGAATGGTTTGAATCGAATAATGAAGATTCGGTAGATCGAATTGAAGAATTTATGTGTTTTTGAATCGAAAGAAGAAAAACAGCTGCTTGAGAGGAAATCAGATCGAAATGGAAGAATGGGTGTTGTCTCGATGGTGCTGATTCAAAGAAGATGGAGTCAGCTGATGATTGAAGTGATTAGGGTTCGAATTGAGAATGAATTGTTCAAATCAAGAAACGGAGTCTGGGTTCAATTTGATGTTGATTTTCATGGGTCGATGTTTGAGAGATTGAAGTGTGAGTTGGTTGGACAGAATTAACACCGGAAAGAAAACACAGTGAAGAACATCGATTGTTGCATTGGTTGTGAAGGAAGGAATGTCTTGGACAGAGTTCTGATTTATGAAGCCGAGATATGGGTTTAGGGGTTAGTATGACAAACGAAGAAATCCAGAGAAGAGAAGTGATGTGCTTCCAGTGTTTTAGGAGATGAATCACATACTTTAATTGTGCTCCTGAGATTATGAATGATTATGAGAATGGGTTTGTGTTGATTGTATGATTGAGTGCAGGGAAGGAATGATTTTTGCGGCTTCAGAATGCATCCATTAACAAGCCATTATCAGATTGTTGGATGCACGTCAGGTGTTCGCTTAATTTCCCGACCAAGATGAACAAGGTGTTTGGGTTTGCATTTGAGTTCAACAGAGTCGAGATAGAACAGTTTTGGTTAAGTACGTAAAGTTAGGGACTCGTTGTTGCTGTATAAGCTGAGCTGTGAGCAGGGAAGCTGCATTGCAGTGACTGAGCAGATGGAGTAGTCTGAGTTGAAGTTGTAGATGTGTGAATTGAGGGAGGTGTGAAAATGGTGTTGGTGGTTGCAGCTGCAGATGGTGGACTGGTTGAGCTGCTGTTATGTGGAGCTGAAAAGGAGGATGTTGCTGTGATGCTGTTGAGGTCCAGGTGGAGTGAGAGCGCAGCTGTTGTAGTTGTTGGATAGAAATGGAGAATTAGGATCAGTGGATTGAGATGGTTGAACTGCAGGAAGAGATGAGTTGCAGGCTGAGTAATTGGTGCAAGCCGGTTTGCTCAGTGGCTGCAACTGAGGTAGCCAGAGTTGCAGGTGGTGCAGTGAATACAAGAGCAAGAAGGCGTTGGAGCTGAGCGGATTATGGAATTGAAGCTGAGAGAATGGTATGAAGTTATAGCTGGAAATGGTTGTGCAGCTCAGTGAGTAAAGCTCAAATTGAGCTGTGCTGCTGTGAGATTGAGCTGTAGTGAACTTAGTGGTTTGTTTATGAGCTGGTGAATTCAAGTAGTGCAGAAGCTATGGAAAGTGAATGAAGTTACAGCTGCTGAGACTACAGAAAGAAGCTACAAGTGGTGGCTGAGTCAGGTGGTTCTGAGTATGGCTGTGGCAGTAGAGCTTTGGTGGTTGCAGGGAAGACAAAAAGAATGGTGCAGATGGAAGTGAAGGAGCTGAAACTTGGTAAGAAATTGCAGGCAGTGTTGGAATGGCTATGAAGTGGACTGGCTACTGAGTTACATCTACAATTAGGAAGGGATGGATTTGTTGTTCTGAGTTGAAGGAAGAGAAGAATGGGTTCTGTGTAGAACTATTGGTTGAGTCTGGGTTTCAGGGTTGAGATGGCAGTGAAATTACAGATGTGCCAGGGAGATTGCAGGTGGTAATTGGTGGTTTTGGTATGAAGCTACAGCACAGCTAGCAGCTGGGAATGGAGCAATTTGAAATGATGCGAGGCTTGTAGAAGTGTTCGAAGGCTTTAAACCGCGTGAATAAACGCAGCAAGAATGGCAAGCCCGTGGTACTAGTTCCGGGTGCCGGATTTTGGAACCGAAAGTGGGGATCATAATATTTCAGTGAATCACGAAAGGGGTATGTGTTGGATGCATGATTCGACGGTCGGATATATGAGCTACGAGTCGCGCTTTTAGGTACGTTTTCGCAAGAAATGAGAAGTTGGGTTAGATGGTTTTTGTGAATGTATGAACTATAGAGAAGCAGAGATGAATTTCTGGGAGTACACACTTGCTGGCGACAGTTTCTGATGACAAAAGCGGCTGGAGATAGTTTCACGTCGACCGGATTCCGGCGAGCGGTGACCGGATTCCGGTGATGCCATCATCAATCCGGCGACCAGTTTTGACTCGAATTTCCAGATAAGTTATTTGCACACACGGGTATTTTCCACACATGGGCTTGGTGGACCACTTGGAGATGGGTTTTGAGAAGACCTAAATTTGGAAAGAGTACCCTTTTGGAATGGGAGAAGCATATAAATAGAAAACTCTTTCTCTAAACCTGGATATCTCCATTAGGGAGGCTTCTACTTGTTTTTCTAGGGTTTCACATGATAGATTCTTCTAAACTCTTTGTGATGATTTCCAAAAACCCAAGTAGTTGATTTTTTATTATTGGTTAAAGATGTAGTTGGATTTTGAAAACAAGTTATGAATTTTTATGAATTAGTTTTCTCTTAATATTATCGTTTGATTTCTACGGGTTATAATAATTGCATGATTGACGTATTGCGATTTGATTGAATGTTTGTTTAGTTAAGTCTAGAATTGATTGAACTCACATCCATATCTATAGCTATTTTAGGGTTCATCATCGAGCGATAACCTTGAATACGATTAGCATGATATGATTAGGGTTAGGGATGGCAATTTTCCCCACCCAAACCCATCCCCGTGGGGACCCGCCCCTATGGGTTAGGGTTTTACCCGTATAAATGGGGAACGGGGCGGGGTACGGGGAATCCTCGAAATTAATGACGCGGGGATGGGGCGGGGATGGGATTCAAGGTCCCCGCCCCATACCCGCCCCATATTTGAAGTGAACTCAAGATTGGTTGTGGGATAAGATGAAAGGTAGAATATTTATTGTATTAAAACAATTTTTACATTTAAATACTTATTTAGGGTTATATATGATACATTTTCTTTATATTTCAGTAGGTGGATTAAAATCAGAATGGGGAACTTTTTGGGAAGACAATCAAGAAGACCATGATGAGATGATTAACATGGAGGAAGATGGTTAATAATGAGGAACTAAGAAGTAAAAAGAACCATAATTCTTAATTGTGGGTCAATTGTTTCCTTTATTTTTCAGTTTTAGTTGGTTATGATAAACTTAAAATTTTAAAATGCACTGCATAGGTTATTATTATTGTTTGAAACATTATAATTATTTTTAAATTATTATTATTTATAAAATTCTAAATATTTATTGTAGTGTTACGGTAACCCATGGGGAACCCATCCCCTACGGGGATTCTCCATACCCGTCCCCGCCCCATTCTTACGGGGAACGGGTAGGGGATGGGTTTTGGTTTTCTGAACGGGGTAGGGGATGGGATTCAAGGTCCCCGCCCCATACCCGCCCCATTGCCATCCCTAATTAGGGTTTGTAGTGATACATCCTTGTAGTCATATGTAGAAATTGACCTTTGTTCGAATTGTTTGCGCAATGTATTACAATTGCATTGATTAGCCTATTTCTGAAACTTACTGCTCCTAGGAATTGAACTTGATTAGCGCAAGGCGTTAGGTTATTCTTTAGGTAGATTTCACATACGCAGCTCTAATGTGTGTGTTGATGACTTAAGAAATTTTCGGAGTATTCTTGCAATAAGCTATTCTATGGCTTTTGATGATAGCGAGATTAAATACGAATTCTATTCATATATTCAAAAACTTGTTTACAATTGAAGATGAAACCTTTATCCAATATTTCACATCCTTGATTTGCGTACTTTGTTTGCTTTTTGTTTATATTTATTTACACAATCAGAAAATCCCCCTTGTTACTTATAAGATACCGAAACATATTGACAACCAAGACCTCTCTGTGGGAACGATCCTTTCTTGCCCTTGCTTCATTATATATTTTGAGTAGTAAGAAAGTGTAATTTATTTTTGACGCCTACGACAGCGATCAAAGGGTTATACACAAGAAGAAAGTGTCGATTACGAAGAAACCTTTTCTCCAGTTTCTAAGAAGGATTCTTTAAGAATAATAATGGTCCTGGTAGCTCATTTTGATCTAGAATTGTTTCAAATGGATGTCAAAACAGCGTTTTTGAATGGTGAACTTGATAAAAAGATTTATATGTTGCAACCGGAAGGTTTAACGTCTCAGAAACAAGAAGGAAAAGACTTTTGTTTAAAGAAATCTCTGTATGGGCTGAAACAAGCTTCTAGGCAGTGGTATCTGAAATTTGATCAAGTGATAACCTCATTTGGTTTTGTTGAAAACGCGCTTGACAGATGCATATATCTAAAAACTAGTGGGGAGCAAGTTTATATTTTTGATTCTATACGTCGATGATATCTTGTTGGCTACTAATAATCTTCATATGATACATGACACTAGGAACTTCCTCTTAACTAATTTTGAGATGAAAGTGTTAGAGCATAGATCAGTTGAACTCACCAAACGTTGGTATGTCAAGTTTAATTGTCATATTTTAGTATCAAAACTCATCTAGAGTTGCTTAATTAGATACTAGAGTCAACTTCGTTTAGGTTAGACTAGAAAGTCTAGGAATATTGAGACATACAAGTATTACTCCGAAGACCTGAAGAATGCGAAGAAGTAGTGAACTACAACGATGACATCATCCTTCCACTCGAGGTTAGTACTATTGACTTGAACTGTTTCATTCCTAACGTATCTTTCAAGTCGCACTATATTGAAAACATAACTGCGAAGTTGTATATATTACTATAGTGATGTGACATGATCATAATAGTGTGATCATAGTATTAGGGAATTATACTACGAAGTATAACGCTTATCTTTTGAACTTCGTAGATATGACATCGACATAATCTTGCATATATTGTTATGATTATTTGAATGGGTTATGGTGAAGATTTCATCCTAGGAAATAATGCTTTACATTTGTTTAAAGGAAGTACATTCATGAACTTGTTTCGTGAATCGAAAGGGAAATCATTAGGCTTATTGGTCCGGATATTCATTGCAAATCTTTGGATGACCAATATGTGTGAGATGTGTTATGTATCTTGGTATAACTAATCACAATGCCTGACTTAGAATACATGATTTAGAAGATTGATTCTTTTCGGAAAACTCTTTATGATTTGGAAACACATAAGATGCGAAAATATTTTCGAATCTGGTCAGAATTATTCATTTAAGGCTAATACCTATGTTTGGTATGTGTTGAAATCCTCTGGTATATGTACTCATCTTATTTGAGAACTTATACTAAAAGATGTATCCTCAAACCAGATCTCAAGCTAAGATTCTGAAAGATTTGAGTGGAATGGCTTCTAATGAAACCATTAATCTTGTTGATTCCTTCAAGAAATCTGGTTGTGAGGACAAAGGAAAAGAGAATGAAGATATGACTAATCTTCTTGTCCAAAATAGTTTGGATGCTAAGATTGATGTTCTCAATCTTCGTTAAGTCCTCCTCGGTACTGTTGAAACTTATCATGGACAAGCAACATTACTAAGAACTGTTATCCGTAACCAAAGAAGGTTGATTAGACTTGAAATCGGTAATAGGGAGTATGCTCGAAATATTAATCGAAAAGTTAATACTTTAACATGTGAACATAATCAAGGTACTGTGTGTAGAATCCGGGAAATGAGACGTGATGTTATAGATGAAGATCCCGAGAAATTTGAGGATATTGAAGATAATTTTTAAGAAAGACTGTTCAAAGATCTAATTAGAAAATAGACATCAATGTTTTGATTTACTTCAATTATTGTATAAGGTCTATTTTGAATAAAACTATCATGATTATTATTTATGAATAAAATTATTATTTTATAATTTTTGTTTCATGTGATAGTTACCGATTACATAGCATGTGAATGAATGTATATATTTTTGTTATGTGTTTTCGGTTTATGGGATGCCTGATTTCGGTTTTTATTAACCTTAATATTTGATCTCATATGATGTAACCCTTATGATTTGAGTGGCTTTTTGATTTAGCAAGATTAAGTTTTATCCCATGTTGGTAGGGTTTATGAAAGGATCATAAGGTGTTCTGATTGAAACTCATATGTGAAAATTCACAATATGTTGAATCAATTTGTGTTTACATGAGTTTTGTTGAGCATAGCATATGTGTTTCGGGTTTTCAATTTTTGCTATTGTTACACATAAGTTAAACTGATTCAACCTTTCTCTGGTAAAGGTTGCTTTTGTTGTTGTTCTTTTGTTCTTGCAAGAGGATGACAACACACTGGGGGAGAGTTCTTATTTGAACTTGCGCTTAATGATATATTTTTCTGCGGAGAAGATGCTGCAAAATTTGAGGTAACGAATTTGTAACCAAGATTGAAGTGAGAGTTTAGAACATGTAACCAATATTGGATATAAACATGGTGTGTATTCACATTTGTGTAAAGTCCAAAACCGGGAACCATAGTATGCGTACCCGTACGCGTACTGGTTGGTTGATGGAAGTCCAAGAGCTAAGTATGCGCACCCGTATGCCTACTGGCGGAAGTATAAGTCCCGTGAATTTCTGTTGGAGTTTGAAAGGTGAAATGGTATGTGTACACGTACGCGTACTGGCGTAACCAAACCCAGTCCAGCTACTTAGGTATGCGTACACATTTGCATACTTAAGTAGGTTACATCCTAAAATCGGTTTGTTCATGAACTAATACATTTATATATTAAGGAATGCAATCTTTTGCAAACCGTGGATATAATGTTCATGAAATGATTCGAGTGAATCAAAATCGATTTTGCTTCAATTGTGTCTTGTATACTTCTATGAGAATATAAACAATTGAACAGCTCTCTAACTAGTTTCATTTGAGTCATTTGAACTAGTTATGATAAAGATGAATAAGGTTGATATGAAAGTGCTCATATGGCTAACATTTGGTTAACTATTGTTGAACCAACTAAGTGTACACGTTTAGGTACGGTTACCTTTATCTAAATTTTGGTACATTTCATTTGTGTATAACAAGCTAAGTTCGATCTAACGGTTGATAGATATTAGCTTGTATCTAATCAGGTATTCATCTAACGGTGAATATTGAATGCTTTGTTACCAAGGTATCATTGATTACAAACCCTGATTGGGAGACTATATAAAGGAGAACTCTAGCAACTGGGAAACCTAATCCCCACACCTTCTGTGTGATACTAGTTGCGACTAGAGTCGATTCTCCTTTAACCTTAGGTTTTTCTAAAACCATGTAGGTTAACGACTTAAATACTTCATTGGGATTATGAAGCCAGACCCAACTATTTCTCTGTAGTTGCGTGTTCTGATCTTGCTGTTTTCTATCGTGATTGAGTACTATCTTCTTTAAGATTTGCTCGAAATTTATTCTCCGATAGGCAAGATTGAAAAGTAGTCACAAACATCTTCGTCTTATCGTTTGTGATTCCACAATATCTTGTTTCGTTAATCGATTGAGATTATTGTGAGGTGATTGATATTTATAGGCTGTTCTTCGGGAATATAAGTCCGGTATATCAATTGGTTCATGTTCACCTTGATTTATCAAAAGACGGAACAAAATTCGTAGGTATATCTGTGGGAGACAGATTTATCTATTCAATAGACTTTTCTGTGTGATACAGATTTGTTTATCAAGTCTTCGACTTTGGGTCATAGCAACTCTTAGTTGTGGGTGAGATCAGCTAAGGGAATCAAGTATGCTGAATCTGGCGTGGTTCAAGAGGCGTAAGGAACGCGATTGTACCTTGATCAGTGTGAGATTGATTAGGGCTCAACTACATTCCATACCGAAGTTAGCTTGGTAGTAGGCTAGTGTTTTTAGCTTGCTTAATATAGTGTGGTGTTCAAATCTGGACTAGGTCCCGGGGTTTTTCTTCATTTGCGGTTTCCTCGTTAACAAAACTTCTGGTGTCTGTGTTATTTATTTTCCGCATTATATTTTGTTATATAATTAAAATATCACAGGTTGTGCGTTGAATCGATCAATTGGTAAATCCAACCTTTGGTTGTTGATTGAAATTGATTGATCCTTGAACATTGGTCTTTGGTACCGTTCAAGTTGTTTCACATAATAATCATGCTCACGGATTTCTATATGTTTGATTTGCTGATTACATTGTGAAACAGAGATACAAACTCTTGGATATACTTTTCTTGAGATTGAATCTGACTGTCTAGTTGACTCTCTCAAAAGTATATTGGAGTTTGTACATACAGATTGCTAAGCGAAATATTGGGTGTGTTTGTTAGACCCCCGTTTTTTCAATTGGTATCAGAGCAGGAAAACACGTTTAAGACCTCATAAGTATGTGTTTGTAGCGATTTGACTCTATGGACAATAGTGTTATCTCTGAAAATCGCATCACCAGAAACAAAATTTATGTTTCGATAAAATCTATTAAAGAGAAAGATCCTTCAACCTCAAATATAGATGAACCTTGTGTTTCAATGAAACAGACTTATACTGACAAGTGTTACACCGATTATCTTTCAAACGAGTCTGATTCTGTTGATGAAAGGGAAGCAGACAAAGAGAGTGAACTTGATTCTAAATCTTGTTAGGATCCAGGCTGATAGAATCAATCGATTGAAAAACAATGTCAATATTCTTCTCGGTATGGTGAAAGATTGTGACTCTATAGTAAAGGCTCCTAGCAAGGAAAATGCCGAAGTTCACTCATCACGAATCTTACTCGAGGCGAATCTCAAAAAGAATGCTTTGGAAATTGAATGTCTCTTGAGTAAACTCTCTATTCAAGGATGTTCCAAAGAGTCCACTATACCAACTGCTTCTGTTCCAACTGAAAGAACTTCAGTTCCAGAAGTAAAATTAGAATCCCTTCCTAATGGAAAAGATGTGCTTGTATCTTCCTCTAATCAAGGAGTTTCCACATCACATGGAAGAAGGGAATCTCCCAACAACGGTGGTCTGTCTGTTCACTCTAATCACTCATGTGATCAGAAAATGTGTCTCTTTTGCGGTTCAAAAGGACATGTTGAACGGAAAAGCAAGTCTAAGTTGAATAACAATTTTATTGTTCGTCTTCAACACACCTTGGATTTAATACTCAAAGGTGTAACTGACATTCGGATGTCTAAATCTGTTGGTTTCAGTACTCACCCTGTGAATTATTCCAGGAAAGTCAGTTCTACTTGCTCATCGAATGTTCGGCCAAAGTGTAACTTCAATTCAATTGGGTCAAGGAGATTTAAGAAAGGTTACTCTCAACCTAATAAGAAGAATAATGTGCATGATGTGGAAAAGGTTCATGTTGATGGAAGCAACATTGGAGATATGAGGGACAATATTAATCTGATAATTGAGGGAAACAAGGATCTTATCAACAGGCTGTCAAAATCCTCCAAACAAACTTCTCTGGTAAGGACTCGAACTCAGCCTCATATTTTGATGACAACAAGTTTTATGATAACTTTCCACATCAAAAGGGATTCTTTCCTAGATTTCGAAGGAAAAAGAGATTCAACCGTCAGCATCATTCATTTGATGACCCTAGAGCTCATACTTGTGCTGATTAATCACAAGGTTGAAATCTCATTCACATAAAAAATCCTGGTTGAGTGAAGATGTGATCAAGTATACTTGCTATTAAAAATGTTTTTCTGATTATCGAGCTATTCTCTTATCGTTTTTAGCTGGGTTATCATTCACAGACATTTTTACACAAGTATTTGTATTAGATTTTATCTTAAAAAAAAATTCTTGAAGTTTTTATGTGACACAAATGCTATACTCTTGCTCTTTTTGTTGGTGTTAAAAACTATTAAGCGGAGTTTTGTGAAAAATTTTACTTAGCAAAATGTTGCTTTCCAAACAGTTTCTCTTGGTTTTCTTTTTGTGTTTTCCACCCATGGGTCATGTTGTGTTCGTACGGGTACCCGTATTACTGTCACGAATCGACGTTGGAAACCATAAAAGTTACCTTCCCTAAGAAACCATTTAAATACCAAACCTATTGAGTCATGTACGCATACTCTAGGTTATCTTGTGTTTTCTCAAGATGTCTTCACCTTCTAGCACTGGTGATTTTGCAAGAGGCTTTCTTGAAAAAGGTATTGGCTTCGAGTCCAAAGGGAGGAAGAAAAGAACCCTAGTAGAAGATGATGATCCTAATGCCTCATGCTTCTATGCCTATACACATTAGGATGTTGAGAATGAGGATATGGTCTCTGCTGAAGTGGTTCATGATTTTCTTAAATACTTTGAGGAGGCAAAACTGCAGGTCGTTGATACTATGAAGAGTCTTGATGTGTTAAGAACTGAGTTGAAAAAGGTTAATTTGACCTTGTTCTCATAAAGACACATGTTAAAGATCTTCTCAATGAGAATGTCTTCTCTAAAGAAGCAGTGGATGATGTCAATCACAAGCTCAAAGATCTCAAGGCTCGTGAGGATTCCGAAAAGTCTAATTGATTTCAGTTCATGCTCGGTTTTGTCGGTTTAAGAGTCTTTCTTTGTTTCTTAGCTTGTCGATTTCTTTCTGTCTAGGAAACTTCTTATGAGAATTTATTCTTGTATTTTAAGAAGAATAACTAGGGTTTGGAATAGCCATTATTGTGAGTACACATAGTTATTTCCAACGATTTTCATCTTGCAATGTTTCTAGATTTATTTATTTAAATTCTAAAGTTTATTTGGAAGATGATTTTGTAGTATTAATCTTTATGGTTTTATATATTGCAACTTGTTATGGGATATGGGTGTTTGCGTCCGTGAACTATGATTGTCCCATACGATGTCAAAAGTTAAGTCCTTCATATGTCAATATGCAAGTATTGATAAAAGATTGAATGAACTTTTGACAAACAAAAGTTAAGCCTATTATGTCATTATGCAAATATTTATGAAGATAGGATGAACTTTTGTTTACCAAGATTAAGTCTATTATATGTCTCTATGCAAATAGTGATGAAGGATAAAATGAATCTTTGTTTATTCCGCATTATTGATCTTCCCTGATCCATTATCTTTTTGTAAATACTGTGCGGCTCCGTAAGTTTTCTTATGTTGAGCATTTCCGATTAAATTAATCTTGGGTTCTCTTGTGGTTAATTTAATTGAGTATTTTGGATACAAATTCATGTTTCATGTAATTTGTTAATGTCCATAAGAAATCCTTCTTATCTTGTAAAAGTAAGGTCGCTCTTGTTGTTCTTTCGAGAATGACATTTTATGGGGGAGAGTTCTTTTTGAACTTGTGCTTAATTGTCATATCTTTATGGGGAGTGCGGCTGTGGAATATTATAGGGGTTATCTTGTATCTTTATAAACTCCTTGATGAATACATTTAGCTTCGGCTATATGATTGCATCTAAAAAAAGTTAATATGTTGTTCTCTTTTGGTCATGAAGTATCTTTATGAAAATTTCATTAGGATCCTACTAGTTTTCGTATCTTTGCCAATTTATATTGACAAAAAGGGGGAGAATTAATGTGTAGTTCACACTACAAATACATATGGTTTACGGATTATTATGTAAGGGGGAGTGGTTTTCATGTGAGGTGAAGTATTGACTAAGGGGGAGTGATACATATCACCATAGTATTGTTGTCAAAGTTGTGATACAATTGAACTTTGATGTTGTGTAATAATACTATGACACTGTATAACAATGATTGAGAGCTATGTTTCCTTATTGTTATAGCTACGGATCTTCAACAACTATGATGCTGATTTGAACACATTTGGAATCATTGGAGTACTTGGAAGTGCCGAAGATTTCGAGTAATGTTGAAGAACCAAGGAGATCAAGCATTTGGATGAGAATCTACAAAGTTTATTTATTTTGTAATCCATATGTATTGATAGTTTTGTCGCTAAAATTGACAAAGGGGGAGATTGTTAGAGCACTGCTCGGTCGAACTCGCAAGCATTGCTATCTCAAGCTTGTTTGTCAAGTTTAGTTGCCAAAACTATAAGTCTCTAGTCTACTTATAGCTAAGTGTCGGATTATGATAGTAAGTGTAGTTGAGCTTTAGACTCCACGGCGTTCATCGAATGAAGACGAAGAACTACTCAAGGAAACTTGTGGAAATTCATCAACAAAAATGTATGTGGAGACTTGAACTCATCTATCACTCAAAAGTCTATCTACTCTTTCTCTTATTTGAGACAAAAAGTCGTATTGTTATATAGACTTCAATTATACACATTTGGTATTTCGAGCCGAGTTTATCTCGCTTATCTATTTCTCGAATATGTGTTGGTAAGCTTTCGCTTTAACCAAGTTCATATTTTATTCTTAACGCAACTCAAAAGATGATCATGTGAAAATCGCCTTGTAACATCTTACATGATTTGTGTGAGATAGTCATTTGATGTAGACTCGGAATGTTTCGTATTGATCATTCGATCACTTGAAAATTGCTTTGAAGCTAATAGTTTGTGTGAGACAGCTATTGTCGTCTTCCAAGAATGTTTCAATGATTGAAATGAGAGTTTAGAACATGTAACCAAGATTGGATATAAACATGGTGTGTATTCACATTTGTGTAAAGTCCAAAACCGGGAACAATAGTATGCGTACCCGAACGCGTTCTGGTTGGTTGATGGAAGTCTGGGAGCTAAGTATGCGTACACGTACGCGTACTGGCGGAAGTATAATTCCCATGAATTTCAGCTGGAGTTTGAAAGGTGAAATGGTATGCGTACACGTACGCGTACTGGCGTAACCAAACCCAGTCCGGCTACTTTGGTATGCGTACAGTTTGCATACTTAAGTAGGTTACATCCTAAAATCGGTTTGTTCATGAACTAATATATTTATATATTAAGGAATGCAATCTTTTGCAAACCGTGGCTATAATGTTCATGAAATGATTCGAGTGAATCAAAATCGATTTTGCTTCAATTGTGTCTTGTATACTTCTATGAGAATATAAACAATTGAACAACTCTCTAACTAGTTTCATTTGAACTAGTTATGATAAAGATGAGTTGATATGAAAGTGCTCATATGGCTAACCATTGGTTAACTATTATTGAACCAACTAAGTGTACACGTTTAGGTACGGTTACCTTTATCTAAATGTTGGTACATTTCATTTGTGAATAACAAGCTAAGTTCGATCTAACGGTTGAAAGATATTAGCTTGTATCTAATCAGATTTTCATCTAACGGTGAATATTGAATGCTTTGTTACCAAGATAGCATTGATTACAAACCCTGATTTGGAGACTATATAAAGGAGAACTCTAGATACTAGGAAACCTAATCCCCACACCTCCCGTGTGATACTAGTTGCGACTAAAGTCGATTTTCCTTTAACCTTAGGTTTTTCTAAAACCCTGTAGGTTAACGACTTAAAGACTTCATTGGGATTGTGAAGCCAGACCCAACTATTTCTCTATAGTTGCGTGTTCTGATCTTGTTGTTTTCTATCGTGATTGAGTACTATCTTCTTTAATATTTTCTCGAGATTTATTCTCCGATCGGCAAGATTGAAAAGTAGTCACAAACATTTTCGTCTCATCGTTTGTGATTCCACAATATCTTGTTTCGTTAATCGATTAAGATTATTGTGAGGTGATTGATATTTCTAGGCTGTTCTTTGGGAATATAAGTCTGGTATATCAATTGGTTCCCGTTCACCTTGATTTATCAAAAGACGAAACAAAATTCGTAGGTATATCTGTGGGAGACAGCTTTTTCTATTCAATAGACTTTTCTGTGTGATACAAATTTGTTTATCAAGTCTTCCACTTTGGGTCGTAGCTGTAGATGGTGGATTTTCGACAAAGGCCATAATCGTAAACCCATAATTATATGTATTCCTGATCCAGCAATCAGATGAATATCGAGGCTCATGTCTCTTATCGAAAGCATAAAAGATCATGCTATGAGAATCTCTGACTGAGAATACTGTCTCTCAGAGTATATATAGATATGTAGTCTCTCACTGAGGCAACGGCATATCTCATGAATATCGAGCAATTTGATAATTACTTCTATATAGAATCGAAAGATTAGACGGCTCGTAGACAACTTGCCTGCTAGTATAGAGCAATAACGTCTTCAGGATGTAACAATGTTTTCCCTGACTATATGAAAGAAGTATGACGCTTCAACAAGCTCATATCACTCAATTCCTGAATAATTAACGCTCCTAGATGATCGTACTAGTATAGAGCCATTAATTAATTATTCTCAAAATCAATAGATTCAAATCCCTAGAAAATATTCGATATTTTCATAATATTTCGTTACTTCAATTTATGGTTCTTCCCAGCAGAATTCCATGGGTTAGTAATAAATATTCAACACACGGGCATCTGAGTTACCTTCGAGTAAGCCCCAACCAAGATGGTGTAAATTTATTCGACAAATAATGCATTAACAAACATCTGAATGAACAAACAAGTATTTCAAAATACGACGAGACGATGAACCTATGCAAATAGGAAAGAAAATAATAAAATAATAGTCAAGGCGCTAGGGGACTGGCTCACCGACCGGCCAGTCATGCCGTGATCAGTCCCACGCCCAAATTCTATATTTTATTATATTTTATTATTTTCCTTGATCTCATGAAAATCCTTTCATTTGAACAAATATCCTTCGTTTTGAGGAAACTCCTCGGTTTCATGGTTTTTCCTTCACACTGATGAAATAATATAAAATTAGGGAAAATATTGTGGGGCCGTGATTATTGGCCAACCGGCCATGCCTTGATCCCGGCCGTCCCCACACCTCATGGTTCCTCATTATTTTATTATTATTTCCCTAATCTCATGATATTTCCTTGATCCCATGAAAAATAATATAAAATTAGGGAAACCCGTGGGACCGGGCCATAGCCGGCCGGTCATGCCCTAGCTGGCCCCGCACGCCCTATTTTATTATTATATTTTTCATGTTTCCTTAATCCCATGAAATTCCTTGATTTTATGATGTTTCCTTCAAATTATGGGAAAATACACAAAAATACATAAAATTAAGGAAACTTATGGGACCGGGCCCAAGCTGGTCGGTCATGCCCTAGCCGGTCCCACAAACCCCTTATTCTATTATTATTATTTTTATATTTCCTTGATTTTATGAAATTCCTTGATTTCATGATATTTCCTTCAAATTATGAAAATTCTTTCAAAATTATGAAAAACTCCTTCAAATCGTGAAATAATACATAAAATAAGGGAAAACTCACGGGACCGGGCCCTAGCCGGCCAACCATGCTCAAGCCGGTCCCACACGCCCTTATTTTATTATTATTAATATTTTTGTTTCCTTCATTTCATGGAAACTCTTTGATTTCAACAAAACTCCTTGGTTTCAACAAACTCTTTGGTTTTATCATATTTCCCTAAAATCATGAATACATTATAAATTTTTTTAGGGAAAACACCGTGGGACCGGGATCCTTGGCTGGCCGGCCATGCCTTGGCCATAGCCGGTCCCACACTTCATGATTCCCTCATTTTCTATTATTTTCCTTCATCTCATGAAGGTTTTGACGGTTTTCAACAAAAAAACCCTGATTTCTTCATATTTTCTCAAAATGTTGCTCAAACGCACACCAGAAAATATCAAAATTCTCAGAATTGAGGTACGGACACTTTGGTGACGTGAGCATGTTACCTTGACCGACCAAGGTTGGCTCTTTGGCTTGCAAGAAGCCAGTCCCACGTATTCTCATGATTTGACCTAATTTGCACAATTGCACGTATTAGGTCCAAAACTCTTCCAAACAACTTGGAACTTCATGGAACGATCATCAATTGATCCCGTGAACACCCAGGGCCGGTTTCATGACCCCTTGGTCGGTCCCTCATCTCTTTATAATTAATTGGGTTTTATCACCTAAGGTTCAGCATTATTTTAATAAATGATTAAACCAGCATTTAATCATCCTTTCATCAACAAATTAACGGTCTTCAGGAGATCTTGATATTTGCTCACGTGAGCATCTGGGCACTACATGGTCGACTCATAATCCCATGTAGCCAGTCCCTCCTTTTCTGTGGTTAATTCTCAATAAACCATCAATAAATCATCAATTGATCAAATTAGGGTTTTGAGTCCAAGATTAATGATTCCAGATTCAAACGCTAATAATTTTACGTTGATCCCGTGATCAACATTTTATTTATCATACTCGGTTCAATTGCTAGTATTCTGATTTAATATTTTATTTGGTCATGCTACCATAATTCATCAAACGAGCAATATTTGCTCAGATAAGCAATACTTGCTCAAATCAAAGAATATTGGTTCAACTATCAATATTCAACAATTCATCAAATGAGCAATATTTGCTCACATTAACTTATTCACACATCATATCTGTCTCAACAGACATGTTCAATTTATGAGTCTCGGAACATTTCCAAACCACGTTCGACTCAACAATACAAGGACTCATCGTCCCATGAAGTCATGAAGTCAGCAACTGACTAACTAAATACACGTCTGCCTTGCAGATTCCACAATCACACGAGACATCAATCGTGTCACATGGGGGATATTAACTAGGGTTTTGGTCTGGCGGTCTACGACACGTGTGTTCATACACACGATGAGAATGTGAGCAAGTCGTGCAATCATTTGAAGGAGTTAACAAAGTAGTGGATGGAAAATCAACCAAGTCTCCGCACGTTGAGTAACTGGTTTTAACACGATTTCCACTTCCCCATTCTTTGATTCCATCAACTGTCACACTTCATGAGATCATGGTGTTTTCAATTCCAACAATATAAATAAGTCTCTGAATCATTATTGAAACAAGGACAATCTCACGTCAAACAGACAACACGAGATTAACAATACAACTCTCAACAGAGCAAATTCAATTATTCAGAACTTATCTTATTTTCAGAATACACAACACACCTACAATCTTCGTTCATCATTGATCTCACACATTTCTCAGCTTCCCTCCTACAGACCGACCCATCCTCTCTTGTGACCGAATTTACTCTGGAACGACCATTGTGTTGGTTTAGGCCGGAGTACTACAGATTGATCTCTCAAATTCAAAGCACTCCCTTCTTGCGGTGCATCTGTGTGAGGTTAAGCATTTCGCTCGGTTCAAGGAGTCTCCTCCACGCGATCATCTCCTCAATTCCGTAAAAACCAGCGAATCGTTTTGCCCCATCTACAGATTGGCGACCACAGTGGGAGATAATTCTCTCGGTTGCAAATTCAATTATCACAAAGATGGTCGGTCTTAGGTCCGGTTCAGTTACTAACCCGGATTCAACACCCGGTTCTAATATTGCAAGCTCTAGCGGTACTGCTAACACCGCTCCTCCGGTGCAACCTGCCATTACCACTCCTCCGGTACAACCTGCCACTACTACTCCTCCAAGCACTGGTGCTCCGGTGATCACCCCTGCAAGCGGCAACGCCGACGCCATCAATAATCCGCTCTTCGTCCGGTCTCCCGAAGAAGTCAGAGAAAATCCACCTACCATAGGTGATCTCATGAAGGTACAAGAAACTCTTGACAAAAATCAGACTGACATGGCTGCTACTCAGAAGGAACTATTCAACTATCTCAAGACTCTTACAGACAAGATGTCAGAGAAAACTCAAGAGAAATGAAAAGCTAAAGAAAAATCTTCAGACGCTGATCCCGAAGTCACTCCAATCCATGTAGTAGATGATGAGGAAGTTCCCAAAGCTACAGATAATCCACCAGCGAAAGAACCATCCAGTTTCATCACTCGTGAGGACCTGGAGCGCCTCTTGGAGGATCATGGAAAAGATAAAACGCCTTCTGAGCATCTTCACCAACCTCCATACCCTGCTACTATGCAAAGAATTCCTCTGCCAAAAGGTTACACCTCTCCAACCTTCACGCTTTATGATGGAACATGCAACGCTCGAAAACATGTTTCTCGATTTCTGGAAGCACTGGGTGAACATGAGCACAACCATACTGTCCGTCTGAAGGAATTTTCAAAGTCTCTGAAGGGTAGAGCATATACCTGGTACAACAACATCGCACAATCAAAAATTGGGGAGAAATGGTTAATGATTTCTACAGGAAATACTTCTTCGTTTTAGAACAAATCACCCTCTCTGATCTCGGAAGGATGTTTCAAATGAGCAACGAACATCCTAACGATTATGTGAAAAGGTTCAGGGTTCAGGCCTTGGATTGCCATGATCCGAATGTCACAGAGAAACAACTCGTGGATTTGTGCATCAACGGAATGATCCTAGTCTATAGAGCTTTATTGGAAAATCTCAGGTTCCAGACTTTCTCAGAACTCCATGAAGCAGCCAAGAGATCATCAACTACTGCACCTGCTCTATTGGAGAGAGCTAAGACCACAAAAGCTGAAGAGCCACGGGAGACCCGAGGTAGCAGACGTTTAATCAACAAACAATACAACCTCCAACCTTCCACAAATGATGTTGCAAAAGGGAGTAAACGAAAAGTCGAACCACAGCGCAAACATACTTCCTCAACCCCTTCAAAGGCGCAAAGGAAGGATGATGTGCAAGTCCCTGCTCAACACACGGAAGCTGATACAGAGGCACCTGACTTCCCCTGTTCCATTGAGGAAGTTATTGAACTTCTAGACGCCTGGGTTCAAGACGGCGCGATCAAGCTCCCATATGTCAAGAAAGAACCAACTGAAGAATCCATGGAAAATCTCGTTACTGCCGCTTTCATAGGTTTGTCAACCATCCCACAAGTGATTGCAGAACTTTGAAGCGCATATTCAAAGAAAAGGTCGAATCAGGAGAACTCAACCTGGGGACTGAAGGGGTACACAGAGATCCTCTCCCTGTCAGAACCTTCACTCCTTCTGAACCACCTGTCAAAGAAGCAGTTCAATCCTTAATTGAACATATCTGCGAATTGCTATACTTATCAAAATCCCAGAGGGTAGACATGTTCGCTGCACTGAACCACATCGTGTCAGGAAAGCGTTTGTTGATTCAAGAAGCATTCCCTGAGCCGCCCTCAACAACAGATGAATAAATGTACGACTGGTGACTCCTCACCACAGTCCATCTCAAGGGAAACGAGTTCAAACGAGCATTGATCGACGTCGGCACTGCTGTTAATATTATTGCTCTAAAAACCCTCGGAGTTGCTGGTATCACACGACAAGAATCCATTCATGCTCCAGTAACAATCACAGATCATGAAGGAACACCCAGAGATGCTCACCCTCAAGATGAACATAAACTCAGCCTGGACAGAAACAAAATTCTTCATAATTCGAGAATATCCAGGATATGATATGATTCTTGGACGAACATGGATTCACACTGGAAAGGTAACACCAGCACCTTCAGTTGCACATCTCTCTATTGAAGAAACCTCTGCTTCGGAAGAAGAAAAAGAAGATACTTCACCATTCGAGTATTTGAAGGAGGTCAGAACCCTAGCAGAGCTAACAAAAAAACCTGAAGAAGATGCAAATACTTTCATCAAAAGGTTTCGCACTCAGGCAAGTCTTATTCCTCCTCATGTGTCTATATCACTAGTTTTCAAATATGCTTATTTGGTCCGAGGACTTTACTCCACCAAGAACTTAGCAATTGCAAAATGCTATGAATGGATAACCTCGCCCCAACAATATTTCACCAAATGGTTAAGTTCAGAGCTTCTTGAAACTGAGCATATCATCAAAAGTTTATTGCTGAAGACATAGCCAAGCATGATAAACAGTACCTCAAATATTCTCCTCTCGCATGAGTGTCCATACATACCACAGCCATGTGGAACTCCACCGCACGAAGAATTCCAAACCAATGAGAAAATATTCAAGGCACGAATGATCAAGCCTAACAAATTTTAGGAAGGAGATTTGGTTCTCAAAGCAACTAAGCGTAACTCCCATTCTGCAAAGAATTCCAACTGGGAAGGACCCTACATGGTCTCTAAGTCCATTCTTTGGTAGATACTACAAGCTGATCAACATGGATAACGAGGAAAGCGTGGCCGTGATACATGAGAATTGGCTCAAGGCCTTTGATGTCTAAGGTTTTGGATATTCGAGGTATCGGATTTTCATGGCACGAACACCTAAAATATTTGGCATTCAGAGTTTTTTTTCATTGTATTTCAATTCCTCCAAAATGTTTGCAATACTTGCATTCAGTAATTTAAATCCAGCAATTTATCAAAATTCAGTTTGCTTAAAGAAAATCTCTATCAAACCCAAAGAAAATCCTCAATCATCTATTGATCCAAAACCCATCAAAACCAAAAAAAAAAAAAAAAACCTCACATCTCTCAGAAGTTCAGAAATTCAAGAGATTATGAAAAGAAATTAAAGGAAATCAGCAAAGAAAGATTTTTGCTCCTCTGCATCCTTTAAGACTTGTAAAGCCGCCTTCTCCATGTTCAGCTCTTCAGTCAGTCTGGCAATTTTGTCTTCCTTTTCCATCACAGCATCATTGGGAAAGGGTATGTTATTCTCACATGAGTCCTTAATAGCATTCATCTTCTTACGAAGCCATTTCAAATTGAAGCCAAGTTTCTCAGAATTCTCCAAGTTGAACTCCCAATCAAAGAGTACATCTGGAGTCACAGTATTTCTAGCTCTGGTGCATATATCGCTTACAACACGCAAGATAACACTTACTTGCATGGTTAAGGAATAAGCGCGCTTTGGGTCTCTAGTAACGACGATGTGACCTAATTTCTTCCATATTTTCTCGTACAAGTTGGTATATCCAATGGGAACGCCGAATCCACCAACTAGTCCGTGGTATGTGAGTGATGCATCAAACGGAGGATCAAAAGCAACTCCTGCACTTGGGTATTCATGCACCACTATACGGTTTTCAATCACTGGAATAATCTCTACAACAACAGTTTCTTCAGTCTCTCTTACTTGCGGCTCAGTTTCTTTTATCACTGAAGCAACAACAATCGAGGTCTCAACCCCCTTAATTGCTTCAACAACAACACTCTCATGGCACTGAAGTGCAGGGATAGTTACTTCTTTATCAATAACCCCAGGGTTGCTCGTTTCATCATTATTGATTCCTTCATTCTCAACTTCGGTATTTTGTACCTAATACGAAGATTACATGAGATTAGGATCATCCAAGCATGAAACCAAAAGAAATCGTAAACTACAGCATATAAGTGGTCTAGCATCATCAAGGTTCTTCATTCTACATGTTAGAGGTCAGCAAATAACATAAAAGTTGTGAAAATACGTTTTACGGTAATCTCGTCCGAAAAAAATGTACTCTACTCTGCACCAAAGGACGAACTGGGAGCAACCTACAAGGAATTTGAGGATGGGTCATATACCATTCTCTTTGTATGGATGTCCTCTACCACATGTAAAAATTTCATGACAATCCGATGAACGAGCAAAAATATGTGGTCGAAACATCGGGCAACATACAATCTGAAAAAATTCTGGAAGTCTCCTGGAAGTTTACTGTTTCGCCTTTTTCAGGTACTAAACGTGCTCAAAATTCAAAAAGCTTCTATGAAAAATCTTGGAAATTCTCTGGGCTTGAAGATACATATGCGGATCATGAAAATCCGACTTCGGATGAAGGTTTTACGGAGTTTTTGCTAAAAGCTGAAATCTGAAATTTTCTGACGACGTATTTCGCCAAAATTACTTGTACACTCACATGGATTCTCATTCATTCACTCAAAAATCAGCAATTTAATACTTCTATGAAGAGGCAGTCTACAAGATATGTGCTTACTTGGGGGGTCTTCGAAGTGTTCAAAGAGTTGGGATTGCCCGTGTCAACATCAAGAGGTTCATCATTTTCATTCGGTTCCGAATATTTGGAACTTCCTTCGCCTCTATTCTCGGGAGATGACCGAGTATCAGCACTCTCTACTTCCATGGCAACATCCTCCTGGACACATTCTCAAATAATTAGCATTTTCACGTGAAGCATTTATGATTGGCTATGAAGGAGAGTACTCACGATATTTTCTTCTTCAACGCTCAAATCGATAGATTGTCTCGCAAAGACAACGAGAGAATTGAAGACCATCAATACTAGACGGAACAAAGTTACGTAATCAAATAACAAATATTGGTTTCATGATCCTAGCAATACGGATGAAAGAAGTTACAGCGGAAAAGTGTTGACAACTCACCAAAGAAATAACCGGGGACTTTATGGTATTAGGCAACAACTTATAATTCTTGTTCCTGCCTTCTCCGCCATGAACAGTCGCTTCAGCTTCTGAGAGGTCTACATCAATTCGTGGTCTTACATTACGACCGCCATGTGGAAAAGAAAATTTTGATGCGATAATCAAAATACAATCATCATAATCTTATGAAGACTTTGTAAAATACTTACTTGTGAACATCCTGGAGATGTTTTCCGTTTGTCACTACCAGGGAAATGCTTCAATCTTGGTCGAGTAGCAATCATCTCAGGAGAAGGGGGCTCCTTCACTAAAGGCTGATTAACTCTTACAAAATCAGATAAGCGCTTGAGTTGTTGATTCCAATAGTCTATGTAACCCGGAGTTACATATGAAACTCTTTCAGAGCTGGGGAACCAGAATTTGCTTCCTTCCACATGTGTGCCGTCCAGACAGGTCATAAGCTGATCAACTGAGGGTTTTATTCTTCGGAAAGTTGGAACACACTGATCCATACCCATTTGCCGAGCCTCCCTATCAATATTGTATTCTTCCACTGAGAATTCGCCATGCATTATGGATATTAGATAACCAAGAGTACAACTTAGCATAAAAGCTCTCTCGCCGTCATCCAAGTCGGCGCCAGATTCCAAAGTTATGCTCTCTTCAGCATAAAAAGTTCTCAACTGAGAGATATAAAGGGGAACTGATACCCATGGGCGAAAGTTGAATTCAGATTCACAATCCAGAACATCAACAAAGCGAGTCTTCAGTCGAGGTTGCTTCGTAGACCAGCGCATGATCCTGGCATTAACTTTCTCAGAGAAAACATGAAGAGCATCAGTATTCAATCCTTGCAAAATGGTACGTGGAATAGGTGCATAATTCTTGAAGCCCTCCCATATCAAGGCTTGAAGAAACATTGTATTGGCGTAACATTAAATCTTCATAAAACCGTTCGAGACACTAGAGTCCATGATCAAGGAGTCCAAGTTAGAATACAAAGAACCCAGGAACAAGCTACCTATTGGGAGTTGCTCGCCCTGAGCCATCTTAATCGCAAAAGGAATCACGAAAAACTTCAACAAGTTTCCAGCATCTTCAAATATGTCTCTGGATAGCCATAAACACAAGAAAGCAGCAATAGATAACGTACCGTCAACAGGCCACTCTAGAGGAGTATCTCTCGGCCACCAGTGTATTAACCAATGAACATAACAACCTTTGATGCCAGATGCTTTATTAATCTCCTCCATCATGGTTGTCAAGATGTTAGAGATTGAAACTTCCTCTGGTGAAGAAAGATTTTCAGGAAAATTTCCCGTGATTGGAAGATGCAACAAAGCAACTACATCTTCTAAAGTAATGGTAAACTCTCCCCATCTGCATATGAAAGAGTGAGTTGGAATACACCATCGAGCAAGTAAAGCTACAATACCTCGCGCATCATGAAAAATGAATAAATCTCCGAAGCTTGAATAGCTCGTATTACTCGTAAGCGTCATGCAACTTAGCTCGAACACGAGGAAAACCCAAAGCATGTACCTCGCCCATCCAGAAAACTTTTCCAAGGGCCGTCGAGAAAGCTTGAATTCAATGATTGATGCAGAAAAATATCCTCGTTCAAGACAAAACCGAATAGCTGCCTGAGGAGTCACCAATTTTTTCTGAGTAACCTCTCTGGGATTTATCAGAAGACGAAATATTGGAGTATTGAGACGCTTTTCAGGCCTTTGATCCATGAAGAATGCATCCTCTATGTTCGGAACGTTCTTAATTCCCGGAGTTTCATCTTCGCCAGTGGAAGTCTCATCCATGCATGAATCATCCCTAGAGGCATCATTGTCTATGTGTGAATCCTCCCTGGAAGCATCATTGTCCACACACGTATCATCTCTGGAAGCATCATTGACTTGAGAATCAGACATCCTTGCAAAGTAGCTGTAACGTGCACACAATACTTCACTTGAGATACCATTCATACGAGATGCAAACGTCTACAAAATGGTAATTCTCAACTCTTACCTTTTTACGATTCTACTAGTAATGCAAGAGTTAACACTTCAAAACTTGCTCGCTTCTTCAAACCTACAAAATACGAGCATAAACTTAGATTTTCATAAAATCATGAATAATTCTACAGCGTAAGCATTAACCATGGAATTATGAAAATTAAAACATTATTTCATCATAAATAATTGTTTACTTCTAAGTAATATTACACAAAACTCAAGTTCTGACTTTAAAAATATATATATATATATATAAGAAAAATGTGATTCAATCACGTAAATAAAAAATATATATATATTTTGACGTGAGCAAGGCTCACGAAAATAAATTTGTGGACACTTCACGGTTTTATAAAAAAAATAAAAATCTTTTCCTTCGTATTGTCATACGTCTTTGAAACGAAGGTTTATTTCAATTTTGTGAAAACTCACATATTATAAGATAAAGTTTTGCTTTACATGAAAGCTCATAAACAAAATTTTATCACTGGACACAAGTTCACATATAAAAAAAAAAACTCTTTCTTCGTATCATCGTCATTCTTTGAAACGAGGGTTTATTTCGGTTTTGTGAAAATTCACCTTTTCATGATAAAACTTTGGTTCACATGAAAGCTCATAAACTTAGTTTTATCACTAAACCTAAAACTTCATATGTAAAGAAAAAATCTCTCTTAAATCAGGGATTATTATTAGTTTTCAAAAACTAACGATCAAACGAACATACGTTTTCAAAAAACAAGGGTTTTTCAATAAAATCCTACTCACATGCATAAATATGAGGTTTTCATCATGATCACTTCATGAAACTCACATAAACTCAGCAATTTTAGTAAAAAAAAAAAAAAGTCAGTACGTACCTGGTCGGCGCCGGCGGAAATTGGCCGAACGGTGGAACTCCGGACGGCGGTGCTGGGAACTCCGACGAACTCCTTCCTCCTCCCTGGCGTGAAGGTGATGAAGGGATCAAAGCACTGGTCGTGGAAAAATAATTAAAAAAAAGGATTAATTCCTTTTATACCAAATTTTATTTCCAAAACCTAATTTTCTAAGGATTTCCTTATTGGGCCCAGCCCGCAAATCCTAAACGACCAAGGTCCCGTCGTCCAAATCAGCGGTTCTACACCAATTTATGTCCACCAAATGACACTCTATCATGCCACTGGGATCTTCATTCAAGTCATGGTATGCTCGTACTATCGAAATCCGGTAACATCTTAACTTACGACTAAGTTAAATTACTTATATTGTTTATGACCGGAAAATCACCATTCAATGCTGACTGAGGAACACGGCTTTCCTCACTAAGCAAGGGACTTAATGTAGATGGTGGATTTTCGACAAATGCCATAATCGTAAACCCATAATTAGATGTATTCCTGATCCAGCAATCAGATGAATATCGAGGCTCATGTCTCTTATCGAAAGCATGAAAGATCATGCTATGAGAATGTCTGACTGAGAATACTGTCTCTCAGAGTATATATAGATATGTAGTCTCTCAGCTGAGGCAACGGCATATCTCATGAATACTTGAGCAATTTCGAGTAATTACTTCTATATAGAATCGAAAGATTAGACGGCTCCTAGACAACTTGCCTGCTAGTATAGAGCAATAACGTCTTCAGGATGTAACAATGTTTTCCCTGACTATATGAAAGAAGTATGACGCTTCAACAAGCTCATATCACTCAATTCCTGAATAATTAACGCTCCTAGACGATCGTACTAGTATAGAGCCATTAATTAATCATTCTCAAAATCAATAGATTCAAATCCCTGGAAAATATTCGATATTTTCATAATATTTCGTTACTTCAATTTATGGTTCTTCCCAGCAGAATTCCATGGGTTAGTAATAAATATTCAACACACGGGCATCTGAGTTACCTTCGAGTAAGCCCCAACCAAGATGGTGTAAATGTATTCGACAAATAATGCATTAACAAACATCTGAATGAACAAACAAGTATTTCAAAATACAACGAGACGATGAACCTATGCAAATAGGAAAGAAAATAATAAAATAATAGTCAAGGCGCTAGGGGACTGGCTCACCGACCGGCCAGTCATGCCGTGATCAGTCCCACGCCCAAATTCTATATTTTATCATATTTTATTATTTTCCTTGATCTCATGAAAATCCTTTCATTTGAACAAATATCCTTCGTTTTGAGGAAACTCCTCGGTTTCATGGTTTTTCCTTCACACTGAGGAAATAATATAAAATTAGGGAAAATATTGTGGGGCCGTGATTATTGGCCAACCGGCCATGCCTTGATCCCGGCCGGCCCCACACCTCATGGTTTCTCATTATTTTATTATTATTTCCCTAATCTCATGAAAACTCCTTAATCTCATGATATTTCCTTAATCACATGAAAAATAATATAAAATTAGGGAAACCCGTGGACCGGGCCATAACAGGCTAAGGTTCAACATGATATTTACATCGACTCACTACTGGAAAGTAAAATAATGTTGAGACTGGGCCATAACATTTCCGATATGTCATATCAGGTGACATCATAACAGGCTATTCCTGTTATATTCATCTGTAGGTTTTACCTGGAAGAATCAGTTGAGAGGTCTTGTGATATCTAGGTATTTCTATCAAATAATCAAATTATTTATTGGGGTCTGTGAGTTCTTCATCAAAGTATCAAGTCATCAGTTTGGTAAGATGTCTAACTTGTCTGGTTATTGATTGGTTTCATAATCAAAGAGTTGTAATTTTCATCACTATTGTGGAAGAGACGTTTGATTTAGGTCAGAAGCAAATAAATTATTGGGTTTCCACTTTTGGTCAATAAATATTGAGCTTATTAAGTATTTTTTTCATGTAAGATGTTAAGTGCATATTTTGCATATAATTAGTGTCGAATCCATGCTAGTAATTGCTTAGTTTCTTGCAAATTATTGTATATTCCGTTTATTTTTCTCTATTTGTGTTTTATTAGGTGAATCATCCAAAAGAAGTGAATTGGCACTTAATTGTGCAATAAAAGAAGTTAGCCGCAAGTGGAGAAGGGCCAAAGACCAAGTAGAGCTCGTTCATATCTAAGAGTCCTTGATATTATCTCGTAGAGAACGAAAATACGAAGCCAACGGCGAAAGAATGGAGGCATTCCGACATCGTATGTAGAAATTACAGGCGTTTGAAGCGAGTCAAAGTTGCTGAATTTTGCAAAGGCACCGAATTTATAAAGGCACCAGATTACATTATTAAGGGCAGCCGCAGTACAAGAACTGAACTGTCAGTCTTCAATTGAACTGCTTCCATTAGCTTTTGGCAGTGATCGATTATGGGTGCTACTGGCAGTGACGAGATTCAGATAGAGTTCTCGCTGAAGGCAGAGATGGACAGAGAAGATCATGGTGATCGATGGTGATGTTAATGGTGCTGCCATCGAAGTTTGAAGGGGTTGATGGGTTGCTGCCATGGATGGATTGAACAAGAAACGACAATGGAGCTGCTGATACTGATGGAATGGCAGTGACATGGTGACGACAACTGAGAATGATGTTCGTGAGTTGATGCTGGCTGAGTCGAGTTTGATGGAGGAGTTGGGAACAAGATGGGAACACCGTGCTGCTGCCATGACCAGTTGAATGGGACTCGAATGGCAGGAAGGAGATGAACTTGAGCTGTGGTAATATGAAGCTCTCTGTCGTTGGCAGCAAATGATGATGGAGCTCGGGAATGGTAGATTATTGGCTGTGGCATTCCGGAATGAGAAGACGAACTGGAGTTGGTAGCAGTGACGACGAGAACATGAAAGAGATTGTTGTTGAGGGTGGACCAGTCTGATGTAGGAGTCTGTAATGACAGAGAGCTCGAGTTAGGAGCATTGATAATGGATGGAGTGAGCTGTGTTGGTGTTTCTCGAGTCTGTGGTGCAGATAAGGAAGAGCTCGAGAAACCAGGGATGTAGTTTGTTGTTGTTAGTTGGCAATGACGAGAAGTTGGTTGCATGGTGATAAAGTTTGAGCCTGATGATCGGAATAATGATGGCGCTGCATGGTTAAAGATAGAGTTGGTACCGAGAGGAGTTGGTCTCGAGTAAACCATGATGATGGCAGTTGATGAACTCGAGTCTGCCATGGAAGCCGAGAAGGAGTTGGCAGTGATAATATAAGATCGAAGTCGAGCTGCTGGTCAGTTAGTGAATCGAGCAATGGAGTTCGAGTAAGAAGAAAATCTCAGAAACTTTTAAGTTTTCACGGAGAGCCTGGTATATGTGAAGTTATTGGCTTAAGTTTGAAACTCAGAAGAAAACTATCTTCACGGCACTGGGTGTCCGTGGAATTTATTTTAGGAGTGAAAATCCAGGGAAAGAAATATATCACGGAGGCATGAGTAGCCGTGATTCTGACGGAGGAAAAATAAAAACTCGGGGGAATTTAAAACCTCACGGAGGGAGAAGTGTCCATGAGTCTGACGGGAGAAAATACAGAATCCAGGGAAAAATATTTCTCACGATGACTCGTGTATCCGCGGGAAGATTGGGGTGTGCTGTTGGTTCTCTGCATCCGACAGTTATAATGCATGCCTAAGACTTAATGGGCTGGGCCTTCATCATTTGTATGTGCCCATTTGGATATTCTCAAGAGAGTTGGGTACGGCCAGTTGGTGTATGAGTGGGATTTTGGTGCGTTTTTAGGAAGTTGCCATATGATTTCGACCGGGATTTGGCGCACGGGTACAACAACAACTTGGATACCTATTTAAGAGAACTTCTAATATTTTTGAATCGGATCTTTTAATCTTTGATCAAACCATTGGAGAGAACACAAGAGAGGAAAAGCTAGGGTTTTGGAGCAATTCATCATCGTAACTATTTTTTTACCATTTTATCATATGAAACTCATGGGTTTTATTAGTACCATGAATAGCTAAACTTCTTAGTGATTGGTGATGAATTCTAGTTCTAATACATGATTCAATTTAGCATATAAATCTATTCAAAAATTATTCATATGATTATTGTTTGTTTTTACTTTAATAATTTTATGATTGATTGATAAATTGTTTAGGTGGCCAACTAAGTCAGTTTATTAGTGAATCTAATGCTAGTAATGAGTTAGGATATCCGTAATTGTTGAATAACTCTTACACAAGTAGAAATTGCGAAACCCTGCGTAGGGATTCTGTGGAGCAATCGCAAGTAAAAACAACCCTAGTAAGTGACCGAGTGTACTGAGTTTAACTGCTAGGATTAAACCTAAGTTCGCAAACCTTAAGGCAATCGACTGAATTACATCTTGTAAGCGTACCTCAAGGTGGTTCAGACGGATAGAATTTGGAGACTAAGCGTACCTGTTTTCCATTGATATAAGGGATTTTGGGGATAGCTAAGCGTACTTGCTTTCCCACGGTTGGTAATAATCTGTGATTTACAAAGAATAGATGAATATGCTACTTTGATGACGGTTTAGTAACGAAGAAGGATTCCCTGATCATATTTCTCTCCATTGCTTGCAAATTTTATTATTTTCAATTGCTTTGTTATTTACTTTGTTCTAAAATCCAAACCAAAACCCCCCATTGTGACACTTTTGACAACTGAATCTCCCTGCTCTTCGTGGGAACGAACTTGACTTCCATTATATTATTTTTAATTGAGTGGAAATAAGATATTAATTTGATTGCACTTACGATACACATCAAATTTTGGCGCCGCTGCCGAGGAGCAGTCGGTAGCTTTAGTTGTTATTTCTTTTTGTTTTATTATTTTTCTTTTTAGTCTTATTTTTTGTTTTTGATGATTTAGCTTTTTTTAGAATTTTGTTTCAGGTACTTAATCCCTGGCACCAAAAGATTGGGATTACCTGAGGTGCGGAATTGAAACTCGTAAGGGAACAGTACTTCAAGCACGTCCACAGTTGCAACCAGAACCTTCTACAGAAGAGATGGTTAATACAGACGACGAGATAGATCCTCCACCTCCGGAAAGGAAATTAGGAGAGTTAACATCTCCATGTTTAGATTCGCAACCACTGTGCATTACAATCACTAACCCAGTGGAGCTGAAGTCGAATCTACTTCATCATCTACCAAAGTTCAAGGGACATCCAGGTGAAAATCTAAATCGACACCTTCAACAGTTCCAGAACACGATGACAGGTCTGAGGCATACAACCGCAGACGAGAGATATGGCTATGCTACAAGCCTTCCCATTCTCATTGTGAGACTTAGCGAGAAGAATGGTTGTATTTTCTTCCTTCGGGGAGTGTTACAACATGGATTTGAGATGAAAAAGCTATTTACGGAGAAATATTTCCTGCTTCCAAAGCGGCATCCGTTCGTAAGGAGATTAGTGGCATTCTACAGATGTCTGGGGAGTCTCTATATGAATATTGGGAGAGGTATAAGAAGTTGCTGGCAAGCTGCCCACACCATAGTATATCCTAAATACTTATCATTCAATACTTCTACGAAGGATTACTTCCAGAACAGAGGAATTTATTGATGCGGCTGCCGGTGGTTCACTTACTGAGAAGACAATCTCGCAGGCAACCAGTTTGATTGAGAATATGGCTTCCAATGCTCAACAATTCTACACCAGAAACAACTCTAATGTCAGAAGAGTTAGCGAGATGGGAGAGTCTTCACAGTCAGAGCAACAGATGAACAACATAAAAAAGGTAGTACAACGAATGGCAGCAGTGATTATTCCTTCTTATGAAGAAGAGTCTGAACAGGTGAATGATGTGTTCCCTAATCAGAGGCCAAGGTATGATCCCTACTCTAATACTTATAATCCAGGTTGGAAAGATCACCGAAATTTCAGTTATGCAAATCAGCAAGCTGCAGATCCTAATCCTTATGGGCGACAAAGTGGTTTTCAACAACCACAGTTCCGACCACAACCTCCACCTCAGCCTCAACAACAGACTCAGAGTTCCAGTTTAGAGGAGATGATGAAAATGATGATGCAAAAGCAAGATGCCAATGCTCAGCGTCAGGATGCAATCCTGCAGAAACAAGACATGGCTATAAAGGAATTGCAACTTCAAATGGGACAATTGGCTACAGACATGAATGAAATAAAAGCACTGAATTTAGCAAAGTTGCCATCACAACCTTTTGTGAATCCAAGAGAGAACGTCAATGCTGTAACTCTAAGAAGTGGGAAGCAAACTGAAGAGCCAAAACAACAAGAAAAGGTTAGTCACGACTTGGAAGAGGAAGTAGGGGTGGAAACCGTTCCAAAGGAAAAGCCAACCTCAACTGGCCAACCTAAGGACACAGTTCCTACTTTTACCACACCACCTCCTTTTCCTAGTCATTTTGCCAAGTCAAAGAAGCAAGCTCTAGATAAGGAGATTATGGATATTTTCAGCAAGGTGCATATCAACATTCCATTTATTGAGGCCATCGAATGGTACCCGGGTATGCCAAAGTTCGAAGGATTTGTGTACAAGGAAGGAGAGGTTGATTGCTAACGAGATCACTCGGGTGGGAGAAAGTGCTTGACTATGTTGCTAAAGAAGATGCCTGCAAAGTGTAAAGATCTGGTGGTTTTACGGTGCAGTTAATATTGGTGACAAACGGTTCGAGCGTGCTTTGATTGATTTGGGAGCTTCCATAAGTGTGATGTCAGCCGATGTTTATGATTCATTGAATCTCGGACCTTTAAAGGAGACAAGGATTATCATTCAATTAGCTAATAAGTCTAACATATATCCTAAGGGACTCGTGGAAGACGTGTTGGTGCAAGTGAATGAATTAATCTTTAGGTTGATTTCTTTGTTGTGGATATGCGAGAATGGGGACAATTGTTCGTCTACTTCATTACTTCTTGGGAGACCATTTATGAAGACTGCTAAGACGAAGATTGATTTTGATACTGGGACACTCACTATGGAGTTTGACAAAGAGGTTATACGCTTCAATATTTTTGAAGCCATGCGTTATCCAAGTGATATTCATTCCGCATTTTCTGTTGATGTTATTGGTTCGTTGGCACAACAGATGTTTGATTTGATCAACAAAGATGAACTTGAATCTGTGCTACAAAATAGCATTGATTTGGACGTCCATAGCATGCCTAACTTGGACGTTGATATTCCCAAGGAGTTTGTTGATACATGTGGTGCTTTAACAGCATCACAAGAAGCTAGAAGAGGTAATATTTCATATATCTCTTTACCTGTAACTGATGAAGTTCCTTTACCTTCTGTTGTGCAGGCACCTAAATTAGAGCTGAAAACTCTACCTGATCACTTAAAGTACACTTACTTGGGTGATGGAGAAGAGCTTCCAATCATTATTGCAAAGAATCTCACAGCAATACAAGAAGAACGCTTCCTTAGGGTTCTGAAATAGCACAAAACGGCTATTGGTTGGACAATTGCTGACATCAAAGGCATTAGTCCATCCATGTGCATGCATAGAATCCTTATGGAAGATGATATCAAGCCAGTACGTGATGCTCATCGTAGGCTTAACCCTCCAATGATGGAGGTTGTGAAGAAAGAGATCCTCAAATTGCTAAGTGTGGGGGTGATTTACCCAATTTCTGACAGCAAGTGGGTTAGTCCAGTGCAAGTGGTGCCTAAGAAATCAGGTTTCACTATTGTTAGAAATCAAGATGATGAACTTGTTCCTACAAGAGTTCAAACAGGATGGAGAGTGTGCATAGACTACATAAAGCTCAATTCGGCTACCCGCAAGGCTCACTTTCCTTTGCCTTTCATTGATCAGATGTTAGAGAGGTTAGCGGGACATTCACATTATTGCTTTTTGGATGGTTATTTAGGCTACAATCAAATTTTTATTGTACCGGAGGATCAAGAGAATACCACTTTTACTTGTCCTTTCGGTACATTTGCATACAGAAGAATGCCATTTGGTCTTTGCAATGCGCCTGCCACTTTTCAGAGATGTATGGTTAGTATATTTTCTGATTACGTGAAAAACATCATTGAGGTATTTATGGACGACTTTAGTGTTTATGGCGATTCATTTGATATTTGTTTAAATAATCTTCAGAGATGTGCTTAAAAGATGCATAGACACTAATCTTGTTTTAAACTGGGAGAAATGCCACTTTATGGTAGACCATGGAATTGTACTTGGCCACATCGTGTCCTTTCAAGGGCTCGAGGTAGACAGGGCAAAGATATACTTGATTAGGAACTTACAATACCCCACTTCGGTGAGGGAAATTCGTTCGTTTCTTGGTCATGCAGGTTTTTATAGGAGGTTTATCAAAGATTTCTCCAAAATCTCAATGCCGATGTGAAGATTGTTGCAAAAGGAGGTTGCCTTTAACTTCGACCAGGAGTGCAAGGATGCCTTTAATAAATTGAAGGAATTGTTGACTACTGCACCAATTATTAAGTCACCTGACTGGAGTTTTCCTTTAGAGTTAATGTGTGATGCAAGTGATTATGCAGTCGGAGCTATTTTGGGTCAAAAAGTAGACAAGAAGTCACATGTGATTTATTATGCATCAAGGACCCTAAACGATGCTCAAATCAACTATTCTACTACTGAGAAAGAGTTGTTGGCTATAGTATTTGCATTAGAAAAATTTAGAGCTTATTTGGTGGGTACCAATATGATTGTATATTCTGATCATGCAGCACTATGGTACCTATTGAAAAAGAAGGAGGCTAAGCCAAGACTCATACGTTGGATTCTTTTGCTGCAAGAATTCAATATGGAAATCAGAGATAAGAAAGGTGTTGAGAATACGATTCTTTGATCATCTTAGTAGACTTGTTGTATCCGAAGAAGAACTCCCATTACAGGATCGTTTTCCAGACGAACAACTTTTCTCAATTGAAGAATCAACACCTTGGTATGTTGATATCGTGAACTATTTGGTTACAAGGCAAGTACCTAGTACAATGTCTACTTTTCAAAAGCTAAAGCTTAAGAAAATAGCCAAGAAGTATGTGTGGGATGAACCCTACTTGTGGAAATATGGTGTTGATCAAATTATCCGCAGGTGCGTACCAAACTCTGAATTTGGTCAATTCTATCTTTTTTCATTCTTATGCTTGTGGTGGTCACTTTGGTGCAAAACGTACTGCTCTCAAAGTCCTTGAGAGTGGCTTTTATTGGCCTACCCTATTTGAGGATGCATATGCTTTTTGCAAATCTTGTGATAGATGTCAACGAACGGGCAATCTAGGTGCTCGAAATCAAATGCCACTCAATCCTATTCTCACTGTCGAGATTTTTGATGTGTGGGCCATTGATTTTATGGGTCCTTTTGTTAATTCGAATTGAAAATTTTATATACTTCTTGTTGTGGATTATGTTTCTAAATGTGTGGAAGCTAAAGCCACCCCTACTAATGATTCTCAAGTTGTTTGTGAGTTTGTGAAGGAATATATTTTCTCTAGACATGGTACACCAAGAGTGGTTATCAGTGATGGAGGCTCGCACTTCAAGAAATCCTTCCATGCTCTACTCAAGAAGTACAACATTACACACAAGATTGGTACGTCGTATCACCCACAAACTAGTGGGCAAGCTGAAATTTATAATCATGAGATTAAGTCCATCCTTGAGAAAACCGTTAACACTACACAGAAGGATTGGAGTTATAGACTCAACGATGCACTTTGGGCGTATAGAACAACATACAAGACACAGATTGGTATGTCTCCATACCGATTGGTTTATGGAAAAGCTTGTCATCTCCCAGTTGAACTTGAGCATAAGGCATTATGGGCAGTAAAGATGTGCAACATGGAGTATGACAAAGCGGGGAAACAAAGGCAACTACAAATCAATGAGTTAGAGGAGATACGTAACGATGCTTACGAGAGTGCCCGTATATACAAGGAAAAGACTAAACTTTTCCATGACAAGATGATTTCTCGAAAGAGTTTTGTTGTGGGACAAAAAGTTCTTTTATTTAATTCTCGTCTTCGTTTATTTCCTGGTAAGCTAAGGTCCCGATGGATTGGACCTTTTGTTGTTACTAATGTTTTTCCTCATGGTGCAGTTGAGATTACTAGTAGTAAAACCGGGATAACATCCAAGGTCAACGGCCATAGACTGAAGCCATATTACGAAAACTTCTCTACTGAGAAGGTGGACGCAATTAGACTTCAAGATTTACTCCCTCTGGAGGAGGAGGAGTAAGGAGAATGCCAAGTCGGGCTGACGACTTTAAACCAAGCGCTAAATGGGAGGCAACCCATAGGTTTTGTATCTTAAACCCTTTTATTTTTTGTTTTTATTGTTTTCATATCATATTTGCATCCCCATGTTTAATTTCATTGAGTCCGTAATCTATTTTAGAAGAAAATTATGACGAATACCTTTTCGTCAGAAAAATTCAGACTGCGCATAGTTCTGTCCAGAGACCATAACTGTCAGACCGTTTATCGAACTGAGATAGTCCCCGTTAAAGAAATAGGATGAGAATTAATGAAGTTTGTGAAAAATTGAGTTTTCGTTTTATCTAAAAAAAAAAAAAAAAAAAAAAAAAAAAAAAAATTGTGTGTTTATTTTAACCCTTTTATTTTTTTCGTCATTTTATTGTTTCTATTTTCTTGTAAGTGATATTAATTAGATGGGTGAGAAGTGAGAAGGTAGTACTATACTAATGGTTGATTTCCTTTCTTAGAGATCATTGAAAAAAGATTCCCCACTTTTGTTTATTTTATTTCGGAAGGTTATCCTTCTTGAGATTCTCTCTTTACTCCTGTCTGGCGATCTGATTATCATAAAACAAAAAGTTCTTTATTTAATTCTCGCTTCGTCGATATTTCTCGTAATGTCCTCTAAGGTCCCGTAAATGGATCGACCAGGGGTTTTTGTCGTACGCTAAATTACGGTGGTAATGTTTTTCCTCATGGTGGCATTTTACTCGTCTTTTTGAGATTACAGAATAAATATTTGTATTAATTAATTTTGTATTTTAGTAGTAAAACCGGATAACATCCAAGGTCAACAAGTAGCAACTCATACAAGACAGATAGACCCGGAAGCCATATTACTAAAACTAGCTTCGAATACCGAGAAGGTGGACGAATACTTCTCCATCTAGACTTCAAGATTTACTCCTCCGAGGAGTGGCTACTAGAGAAGAATTGAGAACGCTAGGGATTTGTAATCAAAGTCGATTGGCGATTACGGTTTTAAAATGAGAATTGGGTTTGTTGTTTTAGGGTTGGAGTTGCATGTATAAAGAGAAAGAGTTTGTGGGTGTTTTAAACTGTAGAATTAATTTGTAGTTTGTTTATTTATTTTGATGCTTTAAAGCGCATTGCTAAAATGGGAGGCAACTTAATTTGACCATAGGTTTTGTGAGCATTTCTATGATTAAACCCTTGATGTTTTTTTATTTTTTGTTTTTATTGTTTTCAATTGGATGACATTGAGTCCGTAATCTATTTTAGAAGAAAATTATGACGAAATCACAACTTGTTACCTTTCGTTTAAGCCCTTAGATCACACAAAAATTCAGACTGCGCATAAGTTCTGACTTTCCAGAGACCATAACTGTCAGACTATTTTAGAAGAAATTATGACTGTTCCCTTTTGACACTTTGTAGAAAACACGTAGATGAATAACTTTTGTGAAATGGAGTTTTACCAAATTCCTTACCAATTTGTACAGTTTTTGCGTTTTATCTGCTGTTACGTCAGAATTCATAATTTTCAGTTTTACGCATTGAGGACAATGTGAAGTTTAAGTGTGGGGAGTATTTTGCATATAGATTTTTCAATTTTTTGTATATATTTGAATAAAACCTCCAACTTGTAGATATTTTAGAGTCACTAGCATACTTCTAGGTATGTTTACATAGAGATTCTGACCGACATAACTGAACTTAGAAGTGTTAGGGAACTACATTCGGATTTCTTACGAATTGGAGTGTTAAATAATGGATTTAATCATGCCGGTGATGCAAATTAGGAGCAGGGAGAAATGAATTATTAGAGTTGCTGATCAAATCATTAGTGAAGACTACCCATTTTCATATCAACTGAGGCACCAGACCAAATTTTCTTTGTAGCTGACTAAAGAGCTTTCTTTTGAGTGTATGTCACCGTACGTTAATTCCGGTTAGAATGGTGAGCTACCCAACCTCCCACCAATAGAATCACTACTCTTTGATCTCTTGAGTGCTAATTTTGTCAATCATGAGGGTGACGTCTATAGACGAAAACCACTTTCTTGTAGTTGCAGTTAGCACCATTCTCTCTCTCGACAACAATAGATCCATAGAAACACCATCATCATCAACAAGTGGAGCGACATCAAAATTTACAAGGAAAGTTGAAGACGTTTGAGGTTTACAAGCAACAATTCAAGGAAGAGCAAAAACATTTCATATCCAAGTAAAAGCAACAATGAGGGGATTTTTATATACATGTTGCAGACTTCCATATAAAGAGCGGAATTCTATATCTAAGTATGAAGACTTATTACAAGAGCGAAGAAAATCAAAAGATGAGAGTTATTGAAGTTTATGATACGAAGGCATTACAAGTTGTGAAGATCAAAGTGGTAACGTACTTCTTTCATGGCCATGTTAATTTTATTTCATATTTATTGTTTTAGTTGCAATCTCTCTTCAAAAATATATATATATATATATATATATAAATATATAAATATATACAAAGAGATTTGCATTTAGGTTGTTATTTGTTCAATAAGGCCATGTGGAAGAAAAATATATAAAGAAGTTTCAAGCAACAAGGAAATTGAGGAAAAGAGTACAAATTGTCGAAGTTCTACAAGTTCAAGAGTTTATCATCAACAGTTGAAGACCGAAGATCAAGAAGATGAAGAAGACGAGCCGAAGAAGGAAGGAAGACGTTTCTATTGGATGTTGTGAGAGTGATGCTTTCGTCCTTTGCCGATCGGATGTGAAGGTGGTAAGTACTCCCATCCTTGCTATAGTGGTTGATTTCCTTTCGTAGAGATCATCAGAAAAATATGTTTACTTTCCATGATTTTGTGGAGTCTCCAGAAATACTTCGGAAGGTTTCCTTCCCACCATTCAACGTGTGTAGGATTTCTCTCTTCATTAGTACTGCACACATGTGAGACCCATAAAAAAGCCGTCTTATTGAGTGCAATTATCATAAATCCGTTTAAGTGAGGCAGAAGTCGAGGCGAAATGCTTATTGATCGCTCTCAAACACGCATTCTCTCATTATGGTGTGGTTATTTCTCACTCAAGATTTAAGAATGAATTTGTTCTTTGGTATTTCTAACTTCTTATTACTAGCATGCAGAAACTCTATGTCCTCATAGCTCTTTGGATGCTTGGGAAACTGGAACGCTTTGAAGTTGGAATAGGTTTTGTGGGTATACCTCTCGTAAGCCCTCACGAGACTATAACTCGTCCACTAGGGACACCTAGGGGTTTAAAGGCCTTATTATTCATGCTAAGAGTAACCGTATCCTCAACGACATGGAGTTGTTGTATTTTAGATGGTTGGCTCGAGGACTAGCAAAAGCCAAGTGTGGGGGAATTTGTTGAGTGCATACTTTGCATATATTTAGTGTCGAATCCATGCTAGTAATTGCTTAGTTTCTTGCAAATTATTGTATATTACGTTTGTTTTTCTCTATTTGTGTTTTATTAAGTGAATCATCCAAAAGAAGTGAATTGGCACTTAATTGTGCAATAAAAGAAGTTAGCCGCAAGTGGAGAAGGGCCAAAGACCAAGTAGAGCTCGTTCATATCTAGGAGTCCTTGATATTATCTCGTAGAGAACGAAAAGACGAAGCCAACGGCGAAAGAATTGAGGCATTCCGACATCGTATGAAGAAATTACAGGCGTTTGAAGCGAGTCAAAGTTCTTTAAATTTTGCAAAGGCACGAGAATTTATAAAGGCACCAGATTACATTATTAGGGGCAGCCGCAGTACAAGAACTGAACTGTCAGTCTTCAGTTGAACTGCTTCCATTAGCTTTTGGCAGTGATCGATTATGGGTGCTACTGGCAGTGACGAGATTCAGATAGAGTTCTCGCTGAAGGCAGAGATGGACAGAGAAGATCATGGTGATCGATGGTGATGTTAATGGTGCTACCATCGAAGTTTGAAGGGTTGATGGGTTCTTTGCCATGGATGGATTGAACGAGAAACGACAATGGAGCTAGCGATGCGATGGATGACGGTGACATGGTGACGACAAGCGCGAATGATGTTCGTGAGTTGATGCTGGCTGAGACGAGTTTGATGGAGGAGTTGGGAACAATATGGGAACAACGTGCTGCTGCCATGATCAGTTGAATGGGACTCGAATGGCAGGAAGGAGATGAACTTGAGCTGTGGTAAGACGAAGCTCTCTGTCGTTGGCAGCAAATGATGGTGGAGCTCGAGAATGGTAGATTATTGGCTGTGGTATTCGGAATGAGAAGACGAACCGGAGTTGGTAGCGGTGGCAATGACGAGAACATGAAAGAGCTTTGCTGTTGAGGGTGGACGAGTCTGATGGAGGAGTCTGTAATGACAGAGAGCTCGAGTTAGGAGCATTGATAATGGATGGAGTGAGATGTGTTGGTGTTTCTCGAGTCTGTGGTGCAGATAAGGAAGAGCTCGAGAAACCAGGGATGTAGTTTGTTGTTGTTAGTTGGCAATGACGAGAAGTTTGGTTGCATGGTGATAAAGGTTGATCCTGATGATCGGAATAATGATGGCGCTGCATGGTTGAAGATAGAGTTGGTACCGAGAGGAGTTGGTCTCGAGTAAACCATGATGATGGCAGTTGATGAACTCGAGTCTGCCATGGAAGCCGAGAAGGAGTTGGCAGTGATGATATAAGATAGAAGTCGAGCTGCTAGTCAGTTAGTGAATCGAGCAATGGAGTTCGAGTAAGAAGAAAATCTCAGAAACTTTTAAGTTTTCACGGAGAGCCTGGTATATGTGAAGTTATTGGATTAAGTTTGAAACTCATAAGAAAACTATCTTCACGGCAACCAGACTGTCCGTGGAATTTATTTGCCGGAGTGAAAATCCAGGGAAAGAAATATATCTCGGAGGCATGAGTAGCCATGATTCTGACGGAGGAAAAATAAAAACTCAGGGGAATTTAAACCTCACGGAGGGAGAAGTGTTTGTGAGTCTGACGGGAGAAAATACAGAATCCAGGGAAAAATATATCTCACGATGACTCGTGTATCCGCGGGAAGATTGGGGTGTGCTGTTGGTTCTCTGCATCCGACAGTTATAATGCATGCCTAAGACTTAATGGGCTGGGCCTTCATCATTGTATGTTCCCATTTGGATATTCTCAAGAGACTTGGGTACGGCCAGTTGGTGTATGAGTGGGATTTTGGTGCGTTTTTGGGAAGTTGCCATATGATTTCGACCAGGATTTGGCGCACGGGTACAACAACAACTTGGATACCTATTTAAGAGAACTTATAATATTTTTGAATCGGATCTTTTAATCTTTGATCAAGCCATTGGAGAGAAAACAGGAGAGGAAAAGCTAGGGTTTTGGAGCAATTCATCACCGTAACTATTTCTTTACCATTTTATCATATGAAACTCATGGGTTTTATTAGTACCATGAGTAGCTAAACTTCTTAGTGATTGGGGATGAATTCTAGTTCTAATACATGATTCAATTTAGCATATAAATCTATTCGAAAATTATTCATATGATTATTGTTTGTTTTTACTTTAATAATTTTATGATTGATTGATAAATTATTTAGGTGGCCAACTAAGTCAGTTTATTAGTGAATATAATGCTAGTAATGAGTTAGGATATCCGTAATTGTTGAATAACTCTTACACAAGTAGAAATTGCGAAACCTTGCAGAGGGATTCCGTGGAGCAATCGCAAGTAAAAACAACCCTAGTAAGTGGACCGAGTGTACTGAGTTTAACTGCTAGGATTAAACCTAAGTTCACAAACCTTAAGGCAATTGACCGAATTACATCTTGTAAGCGTACCTCAAGGTGGTTCAGACGGATAGAATTTGGAGACTAAGCGTACCTGTTTTCCATTGATATAATGGATTTTGGGGATAGCTAAGCGTACTTGCTTTCCCACGGTTGGTAATAATCTGTGATTTACAAAGAATAGATGAATATGCTACTTTGATGACGATTTAGTAACGAAGAAGGATTCCCTGATCATATTTCTCTCCATTGCTTGCAAATTTTATTATTTTCAATTGCTTTGTTATTTACTTTGATCTAAAATCCAAACCAAAACCCCCCATTGTGACACTTTTGACAACTAAATCTCCCTGCTCTTCGTGGGAACGAACTTGACTTCCATTATATTATTTTTAATTGAGTGGAAATAAGATATTAATTTGATTGCACCTACGATATGCATCATAAGCACACTTAAGCCTAGTTTTCCTTTGGATAGCCTTAACAAAGTTAAATCCTTTGTCCGTCACCGACCCAACATAGCTAGTCCGGACGTTGTTGTATTACTTCACGCATAACTTGTGTTTGAGTAACAAAATGGATGAGTATCAGAATACTAACAACGAGAGAAATCATTTGTTTCATGGAATTATTAATGGGAGTATTTTCCATTTCACCGCTGATGATGGTTACATTGACAATTTAGCGTCAAAATGGTAGAATCGTTGGGACTCAAATTTGATTGGTACCCACACCTGGATCAAAGTGAGTGTGTCAACAATGAAGTTATAACTTGTGTTGGAGTTTGCAGATTTCCATTTTTATTTGGTAATTGTTACTCTAACTCAATCATTTGCGAAGTAGCTGATAAGGGTGTTTATAATATTATTTTGGGTAAACCTTGACAGTTTAATGTTCGTCCCATTCATAATCGTCGTGGCAACAGTTATGAGTTTATGTAGGGGAAGACCAAGGTTATGCTAATAATGGGTGTACCATCATCGAAGGAAGTGAAGTATGAAAAGAAAGTTAAGTATGAAAATATAGGTCAGAGTCAGACAGTTGTAAGGGATTTGTGTATGTATACATATGAAGACCATTTTGTTAAGTTATGTACACCAAATTTCTTGAGATGTCGTCAAGGCCGTGCTCAGGAATAGTCATGAGAGTTCTTACATTGTAAGGGTAAGGATAAACAACAAAGGATGATGGCTTGTTACTACGAAAACTGTGAAGCTGAAATTCTGGGTGGAATGACTAGTGATCACGATTCATAACTTAAAGTCAAGTTGTATTACTAGTGGTAATTCCAAACTTCACTCTTCGATTTGCCATTTTTTGTGTAAATTCGAGGAGAGTTTCATCACAGTAGGGGATCCTGATACAGGATGTATTTAGGCTTGGTTCAATAGTTTCGAGATTTGGATAAATTTTGGATATTTATCAATTATAGTATATTATTTGTTAGAATAATTAGTTGATTTCTTTTGCTTTATCCTGTTTTATGAGAATAATATATTCTCTTAGGATAGTTTATGAATTATAAGACTTTTAAGCTTTATGCTTGCATGCTATAAATAACCAGTTTTGTGGTAATTCTAATTAGTTATGGCTCGCTTAATGAATGTCTTGGTTAAAACCCCGTTTGAATCTCGTAAAGAAATTTGTCATGTTAGATCGCTACTTTGTTTTTGGATTGAAGTTGTTTATCATATTTGAGTCTTATTTGCCGGAGTAAATTCTACGAATGTCGAGTTTATTTTAAATCGTTTTGATTTACTACATATTAATATGTTATGTATTGATACTACATATGTTACTACATGTTAATATGTTATGTATTGATACTACATACCAATATGTATATGTTACATATGTTACTACATATGTTACTAGGTAACCTATCTATATTATAGAAAGAAGTGGTATTTGTCTAGCTTTGTTGAATCCAACCATCGATTTCGTCATCCCACGGCGCGGATTAAAAGTTGGGCAAGGGATATTTTCGAGCGTCCGATTGGGAGACAAGACAAACATTCAGCTTTCCTAATACAAGTATATTTCTTAAAAACGACGAACAACCTTTTTATTAAAATCCCGTTAATAACGAGGTTTCCTAATTCTAACAGCAAAAAGATATATAAATACTTTGCTTCGTAAGTTTTCTGTTCATATCAAAAGGGATTTCCTGCGCTAGATTTTCTGATCTGGAGTTTGATGGATATCGGTATATCGTATATGAGGTACGCATTGATTGATTTTTTTATTTTCAGATTATTCTTTGAATTGTTATCGTATGTTAGCGTATGTCAGATTATTCAGACAAATATTCTCTTTGAATTCTGAACCAGGTATGACTTCGTATCCTCTTTGCTTCCGACGTTCTATATTTTTGTCTATAATCTTAAGACTGTACGTAGCTCCAGATTCTAAGATTTGATTAGGGTTTAATTTGAGGGTTTGTACTGTTTCAATTTTTATTTTATTTTTCTGTTTTTTTCTTCTTGCTGGATTTAACGGTGCACATGATGGGGAGATGGTCTATCATTCAAATATTGATCTGAGGTTTACTTCTTACATCATTGAATATTGTTTAAGATGTTGCGAGAATTAGATTTGCCTCAACAGGGAGTGTAAGATTTATAGGTTTTTTTGGTTATTACTTGATTAATGGTTAGATTTTTTGTCTACCGGTTTCTATTGTTGTTATTTCTGATTGCCATGAATTTAATCTCACCTCCAATCCACAACATGCATTATTTTTATCTTATTTTCTTCTCTGTTGGTTAGCGTTTTATAGGTATTAAATACATGTTCTCTATTTTGAATCTTTGGTTAGGAATACCACTTTTTTTTTAATTTGCAGGTTGAGGTTGATTAAAGGGTTGGGTTGATAAAGGACGACATTTCAAGGTTTGTCCACAAGCTATATTCTGCTTATTAAATGCAACCTATGGAGCCTGTAAGTTTTATAACCCTAACTGGTGAAAGATAGGAGCTAGGTGTTGAATTGGGATTCTGGATTTCAGCTTTGCTGCTTAGATTTCCCCGGGTACTGAGGTACTCCTAATAAGCATTACTTTTTTTATGTTATATATTGAAAAGAATTGGGAGATTTTTGGATTTTAGCTTTGCAGCTTAGATTTCAAGATTCATCTTTACTTCTCCTCTTGTCGTATTGTAAGACATCTTTCAAGTGCTCATGAGTAGACAACTTTAAAATCGTCAGCAACGATCTCCAGCATTCTCTCGCCTCTTTACAGCTCCACAAAAAGTGAAAGGTGAGCAAGTGTCGTTTCTCGCATACTGTAAGTAATATCTTAACACTAAATGGAACATCTACCCTCTGTTGTTTATAGACATCTTCATGATTTTTCAGCTTCGAGCAACTTAAGTTGGTCGTAATTTTTGTTTAGCTAGATTAGATCTGTAACAGCTAGCTTCCGATTTTTGTTCTTTGTGCTCATGCACACACTTAACCAATAATAAGTATCATTGTGCCAGATCCCACAACTTCCTATCCGCACCTCCAACCGAGGCGAGCAGAGCTCTTACGTCACGAGAAATAACCCAATAACTGCCTTATATCATTGCAATTGAAAAGATAAGATGTTGACGATTACTGCCTTACACCATTGCCATCTGAAAGAGAAGATGATGAGGATGTTAGGTTATTTAGCTGTTAATGCGCATCTTTTTTTTTATCTTACCATAAAACTAATGCGTTCGTTCGTTCCCATTGCAGGTTCATTTGAGTTGGTTTGATGAACTAATGGATTCTTCAGTTCCCTGCTGTTTAGTTAAGTATTGAACATTTTTTACAAATAAAAAAATTCGTTTTTAATAGGTTATTCATGAGATTGCAACAAGCTGTGAAGGAATCAAACCATACCTTACTATGTTGATAATCACATTTGGTATTGCTGGAAGGAATTTTGAGACACTGTTAATTTTTTTCATCACCAGAAAGAAATGGTAAGCTTTCTTCCCCGTTTGTTATAGGGTGTGTTAATCTGTAGAGAAGTTGTCTTCCAAGATCTTAAACATGCTAATTTCACCAATACTAACAATAATATGGTGACAAACGTAATATGCTGACAAACGCGGTTATAGCGTAATAGGCTGACAAAAGATCTCGATCTCTAATCGGTTTATATGCTTGCCATACTTAGTTCCTTTATAAAGTTATGTGGTATGTGTTTTGCGTTGAACCTTCGAGTAAGTTATTATATCTATCCATTATATTAGTTGAACCGGGGAACTGAACTTTATGTTGTTTCAGACCCATTTAATTAACTGAACTTTATGTTGTTTCAGACCAATTATAGGTTTTGATTATGTTAGAGATCATTATGTGTGCTATGATCATTTGTTATTTTCCTGACTTTTGCATAACTGGAATCAGTGCTAAGATTTAAGTTAATGAAACGAATTGTGTTCCTGTCTTCTAATAATGCATAAAGATTTTTGGCTATTATTTTTAGACTTAGACTAAGAAACAATTATACAGTTGTATTGCTGCATAAAGTATAGTTTTCCATTCTTGCAGTTATGTTGTTTCTATGGAAAAGACTAGCACCGAAGGTAAATCCTGTTTCTGTCATGTACCAAGTAAAGTATTTCAAACTGTAGATCCGTGGCGCAATGCTAGCGCGTCTGACTCCATGTCAGAAGGTTACGTGTTCGATTCACGTCAGGTCTATCTCTATCCCCATATATGACTGTGTTCGGAAAGAAAAATATTGCCATGTAAAACAGAAACCATTGACAATTACATGTTTTTAAAATACCACATTGTTAAGAATGATTGTTGTGTTCATGCCATAGAATCATTAATTCATATGCAGATTTAAAATACCACATTGTTATACATACCCAAATACTAACTTCTAGGTTAAAGATTATGGCTTTTAATTTTATTAGAAAGTTGAATGGGAAAAAATTGGAGTTAAATTAGTGAGGACGATCATTGGATATCAGTGGGATGTCTTGGTTGGGATAGGCCTCTCAACTACGAAACTTATAAGGGACATATTGCAGGGATAACTTGAAGAAGTATATGATTTCTTCCTTCTAACAAATATTCTTCATCCCAATCTTAAATAAGGGTTTCCAGAATGCAGGAAGCATCAAGCACGTCTTGAGTATACCCAACCAGCATCCACATAGAAAAATATTGGCCTTGGTTTCTTCAACATTTTTATTGCTGATATACCTACTAACTGGTATACTATAAATACAATCCTAAGTCTCCATCGAAGATATTTCATAAGAGATCTTTCACAAGAACTTGGAATTGCAAAACACATCAGATTGCTAACAAGTGAAGCCCTTCATTTTTCCAAACATAAGCGTTGAGTTGTATTTGGGGTATATTTACAATTGGTAATCATAAAAAAGAATTAAAGGCAATCCCATTTGAGGATACATAAGAAATCTGTCAACAGCGGCATCAACATCTTACTGTTGTAATGCTATCCTCCCAACAGCTCCCACCGACTCTCGCAACTGGCATGCCAACATTTGCAACATATTCACATAACTCCGATTACTATAACTGCGACTCTGAACAATAGTGTATGATAATCCATCGACTATGAGCATATACTGATGAGAGATGGACTTATCTAGGAGAATAAAGAAAAAGATAAAGATACACCAAATAAATTTGCTCACTTAATTATGTTCTACATTTGTGTTGAGCCACCCATGCCAGTTATATATTTTTCATATATCAGCCCGTCCAGTATTATATTTATTAGTTACCGTCTCCTTTATTCAATTCAACTAAATTAAATTTTCCGAAATGAGTAATTGGAGCCAGATAACACCCTACTTTTGAAGTGAGCTAATTTATTTGCATTTCCATGGAACCTGCCAAAATAAGAAACCTAACACAAAATTTGTGCCGGATATTTCTTGATGAATGACATCTAAACCTTATTTTCAAACCATATTATAAACTAATCTCCACGAAATATAATGGAGCATCATTGGTCGAGGAAAAAATCCCAAATTATTTCTGACATAAGGTTTTAAGTTATGTAATATAAATAGATTTTTAAATTAAAAACGGCAAACCTTAATGCCAAATATCAATTTCACAAGTATTTCAGAGGCCACAACTCCAGCTAATTCACCAAACTAAGTAAAACACTAGGCCTCCTTTATACAATTCCAAGATTCGAACCAAATAACGACTGATTTTTTCTTTAATAAGGGGACACCATTGGACTCTACATTTCCTAATTCACGGTCGGGGCAAGACCACAGGCCCGTCTAATATGCATAAGGTCAACAATGACAGATTTTCTAATCCATGCTAATTTATAGGTAGAAAATGCCAGAAATTTCATCCTAAGCATCACTAATTTCAACCTGGGAACTACGTTTTCCCTCAATTATCGCATCCACGGCGATCCTAGTTAATGTTATCCGACCAGCAAAACAGTAGAACTATAAGCCACGACTAATTCATACCAAAATCACGTGGGAATAATTTGCGATCATTTTGAATATTTTTGGCTAATAAGTAATAACCTCATTCATGGGCTTAGGAAGAAGGCTCTATCCGCCTTTTTCTGACATCGCAATTCCATAGTGAGTAAATATAATATGTCCCCGCTTCGAAGGTGAATCTGATTAGTGTCATGTAACTCTGATTTCGCTAGTTCTTACTAATTGTGTAATTTCCTACAGCCCCGATTAACTAAACATCCTACTATGACCTGATTAAGTAAATACTAGGTACATTATGACTTGGGTAACTAAGTATGTTCTTATGGCTCGATTAACTAAACACTAGGGTCGTACCTTAGGACCCGACTACTATGTCCCAACTGATTAAACACCTGACTGAACCTAGGCTCAGTATTACAGGATAATATAATGTACTATAAATCTAAAAAATCCAAATAACCAACCGTAATATAAGAAAAAGCATTATGAGTACCTTAGCTTAAGAAAAAAAGCAACCACTTAGGACCTTGGCTATATGGTGCCCAACTAATATCTAGCGGCAACCGAGTATTCAACCGATATATTTATTTTAAATATCACAGAAAATATTATAATTGAGAAACAAATATAGCTAACCCTAACCTAATCACGACTAACATGATAATTCAGCGCTAAATGTAGAAACTAATAAATTGTCTGTGAAGTGTAAAAACGAACCATACTAAAATATTCGATCGAAAAGGTTGAGCCGATACCTAGTGTTACTACATATTAACATATGTAATGTTACTAGTAACATATGTTACTACATATGTAATGTTACTAGTAACATATGTATTGATACTATTAAGTATCAATACTAATATGATACTACATATGTTATGTATTGATATTAGTTAGATATGGAAGGGTGTTTTAGGCATTTAGAAAATACACTTTATAATCTCCACCAAGTTTTCGGACCAACGAGTAAATAATCTGGTCCAAAAATATGTTTTTGGACTAGCGAGTAAATTAGTTTCACGGGTGGACTAGCCCATTAACCGGGTCATGAAAAACTGGATTAACCAGTAATTCCTACAAATGAGAACTAAAAACCCGCTATAGTTGGGTTGGTAGTTGGTATTTGATGAAACCCGACCCGTCCGACCCATGTGCAGCTCTGGACCTGAAGTGCGTATATGTGGGAAAGTTGGGTGCGAATAGCAACATTTATTCGTCCGTCCTCCTTAAGGCGCATTGCTCGTTCCAAGTTCCCTCTCCTGCCTAATCTTTTCTTCTTCTACAGATAAGGCTTTTTTTCTCTTCAACTGAACTCCATGACTTAACTGTCTCTCTCTTTCTCTATCTTTCTCCCACTCAACTAAAAACCTCATAGAGAAACCCTAATCCCCATTTTCCGAAGTCATGGGTTCTAAAGCAATCCCTCAGGTAAAATCTGTCCCACTCTCTCTACGATATCTGTTTATCTCTTTAGAAATGTCTAACTCTTGAATTTGCAGGCACTCATTACACTACCAGGAACTCCTTCAAAGAAATTAGGATTCTCCACGAGTTTCCCAGCTCAATTATCTACATTCAACACAAACAGAATTACTCTTTCTAGGGTTTCGTCAAAAGGACTAAGTTCCACCGTTAAACCTTTGATTTCTACTAGAAAATCCTTTGTTGTACGAGCAGAGGCTTCTGATGAAGTTCCAGAAGTAGAATCAGAAAGCAATGACATTGAAGTGTCTGCCGTTGCTGTTTCTGTAGCTGAGAAACCACCCACCACTCCTTTTAAACCCAGAGTGAAGCTTGGGGATATAATGGGGGTAAGGGCTTTATTTATTTTTAATTTTCTGTACAATCTTACATTGCACATTTCATACTCACATATTTGTTTTGGATTGGTAGCTTTTGAATAAAAGAGCTGTAGAAGCTTCAGAGAAGGAAAGACCCATTCCAGATCTTAGGAGTGGAGACATTGTTGAAATTAAATTGGTAAAAATGTGTTCTCATTGGTCTTTATGTGTTCACCGTTTTCCTGATTCTCTTCTTCTAGTATTTATGATATGGTACTGTTTGAAAAATGCAGGAAGTACCAGAAAATAGGCGTAGGCAATCAATTTATAAAGGTATTGTAATCTCAAAGCAAAATGCTGGAATCCACACAACAATTAGGATTCGAAGGATTATCGCTGGTGTCGGAGTCGAGATAGTTTTCCCTGTGTAAGTAATTTTCTTTTGATTTCACTGCTATTAAATAACATTGCTACTATTTCATTGTCATTGAATTTCACAACTGGTAACCTGGTAATTAGATTCGTTAGGAACCTAATCAAATGTGGAAGAAATCTTCGTTAAAGCTGAATACATTATAGACTTATAGTTGAAAGTATTGGCATAATTCTTAGTAGATCATATTTTGCATTAAACCAAATGTTTGGTTACCTTAATTGCATCTTTACCTTGTTGTCTGTCTGCATTGGTTTGTGAAGACTTTGTGACTTATATCATGACACTTATCTAGAAAATAGACAACTATTATCCCAGATTAACATAGAGACTCTCAACCCTTGATCGAGAAAGTCAAGTTAGGAAGATTGGGGAAAATCAAATAAAGACATTAAGGCTAGGTAATTTGCTTGCTTTTATCAGCCTGAATAGTGAGAAAGTTCCATAGAAGTATGTAAAGGTAGTAAGAATGAGAACATAGGGAAATACAAAATCTGTAAGAACTAAGAAGCAGTTTTTTTGTCGTTCACAGTTATTTACATGACTAAGGGTTCATGTCATATTGCTAATTTTCAGTCCTCGCTCATATGTTTCTGATCGTCAAATTTTCAGCCAGCGTTGCACATATACAGAAAAGTTGTTCACATATCTATGCTCATTTTTTTTCTTTTGGATTTAACATATTAGATGTGTTGTGTGAATCAATTATATCTTAGGCCTTTAGGTTTCTTGTTCATAAATTGATTTGAGTTTCAAATGTTGTCTCCAAACCATCATCATACGCTGCATGCTACACCTCCGTATTATACTCCTGAGCTTTCTCACCAGTAGGACTAAACGTCACAACTTAAATCCACTTCTCAAATTTTATCCCAGATATCTCAAAACGAACCAGATATGCTGTGCTTGACAACTCTCTGTAGTTTTAAGCTTACCCACCCAGTTGGACTAAATGTCACTACTTCACTTAAATGCATTCCGGAACATCTGTACAGGTGTTTATCATATGCGGCCCCATAAAGTATGATTATCCTGGAAACCGTTTATGTGCATCTATATTGTAACCCTCAAACTACTCTCACTTTTGACCATTTTCTGCATATCCTGTCCAATAAACGTTGATGGTGTCGACATATAAGGTTCCAAGATTAGTAACTTATGAAAAACTATAAGTATTTTCTTTATCAAATGAAACAAGTTTATTCATAAGTTTAGCTTGACCATGTCTATCAACAAACTGAATGAAAAAATGGCTAGTGTGGCTTCCTGATCTAGGATCAGTTGTGGTTTCTGGTCTCCTTCATTGCTTGAAGAGCAATCGTCCTGCAATGTCTTCTTCTCTAACCGAGTCAACTTGGCTAGGCCTTTGTTTTCACTATTTATTTGTTTAGTTAAAATTTTAGGACTTTTTTTTTTTTTTTTTCCACATTTGCATGTATATTGATCCCGTGTTTAATATTTAGCATTATATTACAAAGCATTTCACACATTCTGATATTACAGGTACTCTCCTAACATCAAAGAGATAAAGCTAGTTAAACACAGAAAGGTTAGAAGGGCAAGGTTGTACTATTTGAGGGACAAGCTACCCAGACTCTCAACCTTCAAGTGAAATGTTGAATTTTGCTTCGCCAGCTGTATCTTTCTTCTATGAATTCTGTGAGTTTGTAATTTTTATCTCGAATCAGTATATTTCTGCAGTAAATCTTACCATTCTCTCCTCTCTCTAGTGGTGTTTCACTCTTCCACTTATTACCATATTAGTACCATGTTTCCACTACACATTCGAAAAATCTATATAGCCATCAAGATATAAATCTTATGGTCTGATGGAATTTTGCCACTTGTAACTTGCAAATTTGCAGTGAATGTCCAGAAAGAGTACATGATCTTTCTGACATGACCAAATACCATCTTCAAGTTCAATTTGCATGAAGTGTGGATGCCAATTACAGGAAATTGGAATCACGCAGCACAAAATCTCCACTCCTGATTCACCCAATTTTCATGCAGTGGTGAAATGGGGAAGTGTGTTGTTGTCCTACTGCAAGTTCAGTTTGAAATTGGAAAAACAGAAAACGGGGTCCTGCGATCTCATGTTGCCGTAGTAGAAGATAAGGAAGTTTTTAGAATTTCAGGAGCTCAGATACTCCTAGCCGAGCTAATCGGACATAGCAAGCACATACAATCTTATTGAAAATTGTTCTGTACCATTGGCAATCATGATTATTTAAATCTTGGTTCTTATTATTGCCAGTTCCAAGAGCTAGCCTAATGGGTGGTGCCAACCCAAGTAACAGCATATGCTTTTAGCATATTTCATTTTAGTTAGGCGCCAAATTCCTAAAAAAAAAAGACTAGAATCCTTGGTTCTTGATCAGTTCCTAACACCACACTGCAGTGTCTGCTTTACAGATTTGAGTCTAAATAGTTAGAACCAGATTAATTTAAGACCTTGCCGTTGACACCATTTAATAAAGAATTAAGGTATCCCAACCACAAATAAACAACTAAAAGTAGCTCCGGTCCGGTCCCATTTCCACTCTGGAACTTTTAAATTTCCGCGTTACGTCAATCATTAATTTATTAATTGACACGTACCTCTCTCTCTTTCTAATACTGAAGCCTGTCACTCACCACTACCACCAACAAACAAACAATGTTCTTCATCTCTCAAAATAAATACTTATATTAAGTTGGTGAGCTAGAAAAATAACTTATACCTATCTTTATGGGTTTTGTTGATTTTTAATTACACAAAAGAAACCTTAATTATTGATAGCCTGAGCATTGAATTTGAAATAGAGACCTCAAGAGAGAAATTTGTTCGATTTCCACGGTTCGATGCATTTTGACCGAGGATTCCGTTAATGTCGTTGGTAATATATCCAATTACATGTTAACTGATTTTTCTAAGTGTGTGTTCTTTTTGTGGATCCTTAATTTTCGTTTTTCTTAATTTTGTCTAATTTTTGTTTAGTTTAATTTTTGGTCTTCTATGTGTTTCTTCTTTACTTTAGAGCTTCAATTTCTTGATCTAGGGTTTTTAAATTAAGTAAATAACTCTGTGTATTACAGATTGTTGTTGTTGGGTTGTGTAATTTATAAGTGAAGGTTCTTGGTTGAGATCAATCTGGTTGAAATCATGAGTAATGGCTTGATCTCTGTTTATCCAGAGGAACTGGCATTTGATTGTAAGCAATCCCAAACTTTTTTTAATCTTTTTCATGCTATATTGTACATTTGATTGGGTCTTTGTCCATTGTGAAACTTATATTGATCGAAAACAGTTGAGCTGGAAAAACAAACGTATTGTGATCTTAAAGTGGCAAACAATACCGAACACCATGTTGCCTTCAAGGTACTTATTGAGTCATTTCTTCTGTATTATTCAGCGATGAGTGTCTGTTGAAATCCTGAATTTCCTGTTGTTTTTACTAGGTCAAAACCACATCACCCAAGAAATATTTCGTACGACCCAATACCGGTGTTATACAACCTTGGGATTCATGTGTCATAACAGGTAACAACATAAGAACCCCTATTTTTATCATGAATTTTTCGTACATAGGTGATATGAATAGTTGGGAACGTGCTTCTACTATTTAGCAATACACATTGCACATGTCAGGGATCTTGTATGGGAAAATGATTGATAGTGTAATGTGCATTTTGTTCAGGATACTGGATATCTATTACGTTTACAATCCTTTAGAAATTTTAATATATCCTGATCGTAACTAAAGATTCTACTTTCCTCATCGCTCTGACCTTATCTTTTTTGGACATGAAGTCACTCTTCAAGCTCAAAGAGAATACCCTCCAGATATGCAATGTAAAGATAAATTTCTCCTGCAAAGCACAAAAGTACCTCCAAATACTGATGTTGATGAGATACCACAAGATACTGTGAGCTGTCTTCTCTTCCTGGCTGTATCTTAACTTCATTTTCTTCGAGCTCAACTTATAGTAATTAGAATTCTATCTACAGTTCAGCAAAGACGGTGAAAAGACAATAGAGGAGTGCAAGCTGAAGGTTGTTTATAACACTCCCTCAGGTCATGGTAACGCAGACGAAGAACGACTTTCCTCGAGGAGCTTTAAACGAATGGACAGCAGCTCTGTAAGATCTTCTGCTTAACTTCTTTCACCCACGTAGGCTCATCAATAATGTGGATGTTCTTCCAAAAGTTATCTTCGTATTTGTATGAATGTGCACCTGACTGATGATCCTCGCCATAGATAGATTCCCTTAATATGCCATGCTTTTTCTAAATACCAATTCTACTTTCCGCTACGGATTGGAGCCATCAAATTTACTCTACTAAATTGCATTGATAATTAGGTACAAGACACTAAAACATGCTTTTTCGAGGTGATACCCACAGTTTGCCGGATATCTTAGCTCACCATGTTTTCCGAAAGATTTCCACTTTATGGAAAAATATGGAGTGTAACTTTAGAGTCTAAAGTTGCCTTAGCTTCCTTTTCTCTTGGATTTGGATGTTTAACTTTAACTACCGAGTACATTATGTTAGTTGCCATGTTTTATTTTGCTCAATGTGAGCTTCAACGACTGAACAAACATAATTCACTAAAGCTTTTACAATTTTGTGTTCTTTAACTTAAAAAAGGTTGGCAGGTTGTTTCATATGGTACTTAAAGGCTGAAGTCCCACGCCTAAGAATCTTTTCTGTTGTAACTTGCTGTATTTACGAACTGTACTCTTTGCTAACTTAGACTGTTTCCAAATGATAGTAAAATGCATTGCTCGTAACCTAGACCTTTGAGAAATCATTAATTTGGTTTGTGAAGTTTGCCGTTAGGCTATTTAGTACTTGGGGTGGATGCTTCTTTATGGCAGCTTGGGTATATGCATCTGTCATCCAACTAATATTGTTGGTGGAACTTATTTGCTTCCTTAATCTTTCTGCTCTGTTTTAGTTCCCAAAACTTGTGTGCGGGGTTATCCAGATCCTGTTAAAAGATACCTTTACGTGGAAAAATTGCCTACATGGCATTGAGCTATTGAACTTTTTTCTCTTTGGATTTTCATGAAATTTTCCATCGCAGAGAACTTGAAAGTTGGTAATTGTAAGTGAACATCTATTTATTTTGCATGCTGATCCAGAAAAGCAACTTGCTTGAAGCACCAAACTGTCCAGAGACTTGTAACTCGTGTAGATTCAATCATCTAGGATTAAACAAATCAGTTTCCACTTCCCTGTGATCTTATCTATAATGACCATCACACATGTTCAGCTAGCCTTTCCTTTAGGGGCCCAAAACTCTAGTCAGTTACCATTCGCGTGACAACTTCTCTTCGGCACAGGGAATTTTTTCTCTTCTGGCCTTAATTCTACACCTTCATGTAGTTCCTCCATGACTTGAACCTTGATGTAGTATTTTGTATGTTTCTATTATCAAGACATAAAATCTGGTCGTGGTCAATATCTGAATTACACTCTGTTGATCGTTTAACAAGGCTCCATCCTTTTAGCTTCTATTTGTTGAAAAATGTTATGTGATTATCAACTATCTTCTTTTTAAGTGCATGTAAATTTGATATTTCGCAGGTTTTATTAATGGGGCTAATGTCATGTTAAATCCTGATATTTTAATTAATCTTCTTGTTTCTAGATGCAAGCAGTGCAAGTTCTCAAGGAGGAAAGGGATGCAGCTATTCACCAAACTCAGCAGTTGCAGCAGGAACTGGTATATACACTCGAGCATCATACTCTTTATTATATTTTTGGCCCTCAAATCTCTGATGAAGGTTTGGGACAAGAGCTTTGGTATTTTGGAAGGAATGTGAATGGCTTACGTTTTTTTAGATAAAATTATCAAACCTCCAGTTGCTCAATTCTGTAGTTTTTGTAAAACAACAACCTCTACAAAGTTAATGTGGGAAATCCTTTTACTCAATTGACATTTCTTTTGAGTATTCCTGTTTTATCTTTTTCAGGAACTTCTGAGGAGACGAAGAAATCGGAAAAGTGATCCAGGTTTCACATTAATGTTTGCTGCCTTTGTAGCACTCATCGGTATCATGGTTGGGTTCATCTTAAACCTGGCATTTTCTGCACCATCTTAAATGTAGCATTCTTTGTCTGTACCATCATCTATTGAATAACTTAAAAAACATTTTTTCACAGTTCACACCCTTTGAAGATATATTATCTTTGTTGTCTATTATTTCTGGTTTTTCTTTTCCGTTCATATGGGATATAATCTTGTTGTCCATCCCTCAGTGTAATATTTGGTACTCTTTTTGAATGGAAATCTGTTCACTACTCCAGCTCTTCCACCTGATAAACTTTCACATTTTTAAGTTATTTGTTTTTTGTGGTTGTGTTTTATACATTGGTCTTAATCATCATCAGTTGACACTTCTGTTAACCAGCAAGTTGAAAGATAAGAATACACTAGGCTAAACATTCATCATCAGTTACACTACTGTTGACCAGCAAGTTGAAAGATAAGAATACACTAGGCTAAACATTCATCATCAGTTACACTTCTGTTGACCGGCAAGTTGAAAGATAAGAATACACTAGGCTAAACATCCTAACGAGCACCCGAAATCCGGCTGGAACATCAGTTAGACCAATGTCAGATTTGATGTGCGACTCAATTTTCTACCTTTTCAATGGTTGCCCAGGACACAAAGTAACACACAATTGAGAATTTAGGATTGAGAAGCTTCTTGCCATGGCTGCCTAAATCCAAAGAGTAGATCCTTCGTTTTTGTCACATGCCAACTGCACATCTTTTGGCTTTACATTCGCATTTAATTGCAAAACGTAAATAAGAACCTAGGAAAATTGAAAGAAACTGAAACTGAAAACTGAAATTGAAGATGCTTTTCTTATCCCTAATTAAAAAAAAAATAGACAAAATTCAAACCAGAAAATATTTAATCAAGAGTCATACACTCAGAAGCATTAACATAAACCCTGACTTTGATCTTCTTTTACTCGCATGCAAAACCTTGAAACCCTAACTTCATCTTTTTATACCACATAAAACATTAAGAACCTAATAACATCTTCCTAGACAAGCATGCAAAAACAAAACAAAAAAACCTAACAGAACTGTAAATCGACGATCCACACCATTTTCAGAGGAGTTCTTTACCGATCTGGAAAGAAACATAAGCATCAACGCAAGCATACTTAATCTGATCGAGAGAAAGCCAATAATCCTCCCAATTGCTCATAGTAACATGCCTAGGTTTTTCAATATCACCATAATTTAATACAATTCCAGCCAATCCCATCAACCCAGCATTCTTAAGTGCCTTCGAATTATATCTATCAGCAGCCAAATACCTAAGATCAACAGCAGCCTCAACTTCTAAGTCATAATCATCATCAAGTTTCTTAACATCTTCATCGATCCCAACTCCAACAAATGTAAAATCAGGGTCTCCGAGAAACTCAACAAGAGAAGAAGGGATTTCATCTGCATGTTTGATTTGGAAAATCAAACATCTACGACCAACACAGAGTTGTAATGTTGCTACTTGATTTCTGTAACGGCCATAAGCAGGTTTCCATTCTACATCAAGACCAACGATGAGATGATCTAGTACTCCATTGTAATCACTGTAAATCCTGCTAATCCAGTGATCAACTGTTGAAGAATGCTTAGTGACGACTGTTCTGATTCGATCATCGTCTATGATTACAGAGTAAACTTGTTGTGTTTCTGGGTAGTGATTTGGAAGATCATGAATGGAAATTCCCATGGTGGTGGTGGGGGGTAGTTTGTGTTTTTTCTAGAGAGAGAATAAAACCTCAAATGGGAATGGGAATGGGAATGGAGAGAATCTGTCGTATATAGTAGTGGTGGAACCGTACGATGGAAACGGATAAGAACGGATTTGAACGACAGAATAAATCACCAAAAAGGAAAATAACAAATAGGATATTTTGACATCCGTAAAATTAATTTCGGGAAGTAAGACCTTGTTTGTTTGCCGCTGACTCGGCATATGGATCTGAGTCAACCCCTGATTCGGGCCGAGTCAGCAGTTAGACCATTTGTTTTTCATTTTGAGTCAGATCGACTCGACCTCCGACTACGACATAATCCATGACTCGGACCCATTTGAGTCGAGGTAACAAAATACTCTCGACTCATAAACTAAACCACTGACTCACATATTTTTGAGTCAGATGAGTCAGATCTGACTCAAAACAAACATATCGAGTTAGATCCAGGTGAGTCAGGTGATTTCACTCAGATCCAGATGACTCAGATCCAGGCGACTCAGATGAGTCAGGAATAAACAAACATGGTGTAAATCTTGTTATTAAAGTCTGACTCGAGTCCGAGGAGTTGTACGTGTCTATACCTGAGTCGGATTAGTTAGTAAATCTGGTTGGGTTATGTCTATACCTGAGTCGGATTAGTCAGCAGATCTGGTTGGGTTAGAAATTTACAGGGAGGTAGTTACTTAAGAAGTTCACGGATATTCTTTTTTTTTTCTTTGATAACATTCAATGAATTGAATGTCTACATTGTATTGAGACGGTTTGAATCAATGATTTGATTAAGAGAAAAGATAAATGTTTACAGGACAAAGATAAATGAATTGAATGTCTACATTGTATTGAGACGGTTTGAATCAATGATTTGATTAAGAGAAAAGATAAATGTTTACAGGACAGAGATGACAATATAAACTCAGACTCGATCTCTCATTCTCTCTTTACATTGCCCACGTGTGTTGCACACACTGGCCAACACTCTCACACACGAGCCAGACATACACTCACAGTACTCTATGTTATTACCCTCCCTCAATCTCTAGTGGGTTGTAAGACCACTTGAGATTGCACTCGCACATGACAAACACCAGCCAGACATACACTCGCAGTACTCTTGGCAGACAGTAAAATGCAATAGCTGTAGCAAGAGAGTAGCATAGTACATAAGGGAGACAAAACTGGAGGTGCGGTTGATCTGTAGCAGTACTTGATGCGAGTAGAAGTAATATTTGTAGTAGGTAGTTGGTGTGGCAACACTACAGAAGCGTATTAGTAGTAATTCTTGATGCGCATACTTGAGAAGTAATACTTGGTGCAAATTAGCTCCATTATCATAAGATGAACCATAGAACAAGCTGTACTTGGTGTAGAATTAATGAACTACGTGATAGGTGTCTAAAACACCTTAATATTTATCTATTGTTTATGCTTTCTTTCTAAGTTTTCTTGTAAATTATGTATCTTATGTTTACTTTTGAGTGTTTAGGTACTTTGGAGTCATTTGGAACAAAGAAGAAGAAACGGGGCAAAAGTGTCATTTCATGTGCAATTCTTTGTTGGAGACCGAACTATTTCTCATTATTTGCTTTTATTTCTTCATCTCTGTCGAAAAGCATGTCGGCTTTAGTGATGCAAACTTATCGTACGAAAAGCACGATTGCTTTAGTGATGAATAGACATTGAAGAAGAAGTGAATCGAGAAGTAAGAGACGGATCTTTGTTGGTGGAAGATTTCGAAGAAAGGCGAAAGCGTCGGTTCGTATGCAAGCACGATGGGAAGCTCGGCAATTACATGACAACCTGCTGAGTTGTGTTTATTGGCTGCCACTGTTGGTGGCTAGAATCTGATTGCTGGGTGCCTACACTCTAGGGTTCTCAGATCTGGGGTGGTTAAATCCAGTTTCAATTCCTACAGAAGACCTAAATTACAGAGAAAAATCATTTCTCTCATCATTGGCACTTCTTTCTTTCTCTACACACAGAAACCAAGAGAGACATGGCGGCAAGATCGTGTTGAGACATCCGAGAGATTGATGGTGTTCTTGAGGATTTACGAATCACGTTATCGATTGTGAGGGGAAGAACAATGGTTGTTGTTGGTAATTTGAAGTCAAGAAGAAATCGGAAGATTAGGGTTCTTGTTGTTCTTTTGTTCTTCATGGGTGTGAGGATATTGAGAGGGGTTGGATACGATTTGAAGTCAAGAAGGAAACACAAGTTAGGGTTGGAGTTAGTTTCGAATTTGCAGTGGTAATTCAATTGAATTTATGGGTTTGTTTCAGGTTCAGGGTTACATCGAGAATCACTTGGTGTTACTCCGAAACGGAGGAATGGATTTCGTAATCAGATGGGGGTTTGAAGCTGTTCAAAACAAGAAGAAACCATAGAAGAAATGGGTTTTCGCTGGTGATAATTTTGGGGTTTCTATTTGATGCAGTTGAGTCATTGTGGTTACAGGGAAGAGCAGCTGAGAAGATGTTGAGCGATGGGTTCGAGTCAGAGAGTCCTGGTGTATGAAATTGAGTTGTTAATGAAAATTAGATTTGTTCTTGAGATGCAGTGGAAGAATGCTGTGTGTGTTGGATTCAGGCTATAATAAAGATGGATCTGGTGATGTTAGCAACAAGTTGCAACTGAAACTTGTGTTGGTAAGCAATGGATAGAAGAGAAGGGGATAAATGTTATGGTTAATGGCTGCAATTATTAGTGTTGGTGATGGGTAATTGTGTTGCAGGTGATAGAGCTGAAATGGCAGAAGTTCAAGTTACAAGACAAGTAGATGTATGCCTAGGTTGTGTGTTGTGAATTGCAGGAACACATGGAGCTGTAAATTTAATTGCATTGAGACGAGGCAGTGATGTCGATTGCAGTTGCAGGGATAACTGGTGCTGGCAGTAGTAATGCAAGATGATGATGTTGGAGCTGTGGAGCGTAGGAGGTTGCAGTCTAGCTATGTGTGGTACTTGAATGATGAAAAGAAGAATCACGGAGTAGTTGAGTTTGTGACCCGATGGTTTGGAAGAGAGGAAGCTATGTCTTGTTTTGAAGCTACATGATGTGGCGCTATGTTCTGAGATGAGTTGTTGGCCGAGATTGTTGGAGAAGGTCAGTGGGGCTGCCATGAAGAAGATGAGTACAGCTGCTGCTTGGTGATTAATGGTCTATGACGGAGAGGGGATGTTTTTGAAGCAGAAATTGAAGTTGATGTTGTTTGTAATGAAAATTGAAGGGTGGAATTGGTAAGAGGCTTTGGGCCCGGTGATTGAAGCCGCAATTCATGTGTTGGTTACATTGCGAGGCAATAGCGGTCATTTGCAGTTGGAAGTGGTGTTTGAGCACAATAAAGAAGAAGGAGAATGAACGAAGTGACCTAGATGAATGTTAGGTTTAACGGGTTATGGATATTATGGAGTTGTTCGGATGCAAATTGCGGTTAGGTTGAGAATGAGTAAATTTGCAGGTGGTGGTACTGAATTCGGTAGAATTGAGATGTTGCTGCGAGATTATGTTCACTTGTGGTTGAATTCTTGAGAATGAGCAAACGCATGGGCAGTGAAGCTGTTGTTGGTAATTGGCTGGAGTTGGAATGAAAGAGTAATGTTGCTGCTTAACTGGGTTTGAAGCATTGATGATGTTGTTGATGCTTTGGTGAAGGACACGAAGATTGTGATTACGGTGACGCATTCCGGAAGGAGATGAAGCTAATATGAATTAAGGGTGCAAGTTGGTATAAGATGGCATTGCAGGTAGTGCGGTACCATTCTTATTTAAAATGCAAATAAGGTGGCGAGAGTCGATAATGCGAAGCTAGAGATGATTGCTGATGTTGAAGTGAAGTTCTGAGAATGCATTCCTATGCCGGTGGAGATTTTGTGGAAATGCAGGCTAAGGTGTTGAGCTAGTAAGGTGAGTTAGTAGGTGGTGCGAAGAAGATGTGGATTAGGAATGAATTTTTTTGCATGCGATGTCGATTGAAGTTGGCTAAATTTGTAATGTTGCAGTGTTGCTAGTGGTTCCAGATGGTGGATGTAATGGTTCGCGGGTGGAAGATTGCAGCTCTGCAGCTGTGAGGTTATGCACACAAATACACTAACAATGGTGCAACAGAAAATTGGCCTGGCAAGATGGCTTGTAAAATGGCTTAAGCCATAACTAGTTAGACCCGGTCGGTTTAGCTGACTTTGACTCACGGACTCGACTCGGTCGGTTGAGTTGACCGATCGACGGACTCGTTTGACCGGTGGCCAGGGTGGACTTTGCAGTGTCACTGTGCTACTCTAGCGACTTTCGGCCAACTTAGGCATTTCACCGATTCCGACTACCGCTTTTGGGGCACATATTCACATGGGTTTTTCTCACACATGGGCTTGGTGGACTCTTATCTATTGGACCTTTGAAGACTTGACCTAAGAAAAGACATAAAAGGAGGATTTTACAACTTTGATAGATCACGTATTCTAGTTGGAGTTTTGGAGACATAGCGCAACTAGGGTTTGCTTTCGTATTTATTTTCATCTTCTTTATTCAATTATTATTGATGATGAACTCCAAAACTATGAGTAACTAAAGTATTTTTGATTAAGGGTGATTTCAAGCCCAGAAATATGAATTCATGATTGATATGCAATAGCTCGTTTTCTTGCAAGTTTAGTTATTGTTTGATTTATACCATGCTAATAATGCTTATGGATTGTTCCTTAATTGTTTAAGTTCGAAATTAAATAGTTATGTCACAATCTTATTGCTAGTTTAGATTTTCTTCGACCAGTAATTGTCTAGAGAAGATGAACACAAGTAGAAATATATGGGTATTGATGATGGACTTTGTTAAGTACCCATATGTAGAAATTGACACTAGTAGGAGATTCATGCTTTTGAATCCATCACTAGGAGCAACCTTATCTCACAAAACTTAGAGCATTTGTTTAAGTCACACCTAGAGAGCGTACTTCTAGGAAACTTGCAAGTAGAATCCAGTAGTCGAGCGCTTCCGTATCCGGTGAGCTTAGGAGATAATAACGGGATAGTTGAGCGTACTAATTATCCTAGGGTTGTTAGTAACAAGATAACGCGAAGAACGTGTTATATATCGATTTGGTTTATGTTTCGTGGTCGAGAATGATTCCTTAACCAATTCCATCTCATATTTGAATACAACTTTACAATTTTCAGAATTTCTACAACAAAAATCTTCTTTGCTAAGAGTATTTGCATAACAATTTTTGATTCACACCTCCCTTGGGACGAATATGCTTTCATTATATTACTTGCTAGTGTAAAGAGAAGTAGAAATTATTATTTGCGAGTTTGACACCTCGTCAAAATTGGCGCCATTACGTGGAGCGTGGCAAGTTTAGTTGTTATTTTTATTCTTAGTTTATACTTTTGTTTTTATTTTCAATTTGAGTTTACTTATTCAACCTCTTAGAATCGATTTCCGGTACTATTTCTTTGGTGAATGCGTGGAGAGGGCGGACCAAGTCCAATTGGTATACGTCTTCGTTCGGGCACTTTACTTAAAGACTTCATTCGAAAGCGTTGAACACTCCACTTCCTCCTAGTTCTTCACCTAACGAATTCTCGGATTCGGACAAAGAGGAAGACAACACAATGGGAGGTCGACCACTGCTCCAAGAACACTCAAGGATCTCACTTCTCCAAACATTGACGTGACCTTTATGTATTCAGGTGAATGGAACCATTGAGTTGAAGCCGCAATTGATTAACTTGCTACCCAAATTCGAGAGGTTTAGCGGGAGAGGATCCTAATCGTCACTTACAACAATTCCATCATGTTGTGACTAGTTTGAAGCAAACAGCTGAGATCTTAGATATGGCTATGATGACAACTTTTCCTTTCTCCCTTATAGATGTTGCAGGAGAGTGGTTCTTTTGCTTACCCTCTGGAAGTATAACCACATGGAATGGAATGAAGAAGTTGTTCCTTGAGAAGTATTTTCCGGCATCAAAAGCAGCTGTGATTCGCAAGGAGATTTGTGGTATTAAACAAGTATCGGGAGAGACTCTCTATGAGTATTGGGAGCACTACAAGAAGCTTTTAGCTAGCTGTCCACACCACCAAATCAGCGATCAACTTGTGATTCAATATTTCTATGAGGGGTTGCTTTCTAATGATAGAAATTTGATCGATGCCGCAAGTGGTAGTGTACTTACCAACAAGACCATTGCGGAAGCTACAAGTTTGTTGGAGAATATGGCTGCGAACACTCAACAATTCTATACTCCAGGTGAACCAATGGTAAGGAAAGTGAATGAAGTTGGTGATTCTTCACATTTGGAACATAAAATGGGTAACATGGAGAGGATGATGCAACAAATAGCAGCTGTCGTCATACCATCATCACACACCGAAGATGTTGAGAAAGCAAGTGCCATGTTCCAAAATCAGCAAAGGCAAAGATATGATCCATACTCTAGCACATACAATCCGGGTTGGCGAGATCATCCCAATTTTAGCTACGCCAACAAGCAAGCTGCAGTTTCCAATCCGCCTTTCAATCAACAAGGTGGATATCAATTCTTGCAAAAGTCACGTCAAGAAACTCAAGGCACGAGTATAGATGACAAGTTGAATCTTATTATCAATACAATGGCGCAAGATAAGCAAAACATTCTCAGCACAATGATGGCGCAAGATAAACAAAAGCGAGAGATGGATATGAAGGACATGCGAACACAAATGGGTCAACTAGCTACTACGTGAGCAAATTGGAAGCACAAGCGGTGAAAAACTTCCTTCACAACCGTTGAATCATAGAGAGAATGCTCATGCTATTGAGCTACGAAGTGGGAAGCAAGTAGAGAAGTAGGAAACATCAACGGTATCCCATGAACTGATTTGGAGAAAGAAGAGGGTGAAACTTGACCCCCAAAAAAAGGCTGACCGGTAACAAATTCTAACTCTAAAAACTGTGTTTCTACTTATGCTACTCCTCGCCTTTTCCTAGCGGGTTTGCAAAGTCGAACAAGGAGACTTTATACCAAGAGATTTGGGAGATCTTTAAGAAGATTGAAGTGAACATTCCACTCATTGAGGCGATAAGGGAGGTTCCTCGCTATGCAAAGTTCTTGAAGGAATTGTGCACTAACAAGCACAAGTTGACCGGTAATGAGGTAATGAGTGTGGGGAAAATGCTTGGCATATCTTCAAAAGAAACTCCCACCTAAGTTGAAAGATCCGTGGTAGTTTCACCATACCATGTACTATTGGTAAAATCGGGTTTGAACGTGCTTTGCTAGATTTAGGAGCATCCATTAATGTCATGCCCGCTTCCATTTATGAATCCTTGAATCTTGGCCCTCTTAAGAATACCGGTATTGTTATGACTTCTTTGATAGATCAATACTTACCAGAAAGGGGTCATTGAAGATGTTTTGGTGCAGGTTAATCAACTCATATTTCCGGCGGATTTCTATGTTCTTGACATGATGGATGAAGATTCACCGTCGTCTACTCCCTTGATGTTGGGTAGACCATTCATGAGAACCGCTAGAACGAAGATAGATGTTTTCAAAGGCGCCTTAACTATGGAATTTGATGATGAGATCATAAGTTTCAATATCTTTGAGGCTATGAGATATCGGAGAGTGATGTGCATTCTTGTTTTTCAATTGATATTATTGATTCTCTAGCTCAAATGATTTTTGAATTGAATGGTGAAGATGCTTTAGAAAACACCATAGTGGAAGGTTTAGGTTATGGAAAATACAAAGACCTTGAAAGTGAATTATCTATTTGTGATGAGCTTAAAGAGGTTGTTTTAGCTCTTAACTCATTAAAAGAAGTTCCACAAAAGTATAATCGTCTTATGTCTCTTTGCCGCTTACTAATGAGAAACTTTTACCATCGATTGTGCAGGCACCTATTATTGAGTTGAAACCTCTTAGGATCACCTCGGTACATATATTTAGGTGATAAGTAAAGTTACGGGTGATCATTGCCAAAAACCTTACCAAGGTGCAAGAGGAGAAACTTGTTCGAGTATTAAGAGAGTACAAGTCCGCCATTGGGTGGACCATTCACGATATCAAAGGAATCGGCCCTTCCACATGTATGCAGAATACTTCTTGAGGAGGGGAAAAACCAACAATAGAAGCTCAACGTCGCTTGAACCCTCTAATGATGGAAGTAGTCAAGAAAGAAATCCACGAAGTTATTGGATGTCGAGGTTATCTATCCCATATCCAGATAGCAAATGGGTGATCCGGTTCAAGTCGTTCCAAAGAAGTCCGGACTCACGGTTGTGAAAAACAATGATAATGACTTGTTTCCAACAAGAATTCGGGCCAGGTTGGAGAGTTTGTATTGATTCAGGAAGCTTAAATCTACAACCCGAAAGGACCATTTTCCCTTACCATTCATTGATCAAATGCTTGAAAGATTGTTGGACACTCTCACTATTGCTTTCTTGACGGTTTTCAAGGTTATAACCAGATTATAATAGCTCCAGGAAGATCAAGAAAAGACGACGTTTACTTATCCTTTTGGCACTTTTGCGTATATACGTATACCATTTGGCTTGTGCAATGCTCCAGCCACTTTTCAACGTTGTATGGTAAGTATATTTTCAGATTATGTGGAAAGCATCATAGAAGTGTTTATGGATGATTTTAGCGTGTATGGTGATTCTTTTGACAAGTGCTTAGATAACCTTGCACTTATTCTTAAACGATGTGTAGAAACTAATCTTGTGCTTAATTGGGAAAAGTGTCACTTTATGGTGAATCATGGGATTGTACTACGCCATGTTATATCCTCTAAGGGGTTAGAAGTTGACAAGGCCAAGATAGATTTGATTCGAAACTTACAATACCCCACAATTGTGAGGGAGGTTCGCTCTTTTCTTGGTCATGCAGGTTTTTATAGGAGATTCATCAAGGATTTCTCCAAGATTGCAATGCCCTTGTGTAGACTTTTGCAGAAAGATGTGGCCTTTGATTGTGACAAGGAATGCAAGGAAGCGTTTGACACATTGAAAGAGTTGTTGATTCTGCACCAATTGTCAAACCAACGTGACCGGAGCAAGCCATTTGAGTTGATGTGCGATGCAAGTGATTATGCCGTTGGGGCCGTGTTGGGACAACGAGATGGTAAAGTTCCATATGCCATTTATTATGCTTCTAGAACTCTCAACGGTGCACAAATCAACTACTCCACTGCTTTGAAAAGGAGCTCTTGGCCATAGTATTTGCACCTTTAGAGAAGTTTAGATCTTACTTGGTGGGTACAAAGGTGGTGGTTTTCCGACCATCTTTGCACTTCGATACTTGCTCACAAAGAAGGATGCTAAGCCAAGGCTCATAAGGTGGATTCTTCTTCTTGAGAGTTCAACTTGCAAATCAAGGACAAGAAGAGCGGTGAAAATGCGTAGCGGATCATTTAAGCAGATTGGTTGTGTCTAAGAAGCGATTCCTTTGCATGATAGCTTCCGGATGAACAACTCTTTGCGGTTGTTGGCACAACAACTCCATGGTACGCTGATATTGTTAACTTCTTGGTGACGGGACAAGTACCTAGTTCCATGTCTACATTTCGAAACACAAGCTCAAGAAGATTGCCAAGCAATATATGTGGGATGAACCTTATTTGTGGAAGCATTGCTCGATCAAATGATCTTGCAGTGCGTACTCGAATCCGAGTTCCAATCAATTACGAATTTTGTCACTCATGTGCATGTGGTGGTCATTTCGAGCCAAGAGGACAGCCCTCAAGGTTCTCGAAAGTGGTTTTTATTGGCCTACATTGTTTAAGGATGCATATTTATTTTGTAAGGCTTGTGATAGGTGTCAAAGGACGGACAATCTAAGTGCTAGAAACCAAATACCGCAAACACCAATTCTCGCTATTGAGATTTTTGATGTTTGGGGTATCGATTTTATGGGGCCTTTTGTGAATTCCAATGGGAAATTTTATATACTTCTTGCTGTAGATTATGTTTCTAAGTGGGTGGAAGCTAAAGCCACCCCTACTAATGATTCTCAAGTTGTTTGTGAGTTTGTGAAGGAATATATCTTTTCTAGATTTGGCACACCTCGAGTGGTGATTAGTGATGGAGGTTCGCACTTCAAGAGATCCTTTCATGCTCTTCTAAAGAAGTATAATATTTCTCATAAAGTTGGCACACCGTATCATCCACAAACGAGTGGTCAAGTGAAATTTTCAACTAGGGAGATTAAGTCCATCTTAGAGAAGACGGTGAACGTCACAAGGAAGGATTGGAGTTATAGACTCAATGACGCTTTGTGGGCGTATATGATAGCTTACAAGACACCCATCGGTATGTCTCCTTTTAGGCTTGTCTATGGCAAACCTTGCCATCTTCCGTCGAACTTGAACACAAAGCTTATTGGGCCATCAAGGTATTATATATGGAATTAGGTGCAGCTGTTGAACATAGGAAACTTCAACTCAATGAGTTAGAAGAGATACGAAATGATGCATATGAAAGTTCACGCATTTACAAAGAAAAGACCAAAGCTTTCCATGATAAAATGATTTCCGAAAGAGTTTTGAAGTAGGGCGAAAGTTCTTTTATTCCATTCTCGTCTTAAATTGTTTCAGTAAACTTAGGTCCAGATGGATTGGACCATTTGTTGTTACTAATGTGTTTTGCGCATGGTGCAAGTTGAAATTAGTAGTCCCAAAGCGGGGCTGGTTTCCAAGGTCAACGGCCATCGTTTGAAACCATACTATGAGCAATTTGTGACGGAGAATCAGGATATGGTCACATTGAGTGATCCACTCCCTCTGGAGGAGTAATTGGAGTTGAAAGTCGGGCTAACGACTTTAAACCAAGCGCTAAGTGGGAGGCAACCCACCAGTTTTGTATCTTTATCTTTATCTTTTTATTTTTAAGCATTTTAGCTTTATTTTCTTGTTTTGCATATCATTTGCGGAATTTCCCACCTTGAACTTTACTTTGAATGACTAAATTTTACATTGAGGACAATGTAAAGTTTAAGTGTGGGGGAGCATTTATATGTTTTTAGAGTTTGTTGCCTTTAGTAAAAAAAAATAAAATAGAAAAAGTCGTCAGGGACTAAATTTTGTTGCCCTTTTGATTCTGATTAGAAAAATAGAAAAAAAAAAGAAAAAAATTGCTTTATAAACTCCGAAATCTAGAAACTTGTGCCTTTAGGATGACACTACCAACATAAGTGGATGGAACCATCTTGGTTACGGGGAGTTGAGAACCCATTAACTAAAAGGACGAACAAAGCTCATGTGTTAAAAATAATATGATAGTTGTTACCATATCTCGGAATGTCACCATATCACCTTCTCTTTTTTTTTTTGCAATATTTTCTTGTTTCTCTAAGTGATTTGGAGGGTCACTAACATCGAATTGTTATTACTGCTAGGATGAAATAGAGGATTGAGTTACTAAAAAAAAAAAAAAAAAAACCAGACCAATTAGACCAACCGGAGTATATATACAAAAGAAAGAAAAAATAAAAAAAATAGATTGACACTTTGATGCAATATGTGTGTGTTCTCCCTGTCTTCGTCGCCTAAACAAGCGTGGAACGCAGGATCCAAGGGAATTACCATGTAATCTGCTGACAAGAAGCATGCTCTTGGATCAAAATATCTAATCATGTCGTAAAATAAAAAAAAAAAAAAAAGTGAAAAAAAAAGAAAAAGAAAAAGAAAAAATTCAATTATATCATTGTTCAATAAAATCGACTGCTGGTTCCCTTGTATATGCCAGTTCAGTTGATCTAGAATTAAGATTGTCGATCTTTGGTTCCCTTGTATATGCCAATTTGAGTTGATATTAGAATTCAGACCGATATCTCAATCTATTAGGTCATAGGTTCATCTTAGTGGTGACCTTGAGTGGATATGGGAAACACCGATCACTTGTCAACATTCGCAAACATCTACCTCTATATTCATCTTCATAATCTATTCATGTGTGATTGTGGTTAGTTAGATTAGAGTATTGTGGTTTGTTCAACTTTCTATGTAAAACTTTGTTTATTTATATATGAATTGGATTTGCATCAAGGTACCTCCTCGTAGTCATTTTGGATTCATTCATAGATTCTTCACGGGTAGTTGGAATTTGGAGTAAAAGGTTTTGTAGGTACACCTCTTGTAAACCTTCACGAGACTATAACTCGTCCGCTAGGGATACCTAAAGGTTTAAAGGCTTGTTATTTATGCTAAGAGTAACTTAGTAGCCTCGACGACACGGAGTTGTATGTATGTTTTAGAATTATTTTTTTTTGATTTGCTCGAGGACTAGCAAAGTCTAAGTGTGGGGGAATTTGATAGGTGTCTAAAACACCTTAATATTTATCTACTGTTTATGCTTTCTTTGCTAAGTTTTCTTGTAAATTATATATCTTATGTTTACTTTTGAGTGTTTAGGGCGATTACGGAATGACTCTTAAGAGTTGTGTTTATTGAGCGCCCTTTGTTGGGTGGCTAGAATCGATTCTTCAAGGTGCCTACACTCACGGGGTTCTCGGAGAGTTTGGGGTGGTTAAATCCGAGTTTGATTCCTACGGAAGACTGAGTACGAGGAGAAAAATCATTTCTCTCGTCATTTAGCTCTGCTCTTTTCCTCTACACAAGCCAGAGACATGGTGGCAAGATCAGGTGGCCAGAGACAATCGGAGATTGATGGTGTTCTTGAGGATTTCTAAATGCGGTATCGGATTGATAGGGAAGAATAATGGTTGTTGTTAGTAATTTGAAGTGAAGAAATGTCAGAGAAGATTATGGTTAACGTTGTTGTTGTTCTTCATGGTGGAGTGGAGATTGGGAGAGGGTTTGGCTACGATTTGAAGTCGAGAAGGAAACACAATTTAGGGTTGGAGTTAGTTTCGAATTTGCAGTGGTAATTCAATTGAATTTATAGGTTTGTTTAGGGTTCGTGGTTACATCGAGAATCACTTGGTGTTACTCCGAAATGGAGGAATGAATTTAAGTAATCGGATGGGGGTTTGAAGGCATTGCAACAAGAAGAAACCGAGAGAAGAAATGGGTTTTATTTGGTGATAATTTTGGGAGTTTCTCGCGATGCGGTTAGTCATTGTGGATGGCACGTGGAAGAGCGAGATGAGAAGATGTTGAGATGGGTTCAAGTCAGAGTCCTACGGTGTATGAAATTGGAGCATTAATGAAAATTAGATCTGTTCTTGAGATACGGTGGAAGAATGTTGTGTGTGTTGGATTCATGCTACAATGAAGATGGATCTCGGTGATGTTAGCAACAAGTTGCAACCGAGACTTGTGTTGGTAAGCAATGGATGGAAAGGGGATATTTGTGCAGGGTTTAATGGCTGCCGGTTATCAATGTTGGTGATGGGTAATTGCGTTGCAGGTGATAGAGCCGAAATGGCGGTTCAAGTTACAAGACAAGTAGATGTATGCCTAGGTTGTGTGTTGTGAATTGCGGGAACACAGGAGTCGTAAATTGAATTGCATTGAGATCTAGGTAGTGATGTCGATGCGGTTGCGTGGATAATCGGGTGCTTGGCGGTAGTAATGCAAGATGATGTTGTTGGAGAGGCGTGGAGCGTAGGAGGTTGCGGTCTAGCTATGTGTAGTACTTCTGAATGATGAATGGAAGAAGCACGGGTAGTTATTTCAGAAGCGATGGTTTGGAAGAGGAAGCTATGTGTTGTTTTGAAGCTACATGATGTGGTGCTATGTTACGATGAGTTGTTAATCGAGATTGTTGGAGAAGGTCGGTGAGGCTTCACATGAATAAGATGAGTCCGAGCTGTGGTGATTAATGGTCTATGACGGAGAGGGGATGTATTTAGGCGTAATTTAAGTTGATGTTGTTTGTAATGAAGATTGAAGGGTGGAATTTGCAAAGGCTTTGGAACTGGTGATTGAAGGCGCCGAATTCATGTGTTGGTTACATTGCGAGGCAATGGTAGTAAATGGTTGGAAGTGGTGTTTTGAGCACAATAAAGAAGAAGAGAATGAACGCGAGGCCTAGATGAATGTTAGGTTTAACAGGTTATAGAGATTGTGGAGTTGTTCGGTCTGAAATTGCGATTAGGTTCAAAATGAGTAGTTGCGGGTGGTGGTACGGAGTGGGTAGAATTGAGATGCTGTTGTAGAAGGAGATTATGTTCACGTGTTTGAATTCTGAGAATGAGAAACGCAGGGCAAAGTGGAAGTCATTGTTGGTAATTGGTGAGTTGGAATGAAAAGATAATGTTGCTGCTTAACTGGGTTTGAAGCACTAGTGATGTTATTGATGTTTTGAGTCAAGGACACGTAAGGTGTGATTCTCGTGACGCATGCGGAAAGGAGATGAAGCTAATATGAATTACGGTGCAAGGTGGTATAAGATGGCATTACGGGTAGTGCGGTAGATCGAGTTGAAATACGAAATAAGGTGGCGAGAGTGAGAATGCGAAGCTGATGTTGAAGTGAATTCACGAGAATGCATTCTTATGCGAGTGGAGATTTTGGAAATGCGGGCTAAGGTGTTGAGCTAGTAAAGCGAGTTAGTAGGTGGAGGCTGAAGAAGATGTGGATTCCGTAGAATTTTTGCACTTGCGGGGCGGTGTCGATTGAAGTTGGCTAGCTTAATGTTGCGGTGTTGCTAGTGGTTAGGATGGTGGATTTAATGGTTCGTGGAAGATTGCGGCTACGCGAGAATTGCGGAGGTTATGCACACAAATACACTAACAATGGTGCTGACAAAAAATTGTCTGGCAAGATGGCTTGTAAATGGCTTAAGCCATAACTAGTTAGACCCGGTCAGTTTAGGCGGCTCGACTCACATGACTCGGCTCGGTACGGCAGTTGACCCGTCGACGGACTCGTTGTGGGTGACCGGGTGGACTTCAGAGACATAGCCGCAACTAGGGTTTGCTTTCGTATTTTTTTTCATCTTCTTTATTCAATTATTATTGATGATGAACTCCAAAACTATGAGTAACTAAACTATTTTTTGGATTAAGGGTGATTTCAAAGCCCTAAATATGAATTCATGATTGATATGCAATGGCTCGTTTTCTTGCAAGTTTAGTTATTGTTTGATTTATACCATGCTAATAATGCTTATGGATTGTTCCTTAATTGTTTAAGTTCGAAATTAAATAGTTATGTCACAATCTTATTGCTAGTTTTAGATTTTCTTCGACCCAGTAATTGTTCAGGAGAAGATGAACACAAGTAGAAATATATGGGTATTGATGATGGACTTTGTTAAGTACCCATATGTAGAAATTGACACTAGTAGGAGATTCATGCTTTGAATCCATCACTAGAGAAACCTATCTCACAAAACTTAGAGCATTTGTTTAAGTCACACCTAGAGAGCGCATTTAGGAAACTTGGCAAGTAGAATCCAGAGTCGAGCGCTTCGTATCCGGTGATCTTAGGAGATAATAACGGGATAGTTGAGCGTACTAATTATCCCTAGGGTTGTTAGTAACAAGATAATGCGAAGAACGTGTTATATATCGATTTGGTTTTTATGTTTTCAGTCGAGAATGATTCCTTAATCAATTCCATCTCATATTTGAATACAACTTTACAATTTTCAAATTTCTACAACAAAAATCTTCTTTGCTAAGAGTATTTGCACAACAACTTTTGCTTTCACACCTCCCTTGGGACGAATATGCTTTCATTATATTACTTGCTAGTGTAAAAAAGTAGAAATTATTATTTGCGAGTTTGACACATCGTCGAAAATTGGCCGCCGCTAGGGAGTGGAGCGGTGGCAAGTTTAGCTTGTTATTTTTATTCTTAGTTTATACTTTTGTTTTTTATTTTCAATTTGGTTTACTTATTCAACCTCTTAGAATCGATTTCCCGGTACTATTTCTTTGGTGAATGCGTAGAGAGGGCATACCAAGTCCAATAGGTATACGTCTTCGTTCGGGGCACTTTCCTTAAAGACTTCATTGAGCAGTGAACACTCCACTCCTCCAGTTTCTTCCTGAATTCTCGGATTCGGACAAAGAGGAAGATAACACAATGGGAGTCTAAACCCATTTCCAGAACACTCAAAGGAGCTCCCTTCTCAGAACATTGACCAGCTGCCTTTATGTATTGGTGAATGGAACCATTGAGTTAGCACTTGGGTGATTCACTTGCTACCCAAATTGAGGTTTAGCGGGAGAGGATCCCTATCGTCACTTACAACAATTCCGTCAATATTGTGACTAGTTTGAAGCAAGCTGCCAGAATCTAGATGTGGGCTATGATGACAGCTTTCTTTCTCCCTTATAGATGTTGCGGGAGAGTGGTTCTTTAGCACCCTCTGGAAGTATAACCACATGGAATGGAATGAAAAGTTGTTCTTGAAGTATTTCGGCATCAAAAATTTGTGATTCTCAAGGAGATTTGTGGTATTAAAAAAGTATCGGGAGATTCCTCTATGAGTATTAGGAGCCTACAAGAAGTTTTAGCTAGCTGTCCACACCACCAAATCGATCAACTTGTGATTCAATATTTCTATGAGGGGTTGCTTTTCTAATGATAGAAATTTGATCGATACGCAAGTGGTAGTGCACTTACCAACAAGACCATTGCGGAAGCTCTGAGTTTGTTGGAGGATATGGCTGCGAATACTCGGCAATTACACACTCCGGGTGAAACCAATGGTAAGGAAAGTGAATAAAGTTGGTGATTCTTCCACATTTGGATCATAGAATGGGTAACATGGAGAGGATGATGCAACAAATAGCATTTGTCGTCATACCATCATCACACAGAAGATGTTGAGCAAGTGCCCGTGTTCCGAAAATCGGCAAAGCCAAGATATGATCCATACTCAGCATAACATACAATCGGGTTGGCGAGATCATCCAGATTTCGGCTACGCTTGACAACAGGCCGTAGGTTTCCAATCCGCCTTTCAATCAACAAGGTGGATATCAATTCTTGCAAAAGCCACGTCAAGAAAACTCAAGGCGTGGTATAGATGACAAGTTGAATCTTATTATCAATACAATGGCGCAAGATAAAAAATATTCTCAAACCAATAGCGCAAGATAAACAAAAAGGCGAGAGATGGATATGAAGGACATGCGAACACAAATGGGTCAACTAGCTACTACGTGAGCAAATTGAGTAACGCGACGTTTGGAAAACTTCCTTCACCAGTTGAATCATAGAGAGAATGCTCATGCTATTGAGATACGAAGTAGGAAGCAAGTAGAGAAGCGGAACATCAGGTATCCCATGAACTGATTTGAAGAAAGAAGAGGGTGAAGCATTACAAAAGGTGACCGTGCTGAAATTCTAAGCTGCAAAAATCCACAGTTTACACTTATGCTAC
>JAJJWW010014092.1:0-33410 GCA_023531295.1 Papaver armeniacum
ATACTTGCTGTACATCATGCCTGTCTTTGCTTACATGAGTTTACATGTTACTTTGCTTATAAGATGGTGTTGTAAATTGTTGCGATTGCGATTGAAGGTTGAATGAAAGCCGTGGTCTTTGAAGATGTCAATGTAAATGGTTTATCTGTTTTGAACCATCATCGCAAGTGACAATTTTCTCTCTAGGGTCCTTTGTTTTCTTTTAGTATAGTTTCTTGCTTTTGAATTTGCTCATTATATTCAAACCCAACATTGTACCATTCTTGTTAAAGAAACCCCTTGCAAAAAAAAATTCAACTTCACATGGGAGCCCGGGTTTTGTTCATTTCTTGTTGTTGTGTACCCACAGAATGATTTTTTTTTGTGGATACTTCTGCACAGAGGTTTTAGGGCCCATAATGAGTTGTAGATATTTTCCGCACAACAAATTATTCTTGTTGCGGATAATAGTACACACACTAGAAAAGAACACCGTGGATATTGTAGTGATCTCTATTTATAGATGGTTCATGGTTGTTGATTTTCAAATGTTTGTTTAGATAAATTAGGATCAATAGATAATTGTTTCGAAGATTTATATCGAGTAGGAGAGTTACAGTAAGATTTTTGTTGTGGATATTTCTGCACGGGTTTTAGGGACCATAATAAGTTGTAGATATTTCTGCACAACATATTATTCTTGTTGTGGATAATAGCTGCACACTAGAAGAACACCGTGGATAATAGGCGCACACAAATGGAACATATTATTAATGTCGGTTTGACTTATCTTGTTGATAAGCCTTGGACAAGCAAGGCGACCAATAGTTTGCTTGTTCTTCTAATATAACGATATAGACAAATTTTCCAGATTGGCCTGAATTTTAAAACATAGTTAACTTAGCGATAAAGTTCATTGCCTTATAAGGCTTAACAGCTTACATAACTGTGAGAAGAGTTTTACTTTGCAAGGGTACTTGAAGCTTAAAGCGCATGACAATGTTTTGGTTCAAAATAAAAACATACATTCTAAACAAGAGAGTCGGAGACCATCCAGAAAGTTACGATCTATGCTTTGGTAGGGCTTCAAATTTGGCCCCATTGCGGTTAATACGATTGACCACCGCGCATAGGGGAAAAAAGCGCCTTATCCTTTTTGATTTGTAACATAGCCCTCCGATAACCATCTATAGTGTACGCTTACTTGGCTCTCATAAATGCCTTAGCAGCGGCGAAGTCTAAATATTATATGTATACTACATCGGCAAAGTCGACTAGGAGCACATCCGCGCTACATAGCTCAAGGGTTAAACTTTAAAGGAGGTGAGTTTCTAACAAATGTAACATGACTATAAAGTGTTGTTGTTAGATACCTTTAATATGGTACGCGCTTGGTCAAATGGCATGCTTCAGAAACACTTCCGCAATCGATTCGAAAACTGCCGTCTGTGCGAACACACAACTAGATCCTTTCTCTCTTTGAATACTCGTGACCAAGCGCATCGAATAACTTTTGCATGAACCATAAACAGGAATCACCGTTCTCGGGAATCAACGATGGCAAACGCAATAGGGTACATTTTTCCATTGGCATCATACCCAATTGCCGAAAATAGAGTTCTCTGCGTTCCCCACTTAGATGCATACCATACACAGCAAATGCGGGTCTACACCAAGACTTGAATCCTTGTAAAGATATACCAGCGCAAAAAAATAATACAAAAAACCACCATTTGTATCGGGTTCAATTGTTGTTTGCGTTCCTGGGTAGTGTTCTACATGTCCAGAAATTGTTCTATCAAAAATGAGTGTTCATCGATCACCAAAAATTCAAAATAGTAACATCAAAATATTAAAAATTCATCACGCCATACGTATGAGAGAAGTACCCTAGTATGTACAAACATGCTAGTTTGTTATTGAATATGTACAACCATATTAGATGTTTGCTTAAATTCCTCTTTAAAATCCGAACAACCCAAAATCAAACAGTGGCATAATTTCGTAACCAAAATTCGAATCTAACACTAAGAAATTGCCTATTAAACCCAAAGAAATCAAAATCAAAATTTCTATCCAGTTTAACATTATCATCAAAGATGAAATTGAACCCACAAAGAAAACATCAAAGATGCATAAACATATAAATACCTAACAGCAAAATCAAACGGTGGCATAATTTCGTAATCAAAATTTTAATCTAACACTAAGAAACTGCCTATTAAACCCTCTTTCAAACCTATTTCATGAAATCAAAATCAAAATTTCTATCGATTTAACATTATCATCAAAGATGAAATTGAACCAAAAAGAAAACATCAAAGATGCATAAACATATAAAAAATCAAAACCCTAGCCTAATTTTCAATCTATATCCGGACGTGGAAGTGAAAATGGGAAAAAGATTAGAAATCCAATTTCTAGGGTTTACATCAAGATTTTAGGAAGACGGATTTTTTCATACGAGATCACGGATCGGTGGAACTTATAATGAAATGAACTTATAGATGAGTTTAGACTGCGGTATCTCTATTGAAGACAACATGATGATGATGAACATGACAGAAAAAGGAAATAACAAGAACCGGAAGAAGAACATGAATAGGAACATGAAGAAGAAAGAAGATGGGTGTGGTGTGTGTTAAGTGGAAGAAGAAAAATGAGCTCTTTGGAGAGAGTGAAGTTGAAGAAATAGAAGTGAAGAGTATGACGAGAAATAAAAAATTTGAGTAACAACATCTTAGACATCGAGGCCGATTAATGATAAGTATTTCACTAATGATTTGTATAATGTTTTGATAATCACGTTTAGAAACGTATAATGAGATCCAAATATGCGGTGTCGAGACTCACAAAAGTTGATGTCGGGACTCAGATGGCGTCCCTTATGCCTATCCTCTCGACATTATACGGTGTCTAGATGTGCTATCTCAACACCCACGTAAGCCACGGTCAAATAATAATCGTAAGCTGTTAAAAAAAAAAAAAAAAAAAAATAAAAAAATAATAATCGGATGTTGGGTACGGCCGGGGAAAAGCGGTGATAAAATAAAAAGGTAAAGCGAAAACGTCCAAATACCCAAAATACATTTAGTTTTGGTCACGTCGCCAACATAGCATAGATTTCACCCTATTATTCAAATCCAACATATTTTCGGCCAAACACCCCGATTTAGAGTTCACAAACTGTAATGTAATCACGGATTGAAGCTGAATAAAATCACATTTCAGTTGAATTTCTTAACTTTAGTTCTCTATCAATGCTCCGAGGGAGAGTTTGGAAACTCGTGGGGGTTTCTTTCCAATTCCTAGTTTCATACGCCTTCAGTTAAGATTAAATATGTCAATAAAGAACTCACAATTCATTAATTATGTCAGTGCATGCTCATTTTGGAAATGTAGTGAACTCACTATTGTAGCAGCAACATCATTTGAACCTATCAATTCGAATGAACTCTTCAATATTGACTCTTTTTTTCCTTCCGTTGGATCCTAATTAAGATCAAAATCGGTATAACTTCATGAGATTTTTTTTTTTGTCAAATCAGTTGCAATACCCTTCAGATCAATATTCCCATGATTATATACTAAACACAAAATTAAACAAAAACTCAGCTGATAATTTTAAACCCAAGATTGAATTTGGGTTAAATGGAAAGTAAAAAACAAATTGCATACCTTCCAAACCCTAGAATTAATCTTGGTTAAATGGAAAACAGAAACAAACTGCTTCCTATCGGAACTGGAGCCCTAAATTATCAATGGAAGACATCGATATATCAAAATCAAATCGATTTTTTTTGCCAGTAAAAAATTGATAAGATAATGACTTTTATAGGAAATCTCAAAACAAGGATGAAACAAATGAATCGTGGTGAATATTGGGAATGTGGTGGTTGTACGTGGGTAGTTCTGCTGATTGATGGTAGGAAATACGGTGGTTGTTGGTGCAAGTATGTGTAAACCAATTGTTTACGGGGCCAGAGTAAATAAGACGTCAAATTTTGTGCACACTCCATTAAAGAGTGTGCACGTAACAAAATATTTTCATTGGCCGCTTTAAACATCCGGTTATCTAAAATATCTTTTTTTTTTGTTTTAGTTTAATTAGAATCTTAAAAAAAAGTAAAAGAATATATGTATCATATTTAATAATTACCTAAAATATAGGACTTTTTAAATCAGCCAAAGATAATTAAAAGATGCACTTGATTAATATTCGTAATTTATGTTGATAAAAAAAAACAAAAATTGGGTATGCCATAGTTTTAAGAGAATTATTAATAATTAGACCCATTAGTGATACTCCCTCCGCCTATTAGTGATACTCCCTCCGTCCCCAATAGGCGGAGAAGGTGAAATCTCTTCAATTAAGAAATTGCTTGGGTTTTATAAATTTTCATGTCTTTTCTTGTTTTATCCTTTGTCTTATAATCACTACAATTTCTCATGCAACATAAATATGGGTATATATGTCAAAAATCTTCTTGGAATTGAAATTCCGCCTATATAGTGGGACTAAAAAAATCTCATATTCCGCCTATATAATAGGGACGGAGGGAGTAGTTAAATTTGTAGGGATTCTAAATATGTTGATCACGGCTCCGGATCCCATGTACCCAAATTCCCAGTCTCCCTGTGTCCTTCCAACCAAATTACTCCACGTGGCACATCCTTTTCACTTAGTTAATGCTGTTAACAGTTGCAGTTATCCTAATAATAACATGAAGCAACATGGATTATGCCTCTCCATTAAAACGTTGTTATGTGAAAGCCTAACCCAAGAACACAAAGAAGGAAGGGAGGATCGGCATGAATTTATCTTGAATCCACATCACATATTTTATTTTGAAAGATGGTGGATGTTTTTTTTTTTCTTTAACAAGAAAAGATAAACAAGTAGCAGTTAATGATAGAATAATAAGAGAGAGGACTTGAATCTAACAGTTATTTTTTTTTATTCATCTTTTGAAGAATCCGTTTGAAATCATCAGAGTTGTGCAAAATTATTATGGGTCTCCATTTGCTATTGTTCTAAAATCAATGGGTTTCCTCTGTAATTTCTGAAATCAATTGCGAATCAACGTTCTTAATACTCCTAGTCCCTATTATATAGGCGGAATTTTGTTTTTTGCTTGTCCCATTAGAAGTCTACTTATTTTCTAGATGAATATTTCATATACCCTTATTTATGGTGCATAGATAATTGTGTTACTAATAGGACAATGGGTAAAACATGAAAAAACATAAAATATTATGAATCCAATGTTCTTTTCTTAATATAAGAGAATTGTGTCCCCCGCCTATATATGTGGGACAGAGGGAGTATTATTTTTTTGAGGAAGTTCTGCAAGCTTCTTTACAACTTATACATTCAACTGATGGTAGAATTTAATTATCTAGGTTAAGCTATCTCATTACAGTATCAAACTTCTCTTAACCAGAGAAGGAAAGATGGAAGATGAACATACATTTCCTTTTATTAATTTTGATTTTTACTTTATTTACTTTGATCTTTACTAATTAATGGGCTTCCGTTACGTGACGTTAATTTCATAGCTGTCAAATTACACGTGTCGATTTCTTATTGGAGGGTACAGGAGGAGACAGGGAATTTGGGTACAGAGGATCCAAAGCGGTTGATCACACATGATGATTATCTTCATCAATTTTCATTGTAAGCTATTAAATTTGAGTTTTTATGGTAGAAGTTAATGCATTTAGTATTAAGAGACTTGCGTGGGTTCACTTGAAATCATGATCACAAAGGGTAACTGATAAATGATAATGATGTTAAATATTTTAGGTAAGCAGTAGATATGGTATAAATGATGTTACCTCTTTTAGACACACTTTTTTCCCCCATTTTACGTGTTATGTACCACATTAAATGCATTTCAATTACTATAATATATGCTTCAAAAAAATAATAATTAAGTCATTAATATAATAAATATGGTCATATCTCGATTGAGACAATGAGATGGGGAAGAAAGTGTGTCTAAATAAAAATTTTAGATACATTGAAACAAGCGAGTGATATGCTCGGACTTATTACTTAATTGTATATATTACACCATGTTTGATTGGATCCGACTCGACATCTCAATCGAGGTACGGTCATAACACGTAAAGTGGGGGAAGAAAGTGTCTCTAAATAAAATTTTAGATATATTGAAACAACCAAGTGATATGCTCGGACTTATTACTCACGCCACTCTTAATTGCATATATTACACCATGTTTGTTTGGATCTGACTCAGACATCTCAATCGAAATATGACCATGTTTATTTGGATTTGACTCGCGATCCGAATCTGACTTGACATCTCAATCGAGGTATGACTCATGCGATAAATCTGATCGGAGCTATTTGAGTCACACATCATTTTGTACATAACTCGTTTTACGCATATTTGACTAAAATATTTTTATCCTGGAAATATCCGAGGAACCCAAGATGGCTCACTTCCAAAAACCCACCATTAAGATGGTATATATGTAGCCCAAAATATAAGATCTACGATCAAAAATAGCAGTTTTAGATTGGATTTGTATTTTAGATTTTGAGCCGAACTAAATTAACCTTCCTTCATTTTGTAATATTTAAAAGTTACATTGATTATCGATTAATTAGGACTGCGTATCGTCTATCCCTATTTCCCTATGTGCCTTTGTTCCCACCTATATCAACACCTAGTCAGTTCTAACGAACAATTCACCATCGAAATTTGTGACCTATTGATTAAATAAGGAGACTAAACTAATGGAGACTTGGAAATTTCCCAAACAATTTTTTTTTTTTTTTTTTTGAAGCATGATATTTATTGATCTACTAAGGCTCTATTACACGAGGGTATTCAGTACCCGAAGATTGAAATACATAAATTACGATAACATGACATAGAAACAAAATGTGATAATCATTTTCCGGCTTAGTGATGCATCGAGGATAGGTGTTGTAGATGTTGTCAAAAGTCCGTAGGCCTTCGACTAATGCTTTCCACAAGAAAAGTTGTATTTTTGATGGACATATATGAGTCCATGATAGCTTAGATGTTGGTGATGGTGTCGATGCAAATTACACGAAATAATAGTTTGCCTACCTCTTTGTTCCCCTGTGTTATCCATATCTTCAACCTGATATTTAGTCTTGAAGTTGAGTTGAAGTAGTATCCAAACTTCTTCCCTTGGAGATCTAGTTTTAAAAGCTAGTACTACTAATACAAAGATTACTAAAGCCAAGAAACGTAGATACAATCGAAATACAACAAAAGGCTATTCTTGAAATACGAGACTACGAACTACGCTAATATTGCTCGAAAGGAAAATACAATGAGACCAAAAGAAACTAAGAAGTAAAGGTGACCAGTTCATCGACCCCATTCATACCAATTGGGTTTTGCGCTTGCTGCATTGTGAAACAAGAAAGCCTTTGAAAGGCTGAAAAATTCTGGATTTGACATATTGAGATTCGACATGTGTATATCTTGATTATACATCTTAGAATGACAAAATCACCTTGGTCATGGACTCACGAGATGGTCTAAATTCTGCCGGATGATCAAGGTGATAGAGTTGGCTTGATAAGGATTCACTAAAATTGCACCAAGGTGACATTATCCGTAGGAAGATGAAGTAATTGTGAGGTTCAGAATGTACTTCCAATCTAGTTTGAAGTTGGACACGAAATCTTTTCATAAAATGGCAGAACATTGGTGCGAAGTGGAAATATCTTGAGCTTAATATCATGGACGCTTGCATTCTTAGGTTGCTTAGGTTAAAGCTCAAAAAAGTTATCCCAGAGACTAAAAATAAAATAAAAGGTTAAACCCGGATCAAAATTATCTTCTAAAAGGACCTAATTAAATCAGAAGAGATAACTACCAGGATAGATTACAGATCCATGGTACAAAAGCTAAAAACCAAAGGAATCAGTCAAACCTTAGCAACAAAACATAATTTTGAAAAATACAAAGGGACAAACCAGCACAAAAGCGAAAACACAAGGCATAGAGAAGATAACCAACATGAGAGGATACCACCAACATAACTAAACCGACTTCAGGATTGAAAGCGGGCGCCGATTCGAGGCTACACACCTTACAACATTCAACCTGATTTAAAGTAACCAAGCGGGGATACAACAAGGTGGCTTCACTAACCCGAGGGAAACTAAGAATGAATGATAACAAAGTGGTAGTTTCAAACCAACCAAGCAAAAAACAAACTTGCTTAAACAATCAAGGTTTAACTATCTAAAAGAAAACTTTGGTTTATTTTTGAGATATAGGTAGAAACACAAATAAGTTCAAAGGGTTTATAGAAAACTTGACAAATCAAAATATTAGTCTCACGGGAAACAGGGGAGGATTGAAGGTTAATTAACGGATCTAGCATCCATATATGAGAAAGATGCCAAAATAGTTCTTGTAATTTTTACGAAGAGATTGAGAAGGTGTTAGACCCTGAAATATTACCTCTTATTGAAGAGAAGAAGTGATAAATCGATTAGGACCCGTGATTGATTTGAAATCGATGAAGCTCAGGGCCGATACAACTCCTATGAAATCCAAATCTTCGTGAATCATCAAATCTAAGCAAGTATAAAAACATCAGGAAAGAAAGGGATATCACAGAACCAACAAGCAGGCGACCCAATAGGATCAGGAAGGGCCAGATGAATTGGGATTTGCCAGGTGAAAGCTAAATCCGCAGGCGGTTATTTTAGGGTTTAGGTGTTGAAGAAGGAAATAGGTTAAAGTTCTGATTTTTTTTTCCCTCGATTACATTGCGCACAATCAATCTAGCTTTAATGAACACTATTACTACGCCGAGATGCGAGAAGATCTGGCGAGTTAAGCTCGGAAAAATGGTTTTTTTTTTCCCAGTAAACAAATCTGTCTAGAGGAGGAGGAGAGAGAAAAATCTAACCGGGTATTAATCTTGATATTCTTGTAAACCCAAACAAATGTATCCTCCGTTCCCGATTATCTTTTATTTCCTATTAAAAAAACACCTACCATACTCATTACTAGTGTTTTCGTTTACTTCCTTTCTTTCTGTCTTTGGTACATGGTGTGTTCGGTTGATTTATGATTTTATGTTGATGTTACAAAACTTTACAATAATCCTTATTTTCATTCTTCTTAGTAAATCATTGTTTGGGGTAATATTTTTGGCCTTTTTTTCTTTTTTTTTTGCAGATGTTCATTGGAATGAAATACTTCTTACTATCAATGTTCTTTTGATTTCTCAATTATTTTGTTATATGATTTCTTTACTTTTTATTACTTGCGTTTTTTTTTTTATTAGCAAAGAAAGTTTTACTAATCAAAAAAGAGAGAGGGTACAAAAGGCTTGTACCACCCTCAGGGAAAACAAATTAAATAGGGAGAAACAAAAAAGAAACAAGCAAAGAAGTAACAAATTATTTCTCAGCTTATAAGTAATCAAAATAAATTTGTGAGCTGTTTGTCATTACATCCATGAAGCTGGGAGTTTCTAAGTCATTGAAAACATAACACCCGATAAAAAGTGTACTTGATCTTATTATGCTAAGCATGAAATTTCATAATTCTCTTTATCGTTGAAAACACGACTGTTTCTGTCCAACCAAATGCACCAAGTAATAACCACTGGAATCAAACCAAATATGAAATTGTTGTTTTAAGGCATAGGAATATTCTACGAGAATAACATAGTGAAAAAGTCTTCATAAATCGTAGATTCAAACTGCATCTTTTCCATGAATGCGCCATACTTTTCAGGAAAATCACGGTGAAGAAATATTAAAGTGTTATCTTCAAATTGCAGGATATTAATATTTACAGTAGTGTGAATTGTGCTTCTTCCCTGGTATAAACAAAATGAAAATACTTGCATAGAATTTACAAGGTTTAGGAAACACATTAACTAGAGATCACCTTAAGAATTGCATTTTCAATTATAACTGTAGTTCTTTAAAAATCTAACAACCACACCCACTTTGAATCCAACCCTTAAGATAAAGATCTACTAACAAGTAAGATGAAGTGCATCAAAGTAAACATGAACACAAGGGTTTTTTACGTGGTTCGGCCATTAATGATGCCCACCTCACGGATTTTCACTATGATCGGAAGTGTTACATACAAACTTCATTAAAAGGGATTGGAGTTCTAGGTGATCTATAAGTTCTAGCGGGAAGAAAATCCATCCCCACAAACATCTCTCTCTTTGCCTTATAAAGGGGTAGGGATGTACACGAGTTACAATAATGCCCTTAGGGCTGACTAGTTAGGATAAGAGCTAGCAAGGTCTTATTTCCTATAAACGATTGTATCTAACTAGCTACTTCTGCCTAGATCTCTCGACACGTGTCATTTACATATTTTCTGCTCCTACATTTATGCCCATTTTCTTGAGGTTTGTTCGAAGAGCAATCTCAAGAAAATACTGTAAATCTGCGCTGTTGTTGATGTTTTGCACTCTGTACCTTCACTTGGTCTCGGCTTGGTGATAATTCTGCATGCGTTATCAAGCCGGTTTGTTCTTTGGACTATCAACTTGTAGCGATTTGGGCTTTTCATTGGGCTGCGAGTTATTGAATCAGGCTTCTTAGTAGCATGCCTCGACTAGGTTGTACTTCCCGATTGGTTCCGATCTTGTTGTACTTCCCGATTGGTTCCTATGTTTCAACTGTACCCGATGTCGTGTACTTATTTCCTCTTTACTAGCTCTGGATTTTTTCGATATTGTAGACGGAGTTCGAGATAAATCTTCATTATATTTGCTCGACGTCAAGTGTCTCGTCTGTAAAGATTTATCCACTTTGGTTGATTTGAAATTCTTGGGTATACTTCTGGCTCTGTTTAGCTTGCATACGGAGTTCAAATTCCTCGTTGGTAGCAGTTCTCTTCGGGACAATGACTTTAACACTTGTTCAAGATGGTGTCTTCAATCAATGAATACGGGTCCATGATTGAAGAGACTATTCAACTGTGTCTAACTTTGGTGATAAACAGCTCTCTTGGTCTGATGGCTATAACTTCCATGTTGCATTCTTGTTAGGAAATTCTGATGTTGAGTTGCTCTTCTCGGTTTTAACTGGATTTCTTTTCTGATACAAGTCTGGTGGTGTCTGCCTCATTTGTAGGTCCTTTGTTGAGGTAAGTTGATAACTTCGGCTGAGTGTGCATCGGATGAGCGTTGTGGTCAACTTCACGTCTTTTCATTATTCTTTGAAGGAACCGGAAAGCGGAATAATACAAGCTGCGTGTAGCGGTATGCATACTGCCCCTATTCTTATGCGAAGTTTCAAAGCAATTCTTGACTCAAGGGTAGTTGATTGTTGTCGTCGCGCCGTGGTATTCCTCGTGACTCTGCTGCCGTATGATCGTACTGGCTAGCCTAGCTAACAGTTGTGGATCATGACTTTTGCCCCGAACTGTCTATCTCCCTTGGTAATTGTTGGAGCTCGCTTCGAGATGCTTGCTAGTTTCTTTTCTGAAGTATATGAAGCATTCCTGAACTGACTAAGCCCTTGAAAATCTGGTCATGCACTCATCATGTTCGGAGTTGTCGCGATCACGCCTCGGTAGTCAATGCTCAAGCTTTGCACAGTTGATTGGTCTCGATCCTTAACGAATCGTAGTTTAAGTTCTCTGACGAACATAGGTACCTGCTTTGCTCATGCAGAGGAGTGGTAACTGCACCGTCTTACAAACATTTAATAATCAGATTCACGATTCTATCATGTCTCTCGGGCATAGATCTTTCCAAGATTAGATGAGGGTGATATAAGGGTGTAAAAACAGTTCTAGATCTGTCACATAATCATAAGTGTTACCCGAATAATTTAGCATGCTTCCATAAAGACAAATCAGGAGGATACACTTGAATGTAAGCAGTTTTGAAAAGAGATGCAGTTTTAGCCCCTGGTTGGGGGTTTGCTGTTTTCTACTATTTTGTATGGAGTTTGCGTCGTGCCCCAAGAGGTTTATTATACGACTCTAAGGATGTAAACTTGATTGCTCCCGTACTCACGATGTTGTTCACTAAGCAGGCTCATGGTACAAATCAGCAAACTATTTTTGTCTAAAGTGAAAAGACTACATGGCATGTCAGTTTCTTGGGATAGATATACTTAGCTGTCTTGTGAACGGCTGCCGATCTTGGTGTCCTCGATTTTCTTCATTGATGAGGGTTTTCTCGCGCCGCTCCTCCAAAACATTTTTCTTGCGGTGTTGTGACCGTCTGATTGTTGTTGAAGGACTGCACAAAGGAATACCACCTGCACCATCCTAGACGCGTACTTGCCCCTATTCGTTTGAGTAGTCTCAAGACAACAATCGTGTCCAATGTTTGCCTTGTCCTTAGTTTTTGTGTCTTTCTTCTTACCCAAAGGTGTGTGCCCGACACTGTAGTAAGAGACACTTAAGCACCGATATTGTCGGTGGGCTTGCCATGGTGGTTGTACAAACAATGTCATATTCACATTTTTAAAATAAAAATGCCAGGCATCTACGGAATGATCTACATATCATTTTGCTAAAACAACTTGCTACGTTTGAGATAAGTGATACTTAGCTCATTTTTTCTACAATAAATTTTGGTTTTGCTGCAGACGATGGAGTCCATAAATTCCTTTATTCGACATTACTTGTTTCGTGACTAGATTGTGTAGTTTATTTGCGATTTTTCTTGCTGCCTGTGATGTCGATGCGCACGGTTCGTTCTTTGGAGCTCTTTGTTTGATTCATAAACTCGGGAGACTCTGTGATGTCGTTGCCTTCTTCATTTGGCTTGTGATCTTGATCTCGTAGCCTCTCGTGGACAATTCTCGACCGTAATCATAACCAAGATAATTACTCTTTCGTGTAGCTTCGTGCCCTGTAATGTAGCCTCCGGGCGATATTTAGCTCGGTTGTGTTATCTGGCATAGTTCGGATTTTCATCGGCCAATCCTGTTGAAGTTGTTTGTTCACGAGCGAACGATGTGTCTCGGTAAGCTGATTTGGCCATGTGCTTAGAATTAGCCTATGTTAATGACGATTTGCAACTTCAGATGTATACGCGTTATTCAAGTTTCACACGCCGATAACTTGAAGAGTCGTCGTCGTCGTTGTGTTTCCCCTGATAGCGACATACATCTCGTGCCCCTGTGGGTGACCTCATTGGTGTTGTTTCCAAATGAACCATTCAAGTACCACTTTCCCTTGACGAGTTAAGTCCACTTCCAAAGTTATGCATGACCGTTCATAGTCTTAGTGTACGCGTTTTCTTGTAATACTAATCATTTCAAAGTAGAGATTAGTTAATATTCCATATCTGTCGAACACACTCAACAGGGAGGGTCATCGAGCCCAATGCCATGTCCCGATTGAGGTATCTCATCACCGTCATTTTGATCTAGTGGTAGGGTACTTGGTCATTCCTAAATTCTATTGGCCCGATACCCCAAGGAGTTATCAATTAACTGTCTTGGGCAAGTGATTTCGGCCACTTGCGATGGGAGCAATGTTGTATGCTCGACTGTCGATTACTCGTGCCTCGACAATCGGCCACTGGCTTCCAACCACCAGGGCCCTTAGACTACCTCGGCACTTGCACATTGCCATCGCCCCGAGTTCGAATAGCCCGTCGAGTGTAAGTCGCCCCGCACTTGCACAATGCCATCGCCCGGGTTGAAAGCGACCATTAGACGCGCAGCTCTGGCTCCGTCCAGGGCTCTTAGATCACCTCGGGCCATTCCGATTGATGACCCGTGTACGAGATGACCCGTGTTACTTTACATTACATTAACAACCCAAGGCGTCCCCCAGGCTATTATTCACCGAAGTCTCAGAATCTATCCGGAATCATAACTTTGTTAGACCATTTCACCGTTCCGTTTGATGACCCGAGCACGTAATGGTATGTCGTTGCGTTTGTCATTTCATCACCTTATCGTTGTATGTTTCATACAACAATCGTGTTCCACATATATTTGATTTCAATCCCGCTTGGTTGCCACACTCGTGATATTTGAAGTCGCGATCGATTGTTGCTGCGAGGTAATCAATTCCATATTGGTGATGCGAGGTGATTCAACATCCCACCCGATCGAGGGTATTTCCGAGTTGTTGCTTGTTGGCCCGAAGTGATTGTTGCTATTTTGGTTCATAACCATCGATGCTCACCATCATGTCAGCATGTCGTGTCTGCCCGAGTCTCACCCACTATCCTGCCAAAGCCTTTGTTCTCGTGATAAGATAAAGCGCTCGTGATGCTCGGAATCGGGAGTTCTTTGTCGAACTCTTCATATGATTTCATCCAAGCACCTTTGATGTGACGTTCATGACTGATTGATATATCTTGGTGAGGTTAGATGGACTAGTAACTAACTTGTTTGGAGGCGGTTGTCGCGATCGAGTCCGTTGATCATTATTATCTTTGATCGGGTGCCGCTGCAATCCGATTTGTCCGAGCTATACAAATGGCATCTTAATCTTAACTTTTCCCTTTTATGCGCCTGCTCGTAATGCTAACTGACTAACTGAAATGGATAATGTGATCAATCCAAGTTGGCTGCTGTCCGCTGATCATTCGAAACCAGGAAGTGTTCACCACTAGAACCCGAGATGGATTGGATATGTATCGATATGAACCGACGCGACTAGGTGTAGCGACCTGGTATATTGCTTTGTCCCGAGATGACCGATTGTTGTCTATAGTACGACTGGCATATTCTAATAAACTTTACGGACATGTTTAACCGGATCATTCATCGTGCATCCATTGCATACACCCTCCAAGTCTCCTTATCGACCTTTCCGACCTCTGTGGATTCAAAAAGGTGAGTAAATCAGGATGAAAAAATCATGCACACCAATAGTTTACTTTATAAAGATGATTACATATGTAGAGCCGATTTTCAAGTCTCAATCAAAACGTTTAAGTGTATTCCCATCAAGTAGCTACCTAAGGCCGCTTTGCCACATACTAAGGTCAAGCTAAAAAGAGACTAGATTGTTTAATGTATTAAATAAATATTGATGACATCTTGATGTTCGATTCAAACATGAGTATGAGTATCTCAATCGTAACTAGTCTTGGCTGAACTATATCGTTATAATGCCACGTCAAAATTCATAAGGAGAATTATGATGAACCCATGAACTATGGGTACTAGTCTAATGAATGTATGCCGTGTGTTTCCTATCTCGTTTAATCAAGCGACATGCGAACAAACTTCTTGTATGCTAAACAAAGTACAAAGGTGTACGTGACAATGATAGACTGAGTTTCTTGCAGAATTCTTAAGTTCATTTTTAATGACTTCCTATGGACCGGTGACGTTCATTAGATACAAGTAATAAGCAACGGGAACCAAAAGATAAGAGAAGGAAAGTGTAATGTCCAATTTTTTGTCCCGAGCCAAGCTTGTCTGGTGCTGAAGTTCGAGATGGTCTGGGCAATCCTTGACTTGTCATATCCGGAGCTGCCCCGAACTTGATTGGTGCCATTCATGAGAGAACCTGCATCAATGTGCGTTTTTGTGTGTGCGGGGATGTGTTGATTAGGAGAAGTGTTCTTAGTTATCGCCCGAAGAGGATGAATGCCCGATACGTCTGGTCATCGATGTTTAAATTTGGAATCAAGAGGATCGTATGTGCCCCGATGTGATCTAGCGCGAGTAGGTGCAGCCTGAGACACTACTTTGTTTTTTTTCTTCTGAGTTGATTGATCTGAACTATCTGAAGTATTTGCTCCAAAATAGTCTGAGTCGCTTTCTGATTTGAACTACTTGTTCCAATATAGCTTCCTTAGGCGAAATGATGTTCCATGAGCAGACTAGTGTGGTTAACTCCAAGATGGTTGATCCAAAGTGATCGTCCGTAACAAGATTCCTCCAAAATGATCTCACTGAAGGGCCAATACACGATCCATCATCATTTTTCTGCAACATCCAGTCAATTAAGTGAGTACCCCGAGGCCTGAGAAAAATTTAAGCCCGATTGCATATGCCAAATCTAATCGACAAAGGTATTACTAACTACGTGATTTATTTTTGCCAAAATTAGGCCAAAAGTGGGTACTTAATGTTTTTGAAGTAATTTTAAAGTTTTTACAATTATACACAAAATACGATTGGATGACTCACTAGCATTTGAATGATATACGTATCACAATGAACGAATTCGTTACATGCACTGTATTGAATGAATTTAAGAGTTTGAGGATGGTGACACTTAGCTTTCATTTCCACTGGCTGGTGCCATGGCCTGTGTTTCGGTAAGTGACAACTCTTAATGCTATACATCAGCTTCGATCCTCGTGACCTTGGCAAACAAGTGATTGGTGTTGCGGCAACTCGTGACTATCCACGAGGTTGACCTCCTCCGTTGGGTAGTTGTTTCCTTCCAATTACACGATTCAGTGAGGTTCTCCGGTGTTGAGTTGTCATGTCCGGTGTTGATGGGAGATGAAATCTTGAGCTTTTACCGAGAAAATCACATCCGAGATGGTGATTCATGGTGATCCGAAGAAGCATATGTGAGTCGAATTTGATCGTGTGTGCGATTCTTCACCAAATAAAGAGTAGTGACCAAGTTGGTGAGACACAGGCTAAAGGTTGTGCAGGAGTGCAGAAATGATTTTGGTGCGAGACAGATGATCCAAAGTGATTATTCATAACAGTATCTTCCCGATCTTATTTTGCCGGAGGTTCAATATTCAAATAGAGAAATTTCAATTCCTTCATCATTTTTTGCAACAAGAAGTCACGTAAGTGAGCCCTCAAGGTAAACCTAATCCAAATTGCATATCCATCATTCAAACTACAACTATAGCGTTGATGACATGATCTGTGACCTCCAAAATCAGGCTAGAGTTTCTTTACTTAATGCCTTTTTTTTAAAATAACTTATGGCAGACCAAGATTTTTACGATCATTAAACAAAATGCAGTCTGGACTATTCTATAGCATTTGAAAGTTTAAACTTGTCGTAACAAACGAATTCGGATATTAAACGCGTTGTAATGAGCTAAGTATTTGAGAGTGACGGTGTTTAGCTTTCATTCACGACGATTGAGAATGGATATCGGCTATATATTGCAATCGATCCGCGCTTCGAGGTGGCTTGGTCAAAGAGGATTGTTTCGCCTCCCTCGAGCAAAGTTGCTCCTCCTTTGGCGTCTACATCATCGCCCAACGCTCATCCAAAGTCGCTGCCAAAATCCTTTTGCTTCTCAATTGGTTCTCCGGATTGGATTTATGCACCTTTTCCGACATGAAATCACCACCCGAGCTAAGTGTTGTCGGTGAATGGCCGATGTGATTGTTCCGATCCGTTACTCGAGTACCTGCCCGATGTGACCTGGCTCCGAGATGATTTTGATCGAGTAAGTTAACCCGATTTTCCCGATGTGGAACTACAGAAGGCTGAGTTGCTCAATTCCCATTGATGTTATGAATGGACTTGTCCGAAGCTGGTCATTGACATGAGATGTACCAATGAATCCGAGAGATGGCGGACCGATATTGATGCTATGAATCGACATGATTTAAATAACCCGATCAAAGCTTGATTGAACTGAAACATTTGGTCCAGGATGATGATCTCTCCGAAGCTAAATGTTGAGACCCAATTAACTTTAATTGTGATTCCACGTATTTTAATCACTTAAAGAGCTAAATTCGATGAAGTCCTCGAATTTGACTCTTGTGACCGAGTTTAGAGATGTATTCTATCAAGTAAGCCGAATCCGATGTGTGTGAGTTTGTCCGTAGCGATTTGGATTTCCTTTGAATTTTAGTTGATGACCCCGATTAAATTGATGGTGTTTTCACAAATCTCATCTTCCTATCTCGATGGTGGAGGTTAGAGGTGAAATCTACATCAGCTGCGTTATTCCAATCATCACTGCAATAACAAATCAACCGAGTGAATGGCAAAGAAGAGTAATTATATCATTCAAGGTAGAAAGGCCCCAGATGAAACAAACAGATAGATCCCCAAATCAGCTGAGAATTCCTTCATTCAATATCTTCAAAATAGATTAGCTGGGTTTGTACAACAAGATTTGTTGATAGCGAATCTCCCCTCAAAACAGAAATCGATTACAGATTTTGAAAGAAAATCCGATTTTTGTTTAAGAAAAACCCTAGTTTTCATAAAACATCTTTTGAAAATTTGTACTCAAAACTTTCAGATCGAAGTGTTAACAAATAATATAAGAGATAAATGAGAAGAAGATTCGTCCTATTTCAGATTTGCCCTTCGTCTGTTTCCAATTTTGTCTAGGTTCTCTTTGTATGTAACTCTGGTTCCCCACACAGAATTACTGATGTTGTTTTGCCGTTTGTTGTCTGAAGATAGCTTTCTTTAGCCCGAGTTCCACATTTACCCTTCACACTTTGACGCTCAAATGAGTCGGTAGATCAGTACAGACTTCTTGGAACTACTTCTAAGCTAAAAACTACGATTTGAGACTCTCGGTCCCCTTAGTCGGCGCGAGGAATGTAGTTGCTAAAAATCTAACAACCACACCCACTTTGAATCCAGCCCTTAAGATAAAGATCTACTAACAAGTAAGAGGAGAAGTGCATCAAACTAAACATGAGCACAAGGGTTTTTTCGTGGTTCGGCCATTAATGATGCCTACCTCCACGGATTTTCACTATGATCGAAAGTGTTACATACAAACTTCATTAAAAGGGATTGGAGTTCTAGGTGATCTATAAGTTCTAGAAGGAAGAAAATCCATCCCCACAAACATCTCTCTTTCCCTTATAAAGGGGTATGGATGTACACGAGTTACAATAATGCCCTTAGGGTGACTAGTTAGGATAAGAGCTAGCAAGGTCTTATTTCCTATAAACGATTGTATCTAACTAAGCTACTTCTTCCTATATCTCTCAACACGTAACATTACATATTTTCTTCTCCTACAATAACCCTGATATGATATTTCTCTATGTAACAAAGTCAACAGTTAAAAAGCCTCATATATAAAAAAAAAAAATGAGATATCCTAATATTTGGTGCAATGAGGATATAATAAAGGACGGAGGTCTAGCTTTGTTATGGAAAGATGTGCTTGATATAGAATTCATTCTCCTCTAACTATACAATACATATGATCACGAAAAACAATTAATCTAACACTGAATGGTTTCTCACTTGTCTGTATAATTCTTCTTATGATAATTATAGACAGGTTTAGTGGAGATTTATCAATAAAATGGGTATATAAAAATAAATTTACGATGACTTATAATGGGTGACTTCAATTCTACTCTATAAACTTATATGAAATAGAGAGTTGCTCAATAAATCCTACTCAATCTCAGCCCATCGTCACGAACACTGTCACGTCATTGGGTTTCATTAATATTACTTATATAGGATGCCGATTTATATGGTCCAACCACATAAATCAATTAAACCAAGTCAGAACCAGATTAGATATAGCCATTTTTTTACCATCTTTCATTCCTTCAGGGTTAGATCATGTTCCGATCGTGTTAAATACCAATCCCCAAAATGAAAACTTGAATAAACCATATTGGTTACTAAACAGTACTTGCAAGGAGAAAGACAAAAGAAAATAGAAATACAAAAAGCAGGGTATTGAAGCTTACAACTTCACTAATAATCTCAGAGAAACTAAGATGAGTCTCAAGGAATGGAGAACAAAGGAGTATGGTAATACAGACAGGAAAATCAAGGATACTCAAGCCCAAATCCATCATATTGTCAATGAACCTCAAGCGAACACGAATGGGTATCAAAGATCACAGAACCAACTAAAGAATCTTTATGATATTAAAAATAGAACAACTTATCAACAGTCCTGAGAAAATGTGATCAAGTACAAAGAAAAGAACTCTAAAATGTTTTACTCTCAAGCCAATTAATCATTTTCCTTTGGTTATTTTTCCGGACCATCTAGTACAGGGCCGTCTCTGAAGTTTCGACGACCTTGTGCGAAAGAAATCGGAACGTCTTTTTATCCAAATTTTTTTTTCACACATAAATAAAAGTTACTTAATAACATCAAAGCGAAATAATTTGCGTCGCACAATTTAAAAAGAATGTATGGTAAAAAGTATTAGGAAGTTGGGAACTTTCTATCAGAAATGAAAACAAAGACATAACTATTTGAGGACTAAACTACGTTGATTAACAGATCCAAATAAAAATAAAATTTGAGGACTAAACTACATCCAAAAACTTCCGATGTTGTTTCCTCCCTCTATGTACGTAGTTCTCGACATACATGGATTAAAAGAACAAGAAAGCTCAAACAAGGAAACTCAACGAAAAGTGCCCAGTCGACAAGTAAACTGTAGTAGAACGGACTAGTAGAAATGCATTGTGTAAGCAAAATTCAAATTATTAAGCAATGTGTTAAACAAAATAAAGACATTTTGAAATATGAGGAGAAAATAATGTCTACAAGTATAATAATAAATTGGTACAGTAGAGTATATACATATGAACAAGTGTGGAAATTACTGACCTAAATGTATTATGCAACAAAAATTGAAGCAACGTGGGTGGTATAAGATACTGACCTCTTGTTAATTGTGTGTCCATCGTCATTTAAACTTCGCTCGCCTTGCATTTTTGCTAGCAAACTTCTCGTTTAGTTTTTGAAGATCAATCATATCCAGAAACCCACTTTCTATAGATATCAAAGCTAATCCCTTTAGCCTTTCTTGTGACTTGGTTGATCTCAAATACGACTTCAATAATTTAAGTTTCGAAAAACTTCTTTCCGCAGATGCTACCGTTACGGGGATAGTCAATAGTATCCTGTAAGCAATACAAGTAACCGGAAAAACAATATTGAATGAAAATACGCCTTCACAAATAGGACGCCTTGTGCGGGAGCACACCTTGCTCCCCTTCAGAACCGGCCCTGATCTAGTATGAAGCCCATTTTGGTCATAACTTTTGATCTTCCTTGCTCAGTTTTGGTCCTTTTGGACCAGATCTGAGCAAGATTTTTTTTTCTTTCAAAGTATTTGGTGGTAGGTAATGAATAAGATGTTTTACATCGTTTCTGGTATCTTTTGACATATTTCTTGACGTTTTTGGGGCGATTTTTTCTTCGTCATTGTGGGGTGAGTTCTTCAAATTTTATTGACTGGTTTGTGGCTTGCTTATCTCGATTCAAAAACATTGATGGTTCATCACTACATCGCTTTCAATCAAGCATTTGTGTTTGTGTGGATCAACAAATTCATGGGCAAATTACTCATTTGTTTTAGGAGCATCTCTTATCGAAAAGAAAATAACGATTAAGTGGTCGGAAATCTTTTCCGGATATACCATCATCTCTCCCTTATACAAAAGAAGAAACTTGATACCTTTGCAGTTTATTGCTCTTTTTCTTCGCGATCTACTTGTAATTGATGTCCTTATTTGTATTAGGGTCTTGATTATCTTTTATTTTGATGTTTTTTTATTTTTTAAGCGAACATGTAATCTTTGTTTTGATTTGAATGAATTGAAATATGTTAGTTGTCAAAAAAAAAAAAAAAAATAAAAAAAAAAAAAAAAAAATATTTAGACTTTTCTAGTCTAGTCAGCTGGTATCTGCCAACGGATGAGTCAAAATTCGACTGGAAATTAGAAAATTAAGAAGAAAAACATAGCAATCTGATATTAATTCAGGCCGAGTCAAACAATAAATCAGATGAGACTCTCAAGTTAAAGTCCAAACAAACAATTCAGGCCGAGTCAAACAATGAATCAGATGAGACTCCCAAGTTAAGTCCAAACAAACAAAATGTAAAACTAACCCTGATACCTGGCCCCATTTCACACAAACATTAACCAACCCAAGACTGAGCGCGTCCTCCTAGATAACATCAATTGGAATCATTTTGGTTTGAAAAAAGCGATCAAAAGAAAGTGCGTATACAGTATACTTCTTATTTTACATCAATTGGGTTAGCCCAGTTGGCCAGGAGCCTTACTCTCAAGGAGGAGGTCAGGAGTTCGAGTCTCCGCTCAAACATTGGAGTACTCGTGTAATTATACTAACTTTACTATGGGGTTCAGGGGCGAGAGTTTGCTCGGTGGGGAGTAAGCCGGTGGCTACGTTTGCCCGGGGCGGGGCGGGCCTATGCCTAGTTTCAAAAAAAAAAAAAAAAATGCGTATACAATATACTTCTTATTTTAGATAATAAGAGAAATTTATTAATAAAGGATCAACCACAATCCACAAAATTGTTTAACAAAGTTTCAGTATGCCTAATATCATGACTGAACTCTTCAATAGACACCATGTCCTTTTTAATCCTCTTAGAAACTGAATCAGCAATCCGATTGAAATCCCTACTAAAATAACCGATCTTAACAAAAGTAAAAGAATCAACTAAAATTTTGATGTCTCTTAAAAGTTTTCTATTCTCCCATCTGACAAGAGATATATTCTTATTTAAAGAGTTAATGACTATTTCACCATCCGCAAGTAGGTGAATCCTGTCCAGTTCCATAGCTTTGGCCCATTTTAATCCTTCCAACATTGCAAGGCATTCACCGTTTTCGCATCTATTATTCCGATTGCATAGGTTCCTTTAAAGCACATGCATTCACCGCAATATTATATAAAACAAAATGCCAGTGCTACACTCATTAGTATTTGTTGAGATTATTAGTCCCACATTATGCAGGCTAGTCTAAGATCTTACGGTTCATAATCCTTTGGGCCTCTCCACTCATTGCCAATTGGTTTTGAGTTGGATGCCCATATTCTAACATGGTATCGGGAAAGCGAGGCTATTTGCGGCGAGAGTCTTTGACCGCGCCTTACTCCGCGTTACCCGATTTATTGTCCATGCGTTAGACCCAACGAGGCTACACGTGAGGGGGCGTGTTGAGATTATTAGTCCCACATTGTGCAGGCAGTCTAAGATCCTAACGGTTAATAATTCTTTGGGCCTCTCCACTCATTGCCAATTAGTTTTGAATTGGATGTCCATATTCTAACAGTATTGTTATCGAATGAAGCATCTACATGAATTTTAAACACATTAGAAACTGCAGCATTAACATTCTGTGAAGTATAGTATACTTCTTTTAAGGACAAGGAAAACTAGGGGTGGCAAGTGGTAGTGGATGTGCATTGTCGAAAACAAAAAAAAAAAAAGGTAAGTAATCATAAGATCCAGCTGAAAAAAGGAAAAAGAGAAGTGATTATGAGAGTGAACCGCGATGGAAGGGAACATACCAATCGTCAAACCACTAAATGATAAGCAATTATTGTTATTACTCACTAGCAAAAAATAAAGTTGTCTATTTTGTGTTTCATTTTGTTGTAATTTTTAATGTAATAACGATTGATGAGCTCATGTTAATCGAATTAATTCCAATTCTTTTTTTTTTTTTAACAACACGAATTAAGAATTCATTAATACACCAAAAAAAAAAAAAAATTTTTTTGATTAAATAGGCCCTAGATTCAAATTTCTGGGTCAGAAAGACGAGTAAAGTATGGCTGTCGCTTTAATAACCAAGAGTTCAAATTTAATGGTTCTAATATCCTCTTGGGATATTCTACCCAAAAGTTTTATCTGGTTTATATAACAGCTGCCTAAAATACCCCTCCGTAGAATGGAAGAAATTTCTTAAAGTTCTGTTTCCATCGTCCGACGACTAGAACCCGCTCCTTCATCTTCTTGTATCTCCCATTTCTTAAGCCATGACAGCGCCGTCGATCACCACCATCCTAAGTTTCTCCTATTCCTCGCCGATACTAAGTTGTTTAATTTTGTTCTTCTTAATTTCATCTCTCGCTCGGTAAAGAATCATATACGGGGGCTACGTGTAAAAGTTGAATCAATCAGTAGAGATCTTTCATAGATCTTAAATCTCTCTATATTAATTCGGGTACTACTTACTTTTCATTTTATTTGAATATCACCACTTCATGCTTAAATTAGTTGGTTTTTTGGGTTATTTGAACTGAGTTCGATCCATTCTTCCCAAATCAAAAGTTGAAGCTGGCGGAGATTGAATACTTTATGTGTTGTTCCCATGAATCAATTTGGTTGTGTATCAGGAATTGAGAGTGCTGATAGTGGTGGTAGTATGGGCTATTATTGAGACTTGAAACGAAGGTGTGTATGTCAACAGATCTGGGGTTCTTCATTTAAACTGAAATTGAGTTCAAATCGGGGTTTTTGGCATGAATTGTTTTGGGGGTTTTGTATGCAATTTCAGATTGGGTCGAAATTGAAGCTCGTGGTACTCGATTGAGAATGGATTGTGTTCGATTTGAGAGGTAAAGATATGGCTGTGTACCAAGCTTTCAAAGAGTAATTGGTATTTGTGAATGCCCAGGCGGTGATGCTGCTAATGCCGTTGAATCGTGGTTGTGAACACAGGGGTTCATATGGAGTTCTACCGATTAACAATGATCAAATGATTACTAAATATATTTATTATCGAAATATTCAAGATTTTTAGAGTGCATAATGTATATTCCGAGAAAAATAGTTTTTGGCGTAAATGCACTGGTGCACAATGCATATTTTTTTGAAATGTGTTTGTTTAAGATGTCTGTGGGTGTTATCAAATTATGTTAGTCACCTAGCATCTCTCATAGGTGTTACCTAGTAAGAATATAAGATGCACCTGAGTGCATAATTAAGAGTCTGACAGAAAAATATATTTTTCCTAGGTTGCACCCGAGTGCATAATGTACATGTATATTCTTATAGGAAATATGTTTTGGCCAGATGTACCTGGGTGCATAATGCATATTCTTATATGAAATAAATTTTGGTCACATTACACTCCGGGTGCATAATGCATATTTTTATAGGAAATAGATTTTGGCAGATTGTGCACGGGGTGCATAATGCATTTTGGACGCGCGCAATGCATATTTTTATATGAAATAAATTTTAGTTGAGTTGCAGGGTGCATAATGCATATTTTTAGGAAATAAATTTTGTTCAAGTTGCACACAGGTGCATAATGTATCACGGCCCGGTTGAAAATAATTTTTTTTTTTTTTTCAAATTTCATATCAACAATGGATCTTGTTTTGTAGAGATTTTTGAGCCCTTTCCAAAAATATAAATTTTATTAAAATCCGACTTATATTTTGGAAGTTAAGACGTTTCTCGCGATTAATTTTAATTGTAGAGAAAGAAAATAAATATGAGAGAAAAAGATATGAAAAAGAATAAAGGTTAAAGCAAAGGGTATACATGGCTAATATTTTCTATGTCTTTTTCACCCAAGCCTATATTTTACAAGTCCATTACTCCCGTACTTTATGAGATTTGGTCATATGACCCGTTTTCCGAAAAAAAAAAAAGAACACGATATAGAGATAAACACGTACATCTTTTGTAAGAGGGTTAATGCATGGTTGAAAAATTAATCATTTGCAGTTAGATGAGGAGTCTTTATCTTAACGGCAGTCCTTACCAAATTGATATAAGGATGATGGAAGGTACTGGCCGACCTACATTATTAGGTAGATGTAATAGTTTGGTGGTTTAAATGTCGTGGTTAGTTTTATTGGTTGGACATGAAATGAAAATTGAGTCGAATTTGCTACGTACCATTAGGTCTTACAAGTGGTTTAAATGTGGTTAGCTGTGGGACATGGCTGCTAATAGGGAAAACCTACAAAATGAACTGAAACGACACAACTAAGAGACTAGCTCTAGTCGGTCACGCAGTGTGTCAGAAAAATAGATGACGCAGCTGCATTTTTTGAGCGAAGGTCAGCTTCAACCGGCCTAGCAACTTGCCGTCTTTCGACTGAGTTGCAGCATTTTCAGCTTCTTTTGCCATCCCAATACGAGCATAAGACTCAGCTCTTTCGGTGGGATCCCTGAGTTTCGGGATGTATTTGAGAGCTTCAATTTTCTCATCTGCATCAATACATGCCTCAACAAACGGTCTGTAACCTATAGATGGTTTCTTCTCCTTGGAAAACTTTTCTAGTGCATCCCAATCTCTTTTTCTAGCCAAAGAAAATGCTTTGAGCCAATACCATCTTTTTCAGAAACCTTAAATTCTGATCTCACTTTCATTGCAGCTTGATGATTGCCAAGTTCAATACACGTCCGGATTGTATCACCAACACTCGAATCAACAAATATAGTCTGCCTTGTGCTCACCTCTAACTCATGTTGTATTCTTAGCAATCTTGCATGCTCTTCTGCAGCCTTTGACTCAAAGGTGCGTTCTTTCGTCTTAGCAAATAGCGACTGAGTCTGCTCAATAAGATTTATGCGTGGACCATGGAGTGGAGACCTACTTGCTATTGGATTCTCCTAGTTCCCATGACTCCTTCCATAAGAGAAGAGCCTCATCTTGAAGCCGGCCAGTCGAGTGAAAGAAGTGTTTCAGGAGCTCATGTTTATAACACCGCGCATATGTGATGAATAGATCCCTAGCCAGAGGTCTTGCCTGTATCGTTCCATAAAACTCCAGGAGTGGACTCTTCTGCCAGATGTGGAAGAGGGAAAGATCAACAAGGTCAGTATCACCACTCTGGGTAGCCTTCATCAAAGCTGTATCATCCTCTCCTATGCTTAACAAAAAAGGGACCTGTTTGGAAGAACGTGGTTCATGTTCGACAAGTGTTGCAGCTAACTTCCGACGGCCGCTTTTATCTGCTTGAGCGGCAACTGCAGGATATGATATTCCTTTGCACAATTTCAACTTATCAAGCAACATTTCAAGAAGAGCAGCATCATCAATGCCAATGGCCGGCGAATTTGTTATTTTTGCACACGCCCAGTGGTGCATTACAACCACCTCCTGCTGGCTCAAGCCAATGTACTTTGATATACGCAGTGCCAAAAGGTGTTGGTGCGCATTAATTAGACGACCAATAAGAACTGGCGCAGTTAGTAACTTGTATTGGTGAATGGTAAGAGGAATACCAATCTCATAGTTGCGCACAGCATTTAGCACCCGTAATGTTGTACACATTTCTCGAAACCGATCACGGTTAACATGGCTGCAAAAGGATTGCCCATAGCTGGCAGCCCTAAGTAAAGTTTGTTGCCGTGACATCAAACTCATGACCCGCGCGTCAATACAAGCTTCAACAGCCTCAGGAAGCCTGGAGCGAATTGATCTCAAATAATCATCTGCCTTGGTACTTCGCCTGTCAAAGAGATCCAACGCATCATACAATAAGGCTGCAGGTTTTGTGCTCCCAACGCTAAAGATAGACACAGTGGATTCAGGGACTAGTTGTAAGAATTCCATGCTGGTATTTGAAAGCACCCTCACTCCATCACACTCCGGAATAAGAATGATGGGACCATGATCATCATATAGATAGCGAACTGGGTCACCAAACGGACCAACCACCAAAAGCATGTCATCCCAATAGAGAAGTACACTGTGCATTCCACACCAAGCGAACTGCTCAGGAGGTAACGCAGACTCACATTCATACTCACATAATATCTTTTTATAATCCGTAGTGGAAGTAACCAGAAGCCGACCATCATGAGTGAATGAAGCAAGGAACTTCCCGTTTTGAGTCAAGACCATTTTCTGTAAAGGTCCAATTCCATCACCAAACTTCTGGATATTACCATCTTCATCGACAACTAAAATATAATCATTCACTCCTAAAAGTACTTCAACATTCCCGGACGCTGTAAGCTGTAGTTCAATGACAGCAATACAAAGTGGATAATCTTCTAAAAGAGGTCTTTCAGTTTACAAGGATTAGGGTTCTCGAAATCAGATATACAAAAAATCTGACAGCCTTCAGTTAAACAAACCATGCCATTACCCCAAAACACACATTCAACAACCACATTCTGTTCTAACCCTAATGATATGTTAGGTTCTTGAATCTCACCGTGAATATTATACCTATAAACAGTTCCATCCTGAATAACACAAACTAAAGTTTGATCATCAGTCCATGACATACCAATTAAGCGGCCACCAGGACCATCCCATCTAGTTGATGACAGTAGAACTCCAGCTGAATAGTAGATGTTAAATTTTCTTAAAGCGGATTCAGCAACAAGAATTTTAGCATCGTCACGAATAACAGCGATAGGACACCAAAAGGAGCACAAGCAATTTTGTTACGAGAAAGATCTAATTGCCATTGCATGGAATAGATCTTTAGTTTTCGATAATAGTTTTCGTGTTGAAGTTGCCATTCCGCAGCTACTGAAACACCAGCCATTTTTGATGTAAATTTGATAGGATCTTACTGAAACACAAGACCCTAATACTAACAAACACAATAAAAGGACGAACGAATAAATATAAAACGGTCGAGTATTTAAAGAGCAGAGTCAGCATACTACTTTCTCTGTCTCTAAGATAGCTAGGTTTGAGCCAAACCTGCCTATCTTTTAGAGACAAGATCCTAACCCCAATTAAATAGAACTCTAAACTAGAATTTTAACTAGAGTTGGTTTGCCAACAAATTTTTTGGTTAACAATGAATCCACTGGGATTTTTCTTTTCTTTTCTTGATTGCCTAAATTTGGTATCTCCAATTATATTCACTGTTACACGACTAGGGTCCGGTAACAAAACGGGTTGACCCATAGTAAAAATAAATAATTCTTACATAATAGTATATATTTTCTGAGACTGAAATTCTTAGAAAGTCTCCACCCTCCTAAAACCCTATATACCCAGAGAACTCAAAGGTCTTTTTGTATCATAGATTGTGGAAAAATGAGTTTTCTTCATAAGTTACTACAGTTTAATACAAGAAGACTAGTCTCTAATGATTCATTTCTACTGCATCAAAATAAAATCATGGGTGTGAGAAACTATTATTATAACACATCACAACTTGAGAGCTTTGTGAGGGATGAGTGTATGGCAGGAAAGATTAAGAAGCTTGATGATGGTTTGAAATACTTTGATCAATTGATTTCACAAAGGCCATTACAACTAACGGTACATTTAGTCTTCTATTAGGATCATTATCGAAGATTAAATGCTACTTAGATGTGATCATGTTGTCTAAGAAGATGAGTTTGGTTGGGGTACAACCCAGTATTTATACATTCAGCATTTTGATAAATTGCTGTTGTCAGTTAGGAAAAGTTGATCATGGGTTTTGTTTGCTTGGTGACATGTTAAAGAGAGGTTATCAACCTGATGTTATCACTTTCACAACACTGATCAAGGTTGTGCCTTCAAGAAAGATTGATGTTGCAATCAAAGTGTTTAACAAAATGACTGAAACGGGTATTCAACCTAATGCCTTCACATGTAATACTCTAATGCTTGGGCTTTGTAATGCTGGTGAAGTGGGTCGTGCTCTTCAGTTAAAACAACATGTCAAAATGGAATTGCAGACCTAATGCTCGTTTCTTACGGTGTCATCATAGATACACTTTGTAAAGGAGGTTCAGTTGACGAAGCCTTGGTTTCTTCTCTGAAATGCTTGATGATTCGAAGATTGTACCAATGTAGTTGTTTACACTTCTTTGATTGACGGACTTTGCAACCCGGGCCGGTTAAATGAGGCTAAGAAACTTTTTGGCCGAGATGGTTGGTAGAGGAATCTCCCCCAGTGTGACGACATATAGTTGTATGATTCGTGGCCATTGCCTACATGGTCAACGGAAGAAGCAAGAAAATATTTTGATGAAATGATGGATAGAGGGATTTCGCCCAATACGATAACTTTTAGCATATTAATAGATTCACTTTGTATAGATGGGATGATGGAAGATGCTTGGGGGTTATTCGATTGATGGACAAGTTAAACATCCCACCTGATCAGATAACGTATAATTCGATGATGTATGGTCTGTGTTTGACAGGTCGTGTGGAAGAAGCGGTAAAACTGTTTAACTCGATGGTGAATAGGGCCTTGAGCCGAATGAGTTCAACTACAATGTGTTAATCGATGGGTATTGCAAGAGTCATAAGTTGGATGAAGCTGCGAAGTTATTCGAGAAAATGAAACGAAATGAATTAAAACCTCAACAATTATTTACAGTACACTATTAGCGGGACTATTCCGAGGTGGAAGAATGAAGACTGCGAAGAATTTGTTTAATGAGATGCGAACTATTGGTCTATCTCCAGATATTGTCACATATGGTACAATGTTGGATGGTTGCTGCAAGGATGGAAATATGGAGGAGGCAATAGAATTGTTTGAATCCATGGAGGGTACCGGTATTTTTAGCTAATGTTGATATTTACAATATTCTTATTCATGGTTTGTTCTTATCTGGCAAGGTGGAAGATGCAAGAAAACTATTTAATGAGATCCCCAACAAAGGAGTAGAGCCTGATATGGTAACGTATACCACAATGATCAAAGGCTTCTTTCGTAACAACATGTTACTAGAGGCTAAGTCATCAATCATCGAAATGGAAGAGAAGGGTTGTTTACGAGATGCTAGAGCATACAATACCATCATTCTTGGTTTTCTTGTGGCAAACGAGCCTGCCATGGCACAGCATTTTATTCGCAAAATGCTTGAACTAAACTTTGCACCAAGTGATTCTGTTGTTTGTTTGTTAGTGAACACCATCTCGGCAGATGATCTAATAAAAATGTAAATGTAGTTGTTTTTGCGAGACCATGTAAGCTCCATTGTGATATCAACATATTTGGATGAACATGTATGTCTCTACTTTCCCTCTTTTCATAGTGTGCCTCGTGTTGCTTAATATAAGTACTGCTCTTATATTGTTTTTTTCGAGTTTAGGCTTTATCTAGTTTAAAAATTCTGTTCTTCGTAGGTCATATGCTCCCCTTTTTCAGTTGAACTCAATTCATGTATATAATGTTTGGACTTATTTTTTTTAGATAAGGTTCCATATACCTGGATAACATAGTCTCAACATGTGAGGGTTCATTACTGAACTCCCCTACAATCCTCCATTAGGACCGATATCAAAACTTTGGAGGTGTATTGATCCATTCTGCAGTTATATGTTCATTAGCTGCTTTCTAGCCAAAATATCGCAGCCGCATTGCTCTCTCGATACTTGAGGTACAAAGATAACAAGACTCCACGGCGACTTATCAAATACTTGATATCACCTAAGATATTAGCAAAGTACCAAGGACAATTAGCTAAACCTTACAAAAACTTATAATATATGTGGAATCACTCCTCCACTATGAGCTTTTTCTTGTGCATTCGGTATGCTAGATGGATACCATCCTTAACTGCCCGAAGCTCAGCCATGTTGTTACCATTTCTATAAAATGTGATTTGCATAATCAGACAAAGTCCCATCATCATCTCTTAGAATGCCTGATTCCTGCAAAACCAAGATGATTAGAAGCACCATCGGTGTTTAGGTTGATGTATATGGGTAGACATTCCCACATTACAGCAATCATCTGCGCAGGGGCGAGGTAAACCGGACTTGTGAGGATTATAAGCATTGAACTCATTTGCTTTGTTTTGCCTTAATAACAATGGAAAACTGGGGATCTCTCTTAGAATGTTACTGCATTTTGGGAAAATGCCTCCAAAATGGACTACAATCTTGGATCTGCCCCCAAGGTTAAAAAAATCTTGAGTTTAAATCACCTTATGTCTCTACGTTTTCTTCTCTTTTGTCTTAAGGTTTTAGATTTGAAATAATTGAAAGAACAAACCGATTACAGAAACTATTTAGAGCAGAAACACGTGTGACTTATGTGGTACCACATCTCCCCACAATATTATGACACGCGTTGGACAGGTGTCGTAACAACAATATGGGTGAAAATAGTAATTTGAAAGAATATCACGTGCGACTAAAATGCTTCCCTTCCTCATCTCAGTCCATCAGAATTTGCGCATACGTGGCATAATCTTAGCACATCTGGGTAGTTTCGTCATTTTACACTACAAAGTCGCACATGGACTTTGTTGAGTTATAATAAGTGATTTTAATATGTCTTTTCGGGTCTCCAAGTGATAAAGACTTGGCAACCAAATATCCAGGACTCGGGGAATCAAGTAGTTCATTCTTGGCAATCTAAGTAGTCAGAACTTGGTGGGGTACCGTTCTTCTAAGTTCCTACCAAGTTCTACTACTTAGATTGCCAAGAATGTACTCAGTGTAGTCCAAGTATAAATAGGAGTAACTTCATTTGGAGAAAGGTTAAGCAAAAAATTCCCAAAATATTTTATCCGGTTATCTAAAAACTCAATCAATGAAACTATTTTGTTTGGTCTCAATCTTGAGTTGGTATCATGAGCAGAGAAGGATCCTTGTATCTAGTGTTAAACCATGGAAAAGTCCGAGCAAAAAACTTCTAATAACACAATACCTTAAACAAAAATTATTTTCAATCTCGATGGGTCATCGTTAATGCGTGAATTACTTTGGATGAATCAAATTATGATCTGTGGGTCTCAAATCACATACATATTAATGGTATGAGAAGCTCTCCTTTATTAAGGTGACGTCTCAGCCCCATCTAAAATGACGATAAGTATGATAAATGGTACGCAGACAATCAAAAGGTCAAGAGATGGCTATTAATGTCTATGTCACCGAAATAATGAAACGATATATCGTTTACTACATCTCGTGAGATCAGGATGTTGTTTTAGGCTTTTCTATGATGGGCAGATGAACTAAAAATTTATATCTTAAATCAAAGGGATTTCTCTGTCAGCAAAATGTTAGAAGCACTCCACGGCCGATTATGGGAAATTAAGAGAAATCTTCATGGAGCTAGATCACCAGTGATAAGGTGATTATGGAGAATGAAAAGATCTATATCGAAAATCAGTTCAACGTATGAGGGTGCATATTTTTCTTCTTTGGGTTAGACAGTGAATCTTGAGCAAATACGTGGTCAATTCTAAGGAAGGATCCCAAATACTGAATTTAAAGCTGTTATGCTTTGGTTAGAAGCGTGAATCAAATCAAGCATCTCTGATGAAACAGAAGGCCGAAGTTGGAAACTTACTGCCATTAACGGCAAATAAATCGTCTGACTTGTCAAAGACAAAAGTTTGCTTTGAGCTTGTCGGGAGTATCCAGATTGGTGGGATAAACGCGATCCTAAGAAAAAGAATTCCGCTGTAGCAGCACATGTGGTTAGCAATCTAACCTTCGCTATGGAAACAACCAATGGTAATGTTTTTAATGTTTCACAAGTTGTTCCTAATAGCTCAAGGATAATTGATTCGGGTTGCACAGACCATATGATTTTTGATTCCAGATAGGTTTCTCATCTTAAAACATCCATACACAACTCCGTTTGCATAGCAGATGGATCTTTGTCTCCAGTAATTGGAGAACAATCATTAAATCTTACTAATACATTGAATCTAGATTCCGATTTAGTTGTCCCTCTCTAAATTATAATCTATTATTAGTTTCCCAAATCACTAAAGTCTTACATTGTGTTGTTATCTTTTGGCCTAATGCTTGTGTGTTTAAGGACATTCGAACACCATGGACGATTGGATTGGGGTTAGAAGAGAGAAAACTATATTATCTAGATTT